>VXAY01007398.1:0-38671 GCA_013399855.1 Oxyruncus cristatus | reverse complement strand
GGGGGGGCAAAGTCTGCTTAGATATGCAAAGTCTGCAAATCCAAAGTACCTCCACTAACCCTAATTGTAATACACGAGATCTGTCACCACGTCCCATTTTAAGGAAAGGAAGGACAGACCTTGTTAGTAAATGAATTTTCATTGAACTTGAGGAATTGGTATAATATTCACAGCTACATCTGTTCCTCTGTGAGGGACTCCCTGTCACTGTGTCCTTTCAACCTCATAAGAACTTGGTTGATCTTCTTTCAGTTTAATTTCTTTTTAGTACCATTAATGACTGTGGGATGGTACCAAGACCACTTCATTAGTGTAAAGTCCCTTCCTGCCCATGTGACCTACTAGAGCAGTTTTCTCTGCTCAGTCTTCTTGTCTTGTGCACCTTGTGAGCTCAGCTCTTGCCTTCAGGGAGCACAGGAAGAGTCCCAGGCTGGTTTAGGTTTTACTTGACTTGGTCCAGGAATCAGCAGCCCATTAGGAGTGGGGTGCAAGGCAGTTCTCTCTCTCTCAGCTGAAAGCTTTGGGTAACAGTTCAGCAGTAGTTTGGAGAATTAGCCACCTAAAGAACCAAGATGCTGATAAGCAATATCCTGCCTCCAGGCAGATGCTCCCAGCTCCCAGGAACTGCTGAGCTCCAAATTCAGCAAGAACCAGTGACACTGACATGACATTCAGGTGAGAGAGGCCAACACTGAGTGCATGAAATATGCCTAAGTGATATCTCACTGGGAGCTGAGAGCCCTTGCCCTGCAGGGACATGTCTCTCAGGCCATCCTGGTGCCTGGCCTCGAGCCAGCCCTGCAATATGCCACTCAAACCTGAGAGTATCCAGTCCCAGTGCAGTCCCTGTAACCCACAGCTCTGAAGGTGGCACCGCCAAGCTCAGTTTCCCTCTTAGTTCCACTGTGTCCCCACTACTGCCCAAGGCAGGTTTGGTTAAATGGCTGCAGCACAGGATGAACCAGTGGCATGAAAAGTTGTTTCAAGAGCTGAGAAACGCTACCTGCACAGAAAGCTTTTGAGGTGATAATATTAAAAAACTCCAAGTGCTCCAAAGCCCTTTGTGAGCACCTTTCTCCCCGCTTATGAGTGTCCTATTTAAATCAAGATCAGAATGGTTGAGTCAGAAATAAAATGCAGTTGAAGGGCTCCAGAAGCACTGAGATAGGATTTCAACCCAAAAGAAATGGCTGAGCTTCCAATCACACCAACCATCTGTCTGCTGCCACTGGCCAAAACATACCAGAGCCCTGCCAGAAGGGACAGGGGATTCTCACCTTGAGTCCTACCACCTTCATCCCCTTCCCGGAAACCTAAGATGGCATTTCCAGCCCTGGATACAAACTAGTGATTTAAGAAATGTTGCATATTATTCTGTAGACTAGAAAAGAAACCCACATTGTCCAGGCAGTCCTTTTCCTCCTCTGCCTGCTTCCACCCAAGAGGTACTGGCAGTCAGAACTTCCCTTTCCAAAGCTGGCAGTGCCAGCTTCCAGCTGAGGTCAGAGTTAAGGTTTGTTCCTCTTGCCAGAGAAATTTGAGCATGTTTTAGATTTCTTGGATGCTGGAAATGCAAAGGAGTTTCTTGTGGAGGCTGTTTCTTGGTGTGATCGCTTGCTATAATGTGTGGGCACAAAGGGGTGTCCAAAGCTCTCCTTAGCCAAATATTTCCCTGCATTTTAAGATTTGCATGGGTGGGTTTTGTACTTAAGCAGCCTTTAATGTATTCAAAAAAAGGTTTGGTTGGTGGCTTACATAATCGTGTTGAATCTGACCCAGACGTGTTGTCACAGCACTGCTGTCAGAGAGAGAGTGAGCTGTCAGATTGAAATATTCACTAGTAATGTAGGTTATTGGGCCCCTTCATTCCACAGTGCACCCAGCAGAAAGGCAGGAGTGGCAGGAGCTGGAATTACCAGGTTCTGCAGCAGGGTTAAATCTTCTCAAATCACTGCCTGGTAATTTTCAGGTGAACTTCACCTTGTTTCAGGACCAGCTTCCAGCTGATTGTTTTTTTCACCCTTCTTTGTCTGAATCATGGTTAGAGGTTATAACTTCACCTTTAGGTCTAAAATTCTAAGAATTTACTGGAAATATGCCCAAGTAGGAAGTAAAAGGATTCAAGGACTTAGGTTGTCTGCAGTCAGCCTTAACAACACAGAGCACTACACCATCAGGCACCATCATTACATCTAATTAAACCCTTAAATATCAGAGACGATATAAAGGGCTGACCTTTCGCACTCAGAAAAAACTCATTGTTCTTTGTTGCTAAAGATACATCAGGTATCTTTAAACATGTAACCTTGCTCATTCCAGGACACTTTTTGGAAAGGTTCTGCTGTAGTCATTGATAGGAGGAACAATTAGCTATAAAAAACATTCTATACCAAGTAACAGCAGTTACATACATTTGAAAACATTTTACTGTATATTTCTTAGCTATTCAAGCTTGAATTTTTATTATGGACCATCTCATTTTTTAAAGCAATTTCAGTATCAGAGACCAAGAATGCTAACATTGTGTTGGAGAGTATTACTTCTCGGTCAAAGAACATAATGACTTTCCATGGATAAATCTTGCACTTGCCATGTGTAGACTTTATTCCATAACACGGTGATCCTACAGTGTTGTGACTGCTTGACACAATATATCACATAATATATCTGCTATCAGGATTCTCATTACAGAGGGAGAGACAAGTGAGATTGGAAAGTGAGAGCAGAACCCTTCAGATCAAAGTAAGAGGGAAAATGGTGAGAAGTAAAGAAAGACTATGTGGAAAAGCCATGTTATCAGGACCTTGAATTCTCCCCAGGTTCAAGTGACACAGGTAGAAAAATGGCTCAATTCCTGCCCTACCAAAGGACAAGAGTCTTTTGATCAGAGGAGAGGGAGGTTAGGAAAGTAAGTTAGTTTGCTGGGAAGACAAGGCATCTGTGGAAGATATCAATCTGAACTAAAAAAATGTGTTTGTATCCTTGGCTGAGCAATGTCTGCAGTCTTGGTTCCCCGGGGCTCATGCTGTGGTCCCGCGCTCCCAACTGCTCTGGCTGCATTTAATATTCCCGGCACCAACTCCAGCGCAGCTCATCTTCTGTGCTGGGGCTGAGGGGCTCTCTCCCCTTACACACATCACAAACACTGGAAGTTTTGAACAGTTTAGTTAAGCCAAAACTCTCCATCTGAAGCTTCATCCGCAGGGATGGCTCAGACAGTTCCACCAAAGGCAGAGACAGGGTCCCAAGCTTCCCACCACCAGTGTTGTACAGGCTCCAGAGGTCCCTGATAGCCATCAGTTCTGCTTTGCGTTTGTACACACACATCTGTCTGAGCTTTGTTCCAGTTTGGTAGTTCTTCTATTTCTGATAGATGGGGAATCTAACCCTGCCTATAACAATGGGCTTGATTGCTTAATTGTGCTTTGTGTTGGGTTTGCTCGCACGCAGCTGAGTTCACAGGAATTCAACATGTGCTCCAATATCTCCTTCTTCTGCACAGAAGGAATAAAAGAAACTTTGCCTGAGCCCTTCAACAATTTGTTCTCTCTTTGCTGTGTTTTCCTGGTAGTCTTCAGCCTGGGCACCACCAAAGCTCATTTTGCTGCCCCAGCTGTACAGTTTGACTTAAAGGATGGAGAAAGATGAGGCACCAGCTTCACTCCACTTCTCTTCTCTGAAGTTGCCCCAGCTCACACCACTTAGTTTGCTTTCACTCAGCATCTCACTCCTGTGAAATCTGCTGTGAATTATTCCAGGGTCTATATGCAGATACTGGTCGTCACTTAATAAATTCAAGTTCATTTTTTGAATTAAATACTTCAGGGCAGAACTTTTGTTTATAAATAGTTGAGGCCAGTTGTATCTGATAATTGACTGGGAACTGAACAGTCTCTGCTAGGATTTGTATTCCATGAGCAGTGGTGTGTTCTGTCACAGAAAAAACCACTTGCCAAAGCCCAACTATAGTGCCATTTGCATGGGCAGGATGTGGAATAGGCCAGAGCCCAGTATGGATCAGATCTCTTGCCCTGAGATGGGAAATGGGCTGTGTCTGAGCACAGCAGCTCCTCACCGAAGCTGGAGCAGGCTGGAGTAGCTGCCACCACCTGCGGTGCTATGAATGTACAGGGACCACATCGGTGTGCCCTCACTATCTTTGTGACACTACCAAAAAAAAAAAAAAAAAGAAGAAAAAAAAAAGGAAGGAAAGAGAGGCTATAAATCCCTTAAACTGGGGAAGATAAGTTTGTGTGAAAAGTCAGGAGAAACCTGACAGGAAAGAGTTACTTTATACCGTTTAGTGGTGAGGAAAAACAGCCTTAGGTTTTCTATTGTCTGCAGGTTTTTCTCTGTGAGAACAGAAGGTTGGGCACAAGGTGAACTGTCAGGAGGAAAAATCGAGGGAATCATAGAGAAGATGGGCCTTGTACATAATTGATCTGACAGAGTGCTGCCCACTCCATCATTGTGGCTGAAATATGCTCGGCCTCCTGCGCAATAATGCATGCGAGTTTAGCAGCGCAAGACTTGGTCTATTAGGGAGTTTGTTTAATCAGGAATGCTCCTGTCCCTGCCAGTGCTCAGCGTCGCTTGCACAACGCAAAATCTGCTCTCTGACTGGAAGAGAAAATTCTGCTGTGCTCAACACTTTCAGCTGCAGACATAAAAGCAGAAAGTGACTTTGAGTAAAATCGGGAGCTATTGGAAGTAAGAGCAACATCTCTACTGCCTTCAACAGGGCCAGTTCTATGCTTTATACCCTGAAGAATTCCCTCCCTGTTCCTCCCCATCAGATTTCTCTTTCCCTTTTTGATCCTTTTAGCAGAAGGCATTACTCTCTCATTGAATTGTCTCAGACCTGTCCCAGCAATACAGAAAATCAGAAGCTCTGCAGTCCTTTATAACTAGTTGTAAGTGGCTTTCATGTGAGGGGCAAAAGATCCCTGAGGATTGGGGATTTCAAACCTGGAGTGTTATTACAGCTACTAAATATCATGGCTTTGCTACTGCAAGATAAAGAGGCAAAGCTTAAAAGATGAAGATACACCATGCTTTGTGAGTTCTGATAAAAGCTGGCGATAGCATTTTGAAGACTCTGGGTGGTCCAAACCTGCAGACCTTTTTGGGAAGCCTCTGTCCTGCCTTGCTTTGAACCAAACCTCGACAAGTGGGCAAGTTCTGCAAAGTGCCAGCAGTCCTCTGTGAGCAGAGAGGTCCTGGACCCCGAGAAGCTCAGTGGAACTCAGCTCCGCACCAGCTCAGGCTGCAGAGGAGACCCAGATCCCACTGGCTGTTCTCAAAAATACAGAAATCAAGAGCTATGGAGGGAATATGGACATTTCTCTGCACTGTGACCTATGTCACCTCCTGCTAAAGGGACAGAGGGAGTGCTGGATGTTCTCACAGCCCATCCTATAGTGGATAAATCAAGCCAGAAAGCCAGGAACATTGCAGCAGGGTCACCACAAGCAATTTTCTAAAAACCGTGCTGACATCACCAGAAATTTTATTTAAATCCTTACTATTTCCAGCTGAAAAATCCATCATCATTATGAGAATTACTTGTATCAGACCCCAGAATAATCTTTTCAGAAAGGATCACTCCTGATGTTTAAACTGATTGCGATTTATTTTACCTCTTAGGTTTTCCCTCTGGCTAATGTAGGCAAGAGCCGCAGCCACCAACTCCAAACTCAGTAATTTTGCCTAAAAAAATTTGACAGAAAAGGGGTTAAAGAATTCTATGCAGGGTGAAGCAATCAGGAATTAGTGCTCCAGAGTGTAGAACATTCACTTTTACAGTAGGTGGTGTTCTTGTTACACTTTCATACATGCCAGGCTAATTAACTATCTTAAAGACCACATCATTAAATTATTTCCCCTGCTTAAAACACTGCAGTGTTTAATATACCCCAGCAATTCAATTATGTTTAAAACAATATCCTAAGGACGAACTACTATGGGCTGGCATTTAGAGGAAATTTCACGCTTTACCTCAAACGCAGGTAAAACACAAGCAAAAATTGATTTTGAATTCCAAAATAGCTGTTTGAGCAAAAAAAAAAAAAATCTTCCACAAAAACTTGTAAATGAAGCTAGTTATTGTAGTCTGGATGACTGATTTTGCCCTTACTCTCTTTTGTAAAAGCTTTTTCAAAGCCTTTCAAGGGCTTTATTTTTCCATTAATCCTTCTTAAGGTCTGCTTGTTCCATTTTAGGATATATTTCTATATTTTTTGTTGCTTTACCTTCATTCCCAATTGTAATTTCTCTTGTTTTAAGAAAAAAACATGAGTTTTAATTGAGTATAGCATCCTGGAGGGGGAGGGTGTAGGTCCTGACAGTGTATTTCAGACACTCTGTTAGGGAATACCTACACAGAGGTCTCTGTTACACACCTAATCAAACCATCTCACGTTAGTTTATGAGAAGACAAGTGGGCTGAGTTCTGGCTCTGCCACCTTCCACACCAGCATCACTTCCAGGCACCAGCAATGCATCTCAGTGTGGCAGAATGAGTGCAGGGAGAGCACAGAGACCTGCATGAAGGACACTGCATTGGTTGTGCCTCAGTCCCTGTAAGCAGGAGCGCAGGGAATGTCCTCTGAGCCGAGGACAGGGAGCTGTGCTGCCAAGGGTAGGAGCAGCTTCCACATCAGAGGCTTCTATCATTCTGGACCTATACGAAAACAGGGCTAAAAAGGATCAGAAGAGTATTTTGGAGCACACCTGGCTCCAAAAAACATACATCAGTCTCTCCTCTACCATCTTTGCGTGGTGTTTAAGAAATACTGATCCCTGACGTCAAGCTTAAAAACACTTAAAAGCCTTGTTGATAGTTGGTGTAGAAGGCTGTGTTCTACAACAGATATTTTAACTACTTAAATCAGCCTTTAAAATCTTACCTAAAATCTTAGGCAACCTTCAGGTCAAGATACAGATTTTGTTGTTAGGGATAGGATAGGACACGGTTAAAATGCAACTCATCAACCCAATAATTTGAATTGAGTTCATCTTCATCTCCTTTCCTTTCAAGAGGAATGCCAGTCATCTGAATAGCTTTGATACCACTCCACATGAGGGAGATGCTGCTTCTTCCCAAAACTTATCCCATTTTCTAAAGGCTTATGAGGGTAAACACGATCTCATAGACAAAACCTGCCAAAGCCTGACTCAGGTAACAAACCACAACAAGGACATGTGGGAGCCACACCCATGTAGAGAAACCACAACTCAGAGTTGTTCCTTATAGTGACCAGAAGTGTCGCTCTCATTTGACAAAAATGCCTGTATCCAGCACGTGACAGTTTTCCTTTTGAATGAGAAAAGTCAGGTCAGGTGACTTGCTGCCCTGTCATCTGCCATGTGACAGAAAATGCACTCGGCACCTGGCTGTGCAGTCCTGCTTCCCCGTGTGACCCCATTATACATGGGGAGATATGTCATTGTTGTGTAAGGGAGAGTGACTCTGCTGTGGTCTTGTGGTGAGGACCTCAGGTGATGTAAGGTGGAAAAATGGGATCTGCAGGCAAGTTGGAGCCACCAAAAAATTCATCCTCTTCTCAAACTTGATGATCTTTCCTGGTGGGCTGAATCCAGCCTTTAGGGAATAAACCAACTATTCATAAACTGACGGAAATGAAAGGGAACTGCATTGTCTACAGGAGCCTCTGAGTTTAGGAGTTTAATGTGGAAGCATAAAGTTGTTCCTAATGTAACTGACAGTATAGCACAGCAGCCTAGAACCTCACCAGGGAGAAAACCTTTTCAGATTTTAAAGGTCTAATATTAGAATGTATTTAGAGAGAGAATTTTGGTTGATTTCAGTTATAAGGAATTCCCCCACCATGAAGGAAGAGCATATGCACAGGCAATTTCTACAGAGCATTGGCTGCAAATCCCACAGGGACTTGCTCATGTGGCTGATATTGGCAGAGGGAGCTGCTTCTTCAGCAGCTTGGTAGGGGTGAATGTTCTCCTCATGCAGGTCTGTAAGGAGGCCCATGATCCAGCTGGATACTGATACTTAAAGTATTTTCAAGCACTTCCCCACACTTCCAGAGAAGTTGAGCAGAGAAATAGCCCCATGCTACTTCTCCCTACCCTGGCTGCTTGCTCCACTCCTGCTTTGCCATCCCTCCCCCTCAAAGATTTTCAGTGAACCCAGCTAAGGAAATGGCCTGTCAGGAAAACAGGCATTTCTTCTTTAAACCAGGTCAGTTTTCACTGAGATCAATTTTCTGATCTCTCACTGCATGGTCAGAGAAACACCTGTGCTGACACAGGGGGAGGGAGCACAAATAACCATCTGGAGAGCACGGGGGGACAGGAAACCCATTTTGGTTGCAGAACTGGCTCCTGCCAGCTTAACTAGGCATGGACTGGTGGCGTTAATCAAGACCTTGAAACGAGCCTCCAGGCAAACATAGCATGGCATCCGAGAGATTAACCACAGGATGAAATACATTGCTGACCATATGATGACCCAGAAGTCCTTAAAATATGCACATCTACACTGAGATGCCTCAGTGCTGGGCTAAGGATGTCATCAATTGTACCTGGAGCTGAAGGGAAAATTCCTATTATGTGATGGTTTGAAATAAATAGGTCTTAGATGTGTTAATTCACAGTAACAAAGTCAGAACAGAAATACTTATTTGGAACATCAGTAGGTACCTGTGTGGTTTCTAAAACATGTAGAGCATAATCCCTTTGGACACTGCTTAAACTTGTGCAAAAGGTTTGGGATAAGATCTTTGTCTGGGTGAATTTAGCAGTGAAGTACAAATATATATAACCATCCTGACTCCACTTAAAGCCCAGGCACGTCCATGCTGTATATTCTGTTGTCTCATCTTGCATTTTCTTCTCCTTTTGAACTATTCTTCACAATTTTAAACTGGTTTTGATACATTTATTTTCCATATATGTCCCTATGATTTATTTAGCATTTTATTCCAATTTTTATGCCATCATGTACTTAGACAAATCTTTTTTTTACCTTCAGTTTTTGCATCTGTTTTACAAATAAATTGCAAATGTCAAGATCATTTCCTTTGTCAAGCATTTCCTAAACCCTAACCAGCTCAACAAGTTGCATGAAACATAAAACATACAGCAGGAACTTAAAACACAGGAATGCATATAACAATCTCTCTTTTTTCCTAATGCAGTTATGCTTATTTAAGGCATTGATTCCCTTGAAGCAGTCAATAAAATACTTCAGGTAGTAAAATATACCCTGACAGTAATATATTCCGTTCAATACTTCTCCCTTTCCTTGTTGAAGACTCCAGTCATTAGAAAAGTGAAGATCATGATTGTTACATACGTTTAAATGGCATCTCAAGATCTCAGTTAGGCCCTGGTCTGCTCTTGACCCAGGCATTATAGATTTGGACAATCCATAATGTGGATATTGGAGAATGACTCAAACACTCACTTTTTTAGGAAAGAATTTGCTGCACTGATTTTAACCTCTCATTTTTATAACTTAGCTGAACACCCAAAATGATATTTTAGAGCTTTGAGAACCAGTCTCTTAAAAAGGCTGTTATGAAATCCCTTTAAATAAGAGTAAAGCTCACTAAATTCTGGAAAGTAATTTCTCCAGAAATTACAGCCTGTATGGGAAGGGAAGCTCAGTACATCAGGCTCTGCCTATCCCTGGATACCCATCTGCAATTAAAGGGCCTCACAGCAGCAACATTTTTGTGTTTGCCACTGGCAAACACAACCACGATTCACTCAACTCGATGAATTTTGGCTTTTTTGCTTTTGCTCTTGTCCCCTTAAAACCTACACAGGAATCCCTGAGAAACACTGGTCTGAACCAAACTTATCCATAGAGGCAATGGAAAAAATGTCCCTTGATTTGTGTGGGTGTCACCCCTGAACGTCCTTTTCTCTCAGGACCAGCATCACCACCGGGAGCTGAGGGCATGGCACTCCACAGGGCCTAAAGCTGTGCTATGAAAGCCTGGTGTGACTAAGATCAGCTGTGCTGTATTTGAGTTGCACATATAAAGTTGCTACAAATACACTGGACTGTTTAGTGCAGAAAATAGGTTTGCTGAGATTAGAAATGGCAGTAAATCCAACATACACAGTGTTTGCTCCTAACTAAACAAGTGTCTCAGTTTCATGTCTGACTTGAACCTATAGCAGAATATAGCAGAAGGTTACAATAGTTTTGCAACGCTTATTTTATTTTAGATGCATATGAGAGAGATGTAAGGAGGTGCTGAACACCCCCATTCCTAATTTGCAGTTATAATTATTTTGCAAGAAACATAGTTCTGTAAAGAAGTCTTTGAGCTACAGAGCTAGAGACCAGAATTTTTCTTCTTTATATGCACTAAAGGTGTTAGTAGATATGGAGCAGGGATCCCATACTGACCTCATCAATCACCTCCACCTCATACCTGCCAGAAAGGCTCCAGTGCTGCAACGGCCTCCTTCTCTGCCTTGCAGCCTTTGGCTTCTCCACTGTCACTTCCACATAGGACCAGAATTACAGGTTTCAAACAAGCAGAGGCAAGAATCTCCCTAAAGTCCCGAGTCATTTCTTGCTCTTCTCTAAACCACCATCACCTGGGAAAAATTCATCACAAATAACCTGTGTCAGCTTTCCTCTGGAATCAGCAAGGTACAAGGCCACATATTCCAGCAAAAGTGCACTGGGGCCTTGCAATGAATTTCCAGCAGCAAATATACAAAGCTAAATTAAAATTAAGAATGGCAAACTTGTATATGGAGCAAGTAACAGACTTAATCAGAAAACAAGCCCTGAAATTTTATTTTCTGCCTCCTCTGTTTCTGTGAGCCCCCAGTTCCTTCTATGTGCTGTCACCTCCTTTCCAAAGGGAAGATCATAGCCTCAGTCTTTCAAAGAGCGGGGAGGATTTCCTTTGCTCTCCCAGTGATGCCCGCTGGGTGAGCGTGCCGTGCGAGTTAAACAGCCCTGTCACTTAGCGAGCTCAGCAAAACCATGTTCTCCTAACAATCCTGTCTCAGCCAATTCATGCAGAATCGTCCAGAGGGTTCGGCTGCTATTTGTCATTGCCTCCAGGAGGGGAGGGAATGGAGACAACTGCTATTGGAGATCTGAGTACAATTTGCCACTGTGCTACTTCAGTTTGAAACAAGTGTTGGTCTACTGACTTCTTTGGAAAAAGAAGATTCTTCTTCAGAGGGTTAAAATATCTCAATACCCTTATGTTGGTGAAAAATTGACAGTCCTGTTGTATATTAAAAGATTTTCTATTGCAGGGACCAGACAGAGCTGCTGTTTAGGCGAGGCAGTGAGAGAAGTCCTTGTGGTGCAGGAGGGCTGAGTGGTCTGGCAGCCAAGCAGGGGCACAAGGGGGAGAGACCAGCGTGTTCTGTGCACTTCATTAGAGAGAACATTGACAGCAAATGCACTGGTCATTGTAAGGAATAAATAAGCCGGTGTGTGTATCCCCACACATCTTTTGCTCCAAAACTTCAGGTATCAGAATTTCCACAATTTTGTTTCAAATCACAGCTACTGCAAAAAATAGTCAGAATATTGTGTGTTAAAGTAACCTGTTAATTAACTCATAACCTGCTCCTTTGTCACTGGACATACTGACCATATCCAAGAGAGCTGGGGCATTGCTTGAAAATGTTTGAGACAGAAATTCCTACGCCTCTCGTAGTCTTTGTAACTCCTTTGCAGGCCAATTTATTGCACTCTGCGTCACAGAAACGTGACGCTGTGCTTTAGCAGTGCCAGCAGATTGCGTTACCCTGCCTGACTGTACCCAAGTCACACATTTCTCGCTGCCTGCAGTTCCAGAGGTCACAGCTAAGGTCAGGAGAGAACAAAAACGATGCTTTGTGATCCAGAATTTAGACAGTTATCAACTCATAAATCTTGGTCAGACTGTAACGACAAAGCATGGGACAGTTCAGTCCACACACACAGATGTCTTCAGGGAAAAAAAGCAAAACTATGCATTAGACAAAAATGACTGAATTTAGTGTGTGGCAAACCAGACATGTTAAGTTCAGCTATTTTTATTTTTCTATTTTCCTCTCCTCTTTTTCTGCATTTCTAGGTGGGAATAGAAGACCGTGTCACCACTTCGAAGTATTTATAGCAGTTAGCTAAGGAGTAATGATCATAAGCAGAATCACTTAAAGAACAACATTGAAATGTTTTTCATACTGAAAATAAATGACTCACTCCTTTGTATTTGGCAGCTTGAAATGGGACCTCTTTCCTTAATGACATTCCTCCTTTGCGGCGTGCTTATAGTCATTTGCTGTTGTTCATTTGTTCGTAGTACCAGTAATCCTTGGCACTTACAGTCTGTACTGTCTTTTAATTCAAAGACTTTATGAACACTAATTATTTAAACTGAACAGTCTCCTTAGGAGGTTAGTGGTTATACCAGTGTTTCAGATCAGAAAACTGAAAGGGGTTAAGTCTCCTGCATAAAAACACCCAACCCTGCTGCAAGTCACAAGTGAATTCCAAAATTCAGAAGGGTTTTGTTCCCCTTCCTCTGTCACCAGGATTGAGGGCAGCATAGCATGTGCCATGCAAGATTTGTACCACTTGAGACCAACCTGGTTAGCAAAGAAATATTGGGAAGTTTGTCCCTGGTTTGGCTTTGCACCCTTATCCTCAAATAGGAGGTGAGAAGGCTTTGGGATGACTTTTTGTGGCCTTCTGGTACCTAAGGGGAGCCGACAAGAAAGATGGAGAGAGAATTTTTACAAAAGCCTGGAGTGACAGGACAAGCAGGGATGGCTTCAAACTGACAGAGAGTAGTTTTAGATAAGATATCAGGAAGAAATTCTTCCCTGTGAGGGTGGTGAGGCCGTGGCACAGGTTGCCCAGGGAAGGTGCATCTGCCCCATCCCTTGAAATGTTCAAGGCCTGGTTGGACGGGGCTTGGAGCAACCTGATCTAGAGGAATGTGTCCCTGCCCATGGTAGGGAATTGGAACTGGATGATCTTTGAGCTCCCTTCCAACATAAAGCATTCTGTGAGTTTGTGAACTAATCTGGCTGCAGGTCCTTGTGTGCTTCTTCAGCTTGTGTGAGTGTAACATTTAAGTATTTGAAGTTGTAGCTGCTCTGCAGAACAATCAAAGGATTCTGTAACATCTGGATCCATGACTGCTTCCCTCAAGCTCTGCTTCAAAATAGATACTGCAGCCACTGGAAATGCCCTGGCCTTGCCTGCATGCATACAACTTCCTTGCTGAGCAGTTTGATTTCTTCTTCTCCTTTTAGTAAGTCCTCTTTTCCTGGTGAAAGGTAGGGACAGTGCTGAGTCAAACCCACTGCACTGGAAAAGTCCTCAGGAAATCTCCTTTTCAACTTGCCAAGTAGCTTCTGTCACTGCAAGTTTTCTCTCGCCTCCTTTTGCAGAGAGCCTTTCACACTTGTTCTGAGAGAGATGTACCAGTTTGGGGTAATTCATTCAATGACTGTCAGATCTTTCTAACTGCTTTATAGCCTATCCTCCCCAAGCATTCTTTCAGTAATCCCTATACCAAAGCTGAACCAAATGTGTGTTTATGTAAAACAGCCCATGCTATATGCAGCCCGTGCTTTTTGCATGACCTTTAGTGTAAAATGCAATATGTCTGGTCTCAGTTATGTTATTCTGTCAACATGTTCCAGTTAGGGCTAAGCTGGAAGCAGCACTCTGTACATCTGGCTCAGGAAGAGAGGACATCTGTGCAACTAGTCTAATAAACCAGAGCAATTCAATGAAATATTGTTCTAGTGTTAGGGAATGAAAAGAATTTTGCATTGCAAAACACAACAAATGCTGACTTCTACCAATAAGAGTGACCTCCAGAAATCTGGGAGATAAATCAGCATGAGAAAAAGGCAAAGAGATGTTAAATGATGCTCTTATTTCAAGTATAAACATCTTTCAAACATAAATTGTCTCATTTGACTTGAAGTTATTTCGTTTACGTGGAGTTAGGTAATGTCCTCCTTTTTAAATACAACTTGGGAAATTTATGGATGAAAAGTGCTAATTTTGTATTTTTAAATGCATTTGATAATTTCAGTATTTGAATCCCTTTAGGACATAATGCTGTCTATAAATCCTTCCCCTATCCTACCACGGATTTTGTAAAGAACACAATTGCTAATGCAGTCTAAATTAGACAAAGGCATTTGGTGAGGTCAGAATACTATTGCTTGGAAGTTCCCATTTTATTTTCTTTGGCCCTTATGAAAAGGATAGCACCTTACACTTACTCTAATAACATCATGTAACTCTGAAGTAATTCATTCTGCAATTGCTTTTAGCTGCTTTACAGTCTTTATAAGCCATATTTATCCGTCTTTCCCAAGTCTCTCAATTAATGAAAAAGTGAAGTAAGCTCTTGCCTCCCTTTTTTAAATAACAGCTCCACTTGTAAAAGCTACTGAGGGTCACTGACAATGGAGAAAAATCTCATTTTTCTCTTACATACTGATTTCATACTTTGCATGAGTTAGGGCAGAAAGAGCACAATAGTGTAAGATTTCTCATGCTGTACTTCACATTCAACTTCATTAATATTTCTCCCCGAGTTTCTCTTCAAATCTCACCATCCATTCTGCCCATGCACACCTTGTTGTTTTCCACCTATCCAAAAGGGTATCCCAAAAGGATAATACTGTTCATTTAGTTCAGAATTTGATCCAAGGGCCCATCAGGCTGTTTTCCAGCTCTCCTGCAGTTTGCTGTCAGTAAACTTTCCTGCTTCACAGCCACCTGGCTTGGTCTCCACCTCATCTAAAACCACAGAAGCCCATATAGAACTGAGTTCATCCTGTTCATTAACTCTGTAAAACTTGCAACTGTCCCATTCCCACTGATAACCTTTTCCCAAGGTGGGTGAAGAATTAAGCCCAGCGTGATGAGCATGATCTCCAGAGAGCAGGGGATACAAAACATCTCCATTTATTAAACAGCCTCTGCATTGGCTGCTTACAGTGCACATGAAGAGACAGTATCTCCAGAGAATCCAATACAGTGAAAACTGCAAACCCAGTAATATTTGCAGAAACTCTTTTCTTAAAAGAAACTAAAATGCTCTTAGAAGTTTCCTTCAGGCAATTTGATTCTAGTCCAAGGGCTTTGAAGAAAACAAACCTGTCCATATATCTTGGTGCATTCTTGACTGTCCCAGGATACACTTCTGACCCAAGGAAGCGCATCAGTCAGGGAAAAGGCACATCAGCGCTGGATCCCTGACAACGTGTTATGTTTGCCTACAGGAATTTAGGAAGCAGGGAGGTGGTGGTGTTATATCCTACAGCCCCAGTGTATAATTGATGAGTGTATTAGCATAGGAGCAATAACGGTCCAGCAGATGAGGAATCAAGTTCTCCTCCTCTGAGCCCCTCCACATACCGGACACAGGATCCAGAGAAATTCTTTTGTCTTTCTCCACATCCTTTTCCCAAAATATGCATTGTTCTAAATTTTCTGTGAGGACAGGAACTTCTTGTATGTTTCCTAAAGCACATCAGTCCAGGACTAATGATCTGGATGCTGAGAACCAAAGGGTGTCCTTATAGCAGACCCCAGAAGTCTCTTTTTTCTTAAAAGGGGAAGAAAAGAATTTTCATCTATAGAAGTACAAAAAGTATCCAATTCAAAAAATGTAGGCAATTTTTCTCACTAAAAGAACTGGATTTAAGTTTATATTTTTATTGTTTTTATTAATAACTTCCAGATGAATCTTTGAACTTTGAAACTTCATTTCAGAGTGAATTATATTGCCTGCCCAAGAAGTCCTCAGAAAAGTTCTAATGGAAGTAAAACCAAGGCCAAACTCCTTCTATTTTTCCTAAATTCCAAGGAAATGTATATCTGAGCCTACACTTCCCACTCCAGAACCATTTCCTCTCCTGGCTCCAGAGAGTGGAGGGAGCTTAAATGTATCTGAACTTTGGCAGCATTTACAGGCAAAAGGCTGCTTTGTTCCTCCTAATACATGTCACTGCACATTTCAAAAGTCACCAGAAAGCTACAACTCTTGCTGAATATCTTGTTCCAAATTACTTGCCCTGAATGGTCTGGCTGCCGTGCACAGAGGTTAGGAAATACAGTATGGATATGGTAGGGAAATGAAGGTGAGGAGCTCGCTGATGGCAAGAGTCAAAGACATGGCATGGTAAGACAGTAAGGTGCTGGCATTGTACTTGAGCTGTAAGGACTGCAGAAACACACATGTAAACATAGGCATGTCATGGTCTGCCTAAAAATCCTGAAAACCCACAGAAGCTCTAACCCTGTTACTTTTCAAGCTCTTAATAAATACAAGACAGCAACAAATTGGCCCCCAGGTTTTTCAGGATGTTTGCAGCATGCTCCCCTGCAGCACTGAGCCCCAGAAGCCTTTCTACCACCTCGGATTTCCCCCGATAAAATCTTCCACTTCCTTAAAATTGCTAAAAACAATCGCGCTTTAGCATCATCTACTGGGAGAGATGGGCAACTGACTGGGAGCTGCTGTGAGCTCCCGCTGCCGCTCGCATCCGCCTGCCTGCTCCTGAGAAGTGCTCAAGCCAGACTCCAGCCATACAGGGAAAACTGGTTATTTTTCTCTCCTGAAGCTTCATTTTAAGGAATAGAGCACATGTTTTGGTGCTAGTCCAACAGAGACGAGAATAAGTTCTTTCTACCTTGATGCTGCTTCCTGTCAGGCCCCTGAGTCACGCAGCAGAAGCCAGTAAGAAGCCGGGAGGAAGGGAGCAGCTGATCTCACAGATCAGTTGGTGCTACGAATTTTGTCACCAAATCTGAGGTCGGTTGTGGTGGTGCTCAGCGCCGCAGGGCCCGGGGGCTGTGCTGTCTGCAGTGCACCATGTGCAAGACAATCTGAAATTCACGATGAGCTTGCACTTTTCACCGGCAGCGTCAGCCACCCAAAGATCTCAAAGCACTGGGGACAGTAATCCTGCCTGGCAGGTAGGTGCTATCCCTGTGTTGAAAACAGGGAAACGGAGACAAAGATTTAAGGGCAACAATCCCATCAGTGTTGAGATGTCTAAATAACTGACTGCAATTTGGATGAATGACTTGACACCAACAGCACTTCAGACCAACATCCCTAAAAATCCTGCTTAGGGTGATTTTTCCAAGGTTCAAAGGACAACACTGTGAGAGAGACAGCATCCAGATCCTACTTGTGATCCTTTTAACTACCGGTCTGTGCTTTAACTTAATTTCTAGATCCCTGTAAAGGTCCTGACATCAAATGTACATACAATACCTACAGAAAACAGTACATCTCATATCTGGGCACGAAGGGTGGATTCACCTGTTACTTTTTACTGCCTAACAACTAGATGTCTACCCTGAAACAGATATTAGGCTGCCTTGGCAGTCGAGGAAGAGTGAGGCACTTCCAGGGAGGAATTCATCTTGCCCAACACAGGATCACTCCTTTAAGGTACAACACAATCACCTGGCATTACCTCACCTTCTCCAACTGAAGCTTTCAGTTTGGAACAAGTGCTTTTTTACTTCAATTCTCATTTTTGACACCTACATCTTGTCTGCAGATACTCATTGCTATCTTTCATGTGGAGTTGCACAATCTCGGTTGGCTCAGTCCAGAGCTCAGAGCAGGCAACAAGCTGCAAAACCTCATCCCCTGCAGATTGTTACAGAACTACAACTGATGCTATTCGGAAGAGCAGAGTAGCAGTTATGGTGGTATTCCATCTGTATCAAAAAAAAAAAACAAACCACATATGTTTTGGAATTCAGGGGAGTGACCTTTTGACTAGAGACTGAATATATTGACTCATCAAATAACTGTAATGAAGGCCAGGGCTTTTAGGTGTGAGGTTTAAAAGCTCCTGTAGGTACTAAAATACATGGCTTGATTTTTCAAGTTCCTCACAAAACGCATGATCCTTTTTAACATTTCTGATTAAGATTCCTTAAAACATTACTCTGCTTCAATTTTAAAAGGAGCTTCTCTTTGTGGAGTTCTTGGGCAGCTCATACTCCTCTGTCCTTTAGGACTCTGCACATCTCCCCCAGCTACCCTGGAGGCCAGGTAGCAAATCCTCATAAAAGATGCACTGAAGTTTCCAAAAGTTGACTAAAAATAAATGCTGAATATTTGAGAACATACAACTCACATACTTCAGAAAATCTCTCAACCTGCTTCCTAAAATCAGCTGCAGTGACTGTATATTTGGTACACACCTCGCTTTAGAGACAGAAAAAACCTCCTGTTTCTCTCAGCTATGGGTTTCCCTCAAAGTGTGTTATTAACATGGGCCCGCAGCTGTAAAACTCTGAGTCTGGACTTTCCTCATCACTAACACTCCCAACTTTTTGCTGCTTTAGGAAATAGGTTGATCAGTTATCACACCTGGAAACACCACGTCTTGGGAAGTAAAGAAGTCACCAGACACCTGGTCGAGATGAGCCATTCATTGGCTTTTCTGAGGCAAAGGTTCTTTGCCTAGCTTTACATTTGGGCAGGAGCAGTGATAGTCCCATGAGCATCAACCAAGACAGCAGCCCCAGCCCTGCTGGGACAGGGTGGCTGTGAGAGGACGGTGGCTCTCCAAGGGCAGGCCGGCAGGCAGAGCAGACCCCTTTGTACCACACAGATTCCTGTCCCAAGATACTTCGGAATTTCTTTTGAGAAAAATGTAAGGAATACTGCCCAGCTTTACACTGGCTTGCATTTGAAAGACCCAGCCAGCATTTTGCAGCTGTCAGTGGCTGGTGTGAGATGTAGTGTTGCAACTCTCACCTCACAAAACCCCACCACAGCTCTCCAAGAGGCCCCAAAATGAAAAGGCAGTAGCACTGACCCATCCTCCTCCTCAACGAGAGCACCTTTCCAGATCTGTTCCTTGTAGGGGTGGGATAATTTTCTCTGTCCCACTGACTCTGCTATAAGTATGATTACCAATAGGATTATTTTTTAAGAAATATTGGAACCCTCACTGAGTGCCCTTCGTTAGTTGATGGGTTAGTTGACCTGTTCTTTCAAACCCTAGCATGTCTAACAGGTCAGAAACACCAAGGAGACAAGAACTTCATTCAGACTGCCCATTTAGCACCTAAAATAGCACAGAAATTCAGAATAGCAGTGAGCACATCACATGGAAATAGGGGGCTGCCTCAGGGGAAGGCAAACTAAGGAATAGACCCACTCATGCAAATCTAAAACCTCTCTATTAACAAATATTACGTGTCAGTTTAGCTCTGTATGTTTGGTTTGTTCTTCATTGACATGCCTTGGACTGGGGGGTTACGAGGACAAGGGTGGTCCTCTGCTCTGGGCCTGTTCTGCAATAGCAGAAAGCCAAAGCCTTCGCAGTGATGAGCTGATACCTCAGTTGCATGTTGGTTATATCTGGTATTTTAGACCCTCAGCCAGTCTTATCCCTTGAATGCCTGAAACCCTGCAAGGTTTATCTTCTCACCTCTTCACCAGTTCCAGGGTCTAATCAGTGCCCTGACAACTTTGGAGCAGCCAGAAGCCCACACTGGGAAAAAAAAACAACAAGGAACCAAGCCTGATTGCATGAGCAGACACTCAAACTACTTGTTTTCATCTTGTGGGGGTTTTTTACAGGACTAACTTTAACACTGTGTCTAAGTTTTTCCATCTGTAGAAAAGTCTTCTTTCGCAAAGCTCTGTAGAGTTCTCTATTCTTAGTGCTGTTATGCCAATATGCAATTAATTTGCCTAATTCTGCTGTACCGTTCTGGAATATTTGGAGATTGAAGTGTAGACTTTTTGTGACTCGGTTAAATAGAAAAACAAGATAAAAATAATGGAGTGTTGGATGCAAATTTATTCCCCAAGTTATTAACACATTAGATTTCATATGCACTACTGAAGATAAAATATATATCTGAGTACAAATATGCCAAAATGTGGTTTACTGAGCAGCTAAAAAAGGAAAGGGTGACATGGCCAATGACAATTTAAATAGTTCTGACGACGATGTGAGACCTGATTTGTTGCTTCCCGAACACGGATGGTAATTTTTGCTGTGTGCGTTGGCTGGGTTCGTATGTGCTTATTTACTTGCCATCCCATGCTTAGGTGTTGCTACTACAAACGGGGCAAACTGTTCTCCCTGGGTGCACAGCATCTCCCTCCGCACACAAGAGTTGCAGTGCTCATTGGGAGAGCCCAGTGTGCTGCTCTCCATGCCCTTTGCCAGCTCCCCAAAATCCCAGTCAGACTTCACTGGAGTCAACAGAGACACTCCCATGGACTTGGAGCTGGATTAGGCCATTGGCTGCGATGGGACAGGAACAGGGCCAGGTCTGCTGGCTTAGACACACAGGCAGCAATGACTTCAGCATGTGAGGGAGATGAAAATAGCAGGTTACAACTTCTTAACAAACATTTAGAACAATTAATCAATGGTTAAGTGATACCATGTCCATTTAGGGATAATGTTGAGCTACAGGTATAGAGTTGTGAGCCATGGGTTCCAAAGGGCTTTGGCCTCTTTTCCAGCACTGAGGAACCACAAATATTGATCTTACAGATCAGCTCTCAGCTCCTGTTCCACAGTGAGCCCCACCTGCTGGGGTCCTCCTCAGAGCTTCTCAAAGCTCAACCCATGAAAGACACATGAGGTTTTTTTATTATGCTGTGAAAAGAAGTCAGTTTGGCCTGACCAGCCTGAATTTCAAAGGAAGTCCCTCCTCAGGTGTTGTTCCATGCTAGTTGTCATGTGCTGCTGTGACTCACTTCAAATGCTCTTGACACTTAGGACCTAAATGAGCTGGCAAACAGGTCAACTGGTATTTTTAAGCCCTTCAGCCTTCACTTCTCCACCTTTAGAAAACAGAGTGGCAGCACTTCATATGGGGCATCTGCTTCTGCAAGTCTCCCTGGAGGAATCAAATTGATCTCCCCCAACCCCTGTGATGCAGTAACTTCTCTTCCATCCTCTCCCATCAGCCCAGGCTACCATATTCAAAGTGTTACTGTTTTTCTCTGAGACATAGGGCAGGAGTCAGCTCTTTGCCTACAACCCTGCAAATAATACCTGTACCTGAAACACTGGTGGGCTTTTAATCAACAGATCTGTTTTACTGAACTTTCTCTGAAAGACTGCAAGGTTTTAAAAAGTAGGTTCTGTGCTCTGTGTGAGTATCAAGTGCTGAGGAGGGGCAGATGCTGCCCCATGCCCTGGAATCATGCCCGAGCCTTAGGTTTAGGTGTCCTCCAAGGTTACTCAGTCACAGGAAACTCTCCACTGTCTAAGCCAGTTCAGGAATGGTATGTACTTTAACTGTTTGTTTGCCAGTGGTAAAAAAGATATATAAGAATCTCAGCCCTGGATTCAGGAGTTTGGTCACATTTCCAAAATATGAGCTCACTGAATCTACTGATTCATCTCCAAGCAGTCCTGGAAACAGATCTCAGAAGGATACCCATTTTCTGTCACTCCAGCCTGGGAGAGAGGCCTTAGCCCTCTATCAGCTCCAGGAGCCCCCTCCTTATCATCCAGGAAAATTTATTCTGTATAACTATATTTTACAGCGGATAAGCTAAAAAAACTCCTTACAAAACCAGCTAAAACATTTTAAGCATCTATTATCTACTTTGTACCTATGGAGAACTAAGAAAATTTGCATAGGTACACACATAGAAGAACTTCCTCAAACACATGAGGTTTCATGAAAAGCCTGGCCTTTGGAAGTTGGAGTTCACTTTATTCAATGGCCGTATACACAAACGACATTTCAGAAGATGTCAATGTTCCTGCTACCTTGATCTGCATCTCATTGATCCAAAAATCTGTGTAGCATTTTTCTGTGTGTTATACATACAAGCAATTGTACTAAAATAGATAAAATGACAAAAGAACCCAACTAAAAAGGGCTGTAGCCCAGTTAAACTTCAGAAGGTACTGGTTCATATTTATCCCCATTTGCTTTAGAAGTTTGCCCCTCTTAAACACAAAAAGGTCTGAAGATGTGGAAAGCATTTTAAGAGAAGTTTTTATATTTTTCTTGATTTAGACTTGATGAAGTACTCTTAAAGAACAGGTCTTATGTCTTGTCATTACTATTTTTGTTGTATCTCCAGCGTGGCAAGAAAATACTTGCCCAAAATACCAAAAAAGAAAAACCTCTTGAGAGAGCCTGTTCTTGCAAGATTTCCATCCCAACATTTACATGTCCAGGAGGTCTGGATAAGTTTTGGATATGCATCAAAGCTCTCAGACCATGCACAAGCCCTGAACCTTTTGAAGTTTGTCCATCACTAGTTACCACATCCAATTCTTGCTTTGTTATAACAAGAATCATAGTCTCTCTCTTCAGGAAGTTCTTATGCTCAGTGACTCTTGATTTTCCACAGAGGGATATGTAGGATTTCACTAATGTCTATACCAGGCTTTCAAAAGAAGTCATATCCCTATTACTTTCCAGCATTTAAGTGTATTTTTCTTATGTAAATCCTGAAACACAAACTGAGTTTATACTTCAAGTATTACCTTGACAAAGTATCTGCAGTTCTCCCTGATGCCTAGTCAAGAGTCTGTAGGTTCAGGGGTTCAGTGAGGCACAGACTTGGCCTTTCACCATTGGGACCAAGACTGGAGTTCATCCATCCTGCACTCTGGAGTGAAATACGGGCAGCAGATTCTACTCAGTCCCCTGTGAACAGTAGCTCACACAATAAAACTATCATACCTAATTCAGCTTTTTGAGGGAAAGGCCTTGCCTGCGGGCTGATTTATGGGCTAACACAGCAGAAGATACTCCCTATAGGTCAGGTGTGATGAGGTCATTGACAGGGCAATAGCAACGAAGTTTTTGACTGTAAATTCCCTTTATTTCAAAAGATCTAACAGACAACTATAAACAATCTGGATAAAGTTCCTCCATAACTCAAGAAAAATATTCTTGCTTTATGTACTGCATAAAGGATTGCCATATTGTCATTACCTTTCCTTTCCTTTTCCTTATGTATAAACAAAGGCTACCAGGATAAATTTATTCTCCATGTTGACATGTTGGCTATCTTCTGAGTACTTTCAAGTTCATTTACAAAATTCAATGGAGATTGCTTCAATTAGGGTCATCTGGTCATGTATCCTTGATCCTTTGATCACCAAAGCAGAAATACCATGTTAGTAATCTCTGGGCTACCATTTGGGTTAATGAATCGGCTTGACTTTAATTCTAGCCCAGATGTAATCTTTTATAGCTTAATGATTTGTTCCAACATGAACTCCAATTGAATGTAAACAGTTTCTTTATTTAGAGCGAAAATTCTTTTTTATAACTTGTTTCTCTTCCTAATTAATTCTAGAGCAATTAAATCAAACCTTGATCTGTGGCAATCAAGATTAAATCATAGTATAGGTTAGGCTGCTAATATCGTCTTTGAGTTCATTATTATCAAGGCTAACAGTAATCAGCAAGGGAGGGAGAAACTGATGTAGCGAGGGCTACAGATCTGAGGACTTGTTCTTGTTTTTAATAGCTGATCTGATTTAATGTATGATAATACTTGCACTTATTTAGTAACTGTTTTCCAAGGAGCTCAACATACTCTCCCAAAGTTAATTTATTCTCACAACACTGATGTGCGGGAGGTAAATATTATCTCCTAGGGACACTGAGAAGTTTTGAGGCACAGAAGAGTTGTGGGCTGTGTGCAATGTCACAGATTGGAGCCCAGATCTTAATGTCATTAACGAATCATTAGCTGGGGAGCTTTACCATGAAGTCTGGTTATGATAAGAGAGGAGCAGCACCTCATCCATAAGCATTCATGGAGCATCCTGCTTAAGAGGGATTTGCTGGCTGTTGCATCCAGGCAGTGCTCAGAGTTAAAAGCTGCCCATGCTGTGAGCTGGCTGTCTCCACAGATCTCCCTCCATCACGCCTCCTCAGGAGGACCTGACATATAGCTCTGCCCTGCAGTTGCCAAGGGTATTTGTGTTCCTGAAGGTAAAGGAAATTCATTTGTAAGTTAACAAGATGGAGGCTGGTTGATTTAACAGACGTTGTAGTCCCTAGTTCTGCCTAAACAGTCTGGACTGTCCACATTACCACATACCTTTATTTTGAATCAAGTCTAGATTTACATTTCCAGCCCTGACTGTCCTCAAATCAAGGCTTGTCCCAGACAAGCCCCAGCTGAACCCATTCTGCCTGGATCTCTGTACGTAATTATATTATCCCATGCTGTGGCAGATTAATCCTGACTGTGCCGGAAACTCCTGCCCATTTGGGTCATCTCCACGTGGTACAGCAATTGTGTGGAGAGGACCAAATCACCCCAGTTCAACTCCAAACAAGGAAAATCCAAGAAGGCATCACAATGTTGTTTGTACTCCAGTTCTATATTAGCTTCAAAAAAATTACAGCAGTACCATTTTCAATTCAGTGTTATGCTGGAAAGGTTGCAAATTAATTAGAATTATGCCTTCTTTGTGCCAAGTGATAATTTACTGCAATTAATTATCAAAAGATCTACTGCTGTCAATTATGGTACTTGCTCTTTGGGGGGGAGAAGCTATTTACGTATAGATAAATTCTGTAACAAAGTTCCATTTTACTTTTATTGTTTTCAATTAAACTATCATCATTTGCTTTCCCTCTGCCAAACACAATAAAGACTCGTTAAGAACTAATCATGCTACTGTGACCTTTTTTTTAATCCAAACACTAGCTAGACCTGCACTGAGTCAACACTCCTATTGTTACACCTGCAAATTGTATGTAGAGAGGAGCCTACTTCAGAATTAATGAGCACAGCTGTGGTCTCTCTTACATTCAACACTTGTAAAATAGACCTCTTTAAAGTGCCATTATCACAATATTGATAGAGTTATTTATAGTACTGCAAACGTTCCCAGTCATAACAGAGTCCTTGTTATCCCCCACAGCAGTTCATGTTGTTGCCATCTCCTGGACTCATTCCACAGTTTGTGATAAGGCACCACGTGGACAATCCTTCACCAACAAACTATAAAAGATATTAGGAAAACTTCTACATAAGCAAGTTTTATAGCTGGGAATAGGTCACGCTGTCAAGACCCAGCCTGCATAAGACTTGTCATATTCTTCTGCTGTGCAGTTTCCTGTATTTTCTGGGTGGGATGTGAAGTGAAATTACAGGCAGCACAGGCTGCAAATGATCTGGATGGCATTGTCCAAATGAGAACTGCTTTTTGCAATTACTAATACTGTTTTACCGTAATTCAGTCAAACAGATGTAAGTTCAAACTCTTGGTGTCAGTCGCTGAAAACAAATACCACAGGTGCCAACTTTTGGTTGCTAAGGGAATACAAGCTCCTTGGGCTTCCCAGTATGTGTGCAAACAGCTAGAGATCATTCAAGGCAGAGGTTCTGCTGTCAGCAGGAAGGTGGTTGTTCTTCTACTCAGCTTGATCTCCTGACACATTATGAAAGTATCAGCCAATGTGGTCAAGATAAAGTCAGTAGGAGATTTCACTGGTGTGAGTTTTTCCAATCTCATAACTGCAGCATTGGGCATTTACTTGTGATATTATTCTTACTATAACATTTCTTATTAAGCCTTGTCACACTCCATGTCCCACTAAAGACCTGGATACAGCTTTTATGGGGATACGTTCATGGGAAGGTCTCCAGAGCCATCCGCAGACCCAGCAAACCCATTGCCACCAACACTTTTCCTCCCTCTTGCTGGTTGCAATGTTTTATTGCAGGAAATATCTTTGCTTCTGATCCACTGTCCCTTATCTGAGGCATATCATTTTGTCATAATTCAGCTTTCATTTTGGAAGGAATTGCTGAAAAACCACAAATCCCCGAAGAGTAAAAATTCAACTAACACTTCGCTACTTATGAGTTATTTCCCCAGATCCATCTATTTCATATCATAAATGCTGTGTGGCTGAAAGGTCAGATCTAAAATAACCTCATATTATATTCTCCCTCTGAATTTAAGGGAATACTTTGACTGTACAGGTCAGCTCAGAGAAGCAGCCTAGCAATGTTCAGCTCACAGGTCTTGCTGGTTCAGATCTCCTGCAGGCAAGTAGACTTGTGTAGGGATTCCCAGCTGAAGGCTGTTTGGCTTGTGTGAAGTTATTTGTCAGCTGTTCCTGCCTCCCTGGGGAAGGGAAGAGGGGAACTTGTGCTTTCTCTGAAGCAATGGGGAGGTACTTCAGCACAGAGTTTTAAATCACCAAATTTCTCCTGGTTGGTGTATATTGGGCTGTATTTCTCAGTGAAGATTTGAATCTATACATACTCTGTTGTTTGTAAGGGTTTTTGCAATACCTTCTTCCTCCTGAAGAATTTCTGTTGCCGGGGTTGCTTATCTCTATGGTTTGTACCTATGTACATTTTTCCCCCAGTTTAGAGCACCCCTGATTTTGTGTATTTATCCTCAGCTGTATCACTACACTAGGGCAAATGGAGGAAACGTGTCAAAACCTTCCAGTTACTTTGAGATTTCGGAGAGGTTTACATTTTGAATAGCTTCTCAGGGCTTTGGAAATGTTTCTGTTTCTCAACAAAAGGAAAGGAAGTGACTGACTAGTTATGGGGATGAGAAGTTTGTGGAAGTGAAGGAGAGGGAATACCTGGCTGACAACCAGGGCTGTCACCTGGGACCCCACCTTGCCATTTTCCCCTGAGTGAGTGACCTTGTTCATCAGAAAATGGCTCTACTAGAACAGAGCTCTTCTCTGTGGAAAAGCTACAGCTGGGCTGAGGCAAGGGATAGGGAGTAGTATGTTGCTTTTTGTTTCCATAAACTAAGGGAGGAATGGCACGCAACTTCAATGCACATGTGATTAAACTAATCTAGTTAAAATCAGAAAAGGATTTCTCATAATTCAATTGGAGTTGTTTTTAATGTTTGGACTTTGGTCAAGGACAGCTTTATTGATTGAATTTAATTGCGTATATTTTCCTGTCCATTTATTGAAGCCCATTTTTCAAGTCACTTGAGAGGCTGCTAACATTTCAGAAAGGGGATATGCCAAAGCATTGCTTTAATTCATTATCTTTTTGGACATACAGTAGTTGCTACTTGGCCCAAATTAAATCCGTTAGAGAATGTGATAGCATAATTACTTACAGGTATCCAAAACTGCTTTTAACTGAATTCTCTAGGAGGTTATGCATAAAATTTGTCTTGCCCTTACATTGGATGCAAATGTCTGCGATTTCAATGATAAATAAATATTTCATCAACTGAGGACAGATTTTTCTCGTTAGCATATGTTGCTTACGGACTAAAATTCTTGTGAGGTCTTTATTTTTCCTTAAAAACAAAAGTCTCTTACAAATTAGCTCAGTCACTCTTTCAAAATGTGTAAACACGGTGATCCTTGAGGTAAAGAGGAAATCACCGGCGATTCTGACTTGTTTTTTTTCTTTCAAACCGTGTTTCACCCTGAAAGTCTTTCTAGACAAAACTGCACATTAGATACATTGCTCCACACTGTGTTCCCATGAAGTCTGTGATTCTCCAGAAGTGACATCAGCCTGCTTCCAAATGAAGCAAAGGGTCTTCCAGCCTTGGAAGACCTATGGGCCGGAAAACCCTGTAGGAAGGGCAGCAGCGTGTTACACTGCAAACCCCCAGCCACAACCCTTCCACTTCACAGAACCAAAGCTCCTCTAGGGTCTGTCCCTGATTTCCTCACCTATTTGTTCCTATTTCCTCATCTTTTGCTCCCAGTTGTGGCTTCCTGCCTTCAAGAAGTTCTCTGTCTAGCAAAGAAATGGTACATGTGCAGGTCTTTAGGGAGCAGGAGTTTCTGCTGGCATTTGTGGACCTGCCCGTGTGTTGGGCTCAGCTCTCTGCCTCTGCACTGAAAGTAACTGGCATCATCTTGTTGTTTGTGAAAACTAAAAGCAGCAATAGTTGCAGCTTTTAAGACTGTATTTATCAATACTAGGTCTAAGTAGAAAATGTGAATCTACTGAAAAAAAAACACTGTGCTTTTTGGGTGCCTGTTTTGTAGGGAGTTGCATAAGGCCAGAGTTGGTTTAGTTTCAAAAACTACAAATCAGGCGCAATCCAGACTCATTAATTCTTTCTTATTTAAGAAGGCGTAATGCTTCCTTGGAGTGAGGGAAGGTTCCCACAGACTCCAGGTTTTATCTTCTTCTTCTTGCACTAGGTCTGTGGTTAACAAATGCAAGCTGAAATACCTGAAGTCTGTATTACCTCTCGTCCCCCCAAAACACCGACATTTAAATGTTGCCTGATTCACAAAAGTTCTGTTCTGGAATCCAGCGCTCATATCTGATAAAAGGCATAAGGAATTCCTTTCACAAGGAACTGAACCACAGATGGTTATGTGATTTGAGGGCCACTGAACATTGACAGTTTTACCGAGTGAATCAGAATTACAGAAACACCTGCATGACTGCATCTGCAGACTCAGCTAAATTGCGCTTCCATCCAGCCACATGATATCTAATGTGTAATTCTTCTGCATTTTAATCAAATGCATTGTAATGACAGTACAAAATTTCAATATGAATGCACCTTAATGTAGGAGTAACTAATAGCTGCCATCCATTAGTACCAGCTAAAAGATATACTTCCTCCTAAGCAACAGGGCACAGTTATTTTAACTCATTACCTGCTTTGTAAATGACATTTAATTGCACATGAAGAGAGGATGTTCACAGGACACCGCTGAGAATGCAAGATTGAGCACCCAAAAGTTAGCAAATGTTTGGAAGAATGTTGTAGAGAGGTGTTCATGGACCCCCTGCACAGTGCGACAGGCTTTGTGCGCTCTGCCCAAACAGTGTAAAACCTGCTCTGACTTCAGCAGTTTAATGCCATAAAACTTTTGCTGAGCATGTGCAGACCGTGAGTTTGTAAAGGATTTTCAGATTTGACGGATTTTTGAGGCTTCCATAAAGCATTTCTTAAGAAACAGGTGATGTAGGCCAGTCTCACAGTTGCTGCTTTCAAGCGAGGATATTTTCCAAGCTTTACGAGGACAAACTACCGGAACAGTAACACTGAAACGCCTTCCAACACCTTTCTTACAGATAGATGATTTAGTTTGGATAAAAATTTTCCAGAAAGAAATCAGCCTGTCAAAAACATGAGTTTTGGAAAACGTCCTCTAATGGTTCAAGATTTATGCCCTAATACAAGGTTCTGCCCACAACGTAGCTGGTGGGATCAGGACCAGATCTCTGGAAAACAGGCCTTGTTGTATCCTGGTACTCTGTTATAGGTTTGTTCATGCTTCTAGTGCCAGTATAGAAGGCCTGGAGTGAGGTAGAAAATGAAGATTTAAACTAAGTAAATTCATTCCTGAAAGGCTGGCTATTGAAACACAGTGCTTCCTGCCCATGTTTGACTTTACTTCAGCTCATTGGTCCCTAGAGCGCCCAGAATTATAGCTCAATAAACTTCTCCAAGGATCATACGTTTTAAAAAAAAAGAAAACAACCTTCCAAAATCTCAAAATGTTGCTTAGAAGCAGGAAACCTCCTAACAGGAGAGACTGAGAGAACACTTCTTGGCTTGGTCATTTCCTCCTTCAGATGTGTACACATGTTCATTACAAATTACTCTAAAATCAGTAATTATTTTCATATGGTTAACAAATAACGATGACTCAACATTTGCATCTCCCTGAATTGCAGCGGAGGGAGATTACAGATGGCACAAGATGCATCACTTTTACAAAACATATTGAAGACTTCAACTTCATGATGGAAAATGTTCTGTCATCACTTAACTTATAGGCACGTGAATACCAGCAGAGTGGGGAGCCTGCAGTTATGAGAACCGCTAAAGATGCTAAAAACAGGTACACAGAAATAAAATGTAAATGCTCAGGATTACGTCAGCTTTTCATTTGTTTTCATAAGTACTGAATGTTAAAGCTCCAACCACCCTGCCTAGATGGAGGCACAGACAGAGCCCAAATATCAAAGTCCCACTTCACTCCTTAAAAAAGCTGTTCTTTCTTTAGTGGACTAACTTAGCTGTATACTGTTTCATGGCAAATAGGAGGGAGCACACGGAATAAAGCTACTTTGTGCAATAACCTTGGATTCCAGTTTGTGTCTAGGAAATATTTACCCTGAGCCTGCAAACCCCACCAAGCAGCTCCCATGTGGAAGAAGGGAAGGGAGGTTGCACTCGGTGGTCCTGTTAAGTGCAGTGAATTCTAATAACAGCCACGTTTGCTGTGAGTGATCTGGATCAACATCAAAAAAAAAAACCCATCTAGTCAAGTGCCCAGCAAGGGGTCTATTCTCATGTCCATGCTCATATGTTAAGTCCCATTGACAAGCATTAGTGGGAACTGCATGCACATATGGATATGTGAATAGCCCCAATGGGATCTGCATAAAGTAGTGTTTGACTATGCAGAGATTGCTTCAACTGCCACAATAAAATAATCTATGGGGAGAAACCTTAAAAAATGCTGTGAATAAGCCAAATAATTTAAAGAAATTGATAAATAATGGAGGTAAGAAATGAAACAGCAAAATAAAAACAGCATTACAATCTATTACTTGAACTAAATAGTAAACAAGAATTATCTGTTAGAAATTAACCCTGGCCAAAATTTACAAAAACAGCTCTTAACTCTGAGTTCTCTAATTTTTAGTCTCTTTCTCTTCCTCTTACTCTATATCCTAAATAGAAACGAGAGACACAGCAAAAAGATCTTACTGACAAGCGGTGAGTTAAGAAAAGCACTGATAAGCATTGCTCTGCTGAAGAACACGGGACATGAAATAGTGGCAGCTCTGCAATAGGTCAATGATAATGATGCTCCTGAGGTTATGCAACACCGAAAGCCACTCTATAAATGTCAAAGCCTCCCAGAAACTTCCTGAGAAAGGTTTCCTGCTACCTGAAAAGCCTCCAGCAGCCAGTCTGCTGGACAACAAAAAACTCTAGAGAGTTTGTTCTCTTTCTACAGACAATCTTCAGATTTTTCCCTGAAGCCACTGCCTTGTTCAAAATCCTATTTTGGAGATTTTGAGGATTTTTTTTAATCCCATTTTGGTGATTTGGAGAACTATTATTACACTCATATAGCTGAAACAACAAAACCTTTCCTGAGAGACACACATAAATAGGTGCAATGAGCAATGAAATCATCAATTAACAGAGCAGACAGCAATCACTGCAGTGATAAGGCCCATATTAAGCACCTAAACTGATGGAATATGGAATAGATGAAAAGTAAATATTATGTATACATCAGGTCTAATTGTGATCAAGATCACTTGTTCCTTATCCTGTTTTGTGTCCATAGTGGAATTCAACCATTGAATTCCAAGTTATTTGGTGTCTGTATGTCTCTCTGGCTTCAGATCCAGGTCCAAACTGTTCCAGCAATGCTGCTTTGGAACATCCTGAGGTGAAGCAATCCATATCACTGACAGTGAAAGCTCTTATCTTACAGGATGTCCTTTTCCAGTGGTCATTTAGACCAACAGCCAACCTATTAATCAGGGCAAACCAAAGCTTGTTAGGTCCCTGCTGGCCAAAGCACTTGAGGAGACAAAAGACAGCATGTTCCAGCTGACACCTGCAAGTAATTACACATGGTGATAGCAGTGCGTGAAAGAACAATTTGAGAACTGATGTAAGAACAGAGGTGCATTTCTTTTTTATAGACTGAACTATTTTCTGATCTCTAAGTGCCTTAGGGACTTAGAAATCAAAGGCAAATTAGGCAAGGTGAAGAAAATCAGTCACCAGGTGTTCATCTGGAGAAAAGAGAGATCTCCAGTGATTTTCACCAGTTCTGGAAGCAAATTCCCCTTCCCAGATGACACTGTATTTTATAAGGCTGTTTAACCAGACTAGTGGCAGAGGGCAACTGCTCCACAGAGAACAGAATCTGGAAGCCCACGCTTCCCAGGGTCTTTTCTACGTACCAACAGATCTTTCAGTCTGTCTCCAATGTCTTTGGATATCAGGACACATATGAGGCATAGCAAAGACAGTTTTAGGAGAAACTTAAATATGGTGGCTGACCCTTTCCTGAAAATCTCCTGAAGAGAAGAGGAGAAAAGGTGGATCCTCCTCTGAAGAATTCCAGATGACCACAGCCAGGTAGGAGAACTCTGAGTTATGTTCCTCATTAATATTTATTACATTATCACTGTTGAATGTTACGGAATGCTGATTAGAAAGGGGATGATGTGAAGAGATTCAATTTAAGCAATATTTGTTAAAAAAACTCAAAATGTTTTCAGTACTGAATTCTGTTTTGATAAAACCCACGATCAGAAATTCTTTTCACTCTGTGGATGCATTGATATAATAAATATCTAGAAATCCCAAGCAGAAAATAGTGTTGCAAAGAGCAATAAAGAGGTATGACAACGTATTTTGCCTTGTTTTTTAGATTTCCACGTCTTGAAGGTAACCTACCCCCATAAGATTTCTTCCTATCGAAAAAAGAAGAGGCAGACCAACTTCTGTTCACAGATTGATAAATAAGTCACCATCATGTCATATCACCACACCCTGGATCTATCAGTTGTTTTAAAGACAAAGAAGTTCCTCAGATAACATCCTTTCCAGCAACCAATTCAGCTTGTGTTTTATTTTAAGCTGCTGAGTCGATCAGAGGGACAATTTCCTGCTTTGAGTTGATCACCAACATCACTGCCAGCCCAAAGGCAGGTCCTCAGCCACTGGATTGATCTCTGCCAAGTCCCTGGGACTGTCTAGCTGTCCAGGCTTTGCTGTCACTGACCATCTCAATGTCCCCCAAACTTCTGGCATTTGAGTTATCAATTAATAATGCTGTTCAGTGTCTTTGCTTTGGCTTGTTACTGAGTTATCAGTGTCTCTTCTGTGTACAGGTTGTAGTAGTTAAGGTGCAGATACAGAGACTGGAGTACCATCAATTACATTCTGCCCTTATACATGTGTGTGATGAATGAAAAGCATGAATTTCATAGAGGTTTGTACTGAAATTGCCCAGAAGAATGGTGCTCTTGGGGAAAACACCCAGGAGAAATTGAAGGCACATGATCCATGCAGTTGGTGGAGTGCGTGAGGGAAGGCTGTAACTCCAGATAGTTACAGACAGTTGAGGGACTGCCTCAGGTAAATAATTAAGAGATGGATACACACACAAAAGTGCCATCTCTGAGTGTACCTCACATGCATTGTGAGCTCTACTGAATGCAGTTACTTTGCAGAGCTTGATTCAATCGCTTCGAGCTGAGATTTTACAGAGGATGCTTAGTATAGCCTGAAAATAACTGATTGGAATGGCATCTTCTCTGGAGCTGGGAAAAACAGTCTGGTCTTCACCAGCTGTACATGGCAATGCTGCTCCCACAGGGGAAAAGGCTCCCTGGTGGCTGGAAAGACTGCAGGGAGCGATAGAGGAGAACTGAGAATGAAAGTATTTCCTACCAGATCCAATTACATCCATCTGTAAAATTAGTAACAACACAGACACCTGGTAGTTACATTTCATGGGCTAATAAATATGTTTAAAGGCAGAAAGGACTGTGCCGAGCCGTTACTCTGACCCGCTGCACAGAACTGTCTATGCTATTGGATTTGATAGAGTTTAGCTCCCAGCTTTGGTCAGGGGCTAGAGGCCATTAGGGTAGGCTAAACTGTGTTTCATCCAAAATTAGATGGGAGACCTCTGAACGTGGCAGAGCTGATGGAAATGGGATGAGGTCCCTGCTTTCTTCTGCATTACACTGAACTGCAGTCGAAGGCATCGTGTGTTGGTACTGTAGAGTCTTGAAATGGTTTCTGTTTGCTCATGGCTTTGACAGTTGTTGAATTTTTGGAGGGGTGAGAGAGGAGCAGGTTTGTATGTTGCAAGCAACACATAGGATATATGTCTGGGAACTGCTGTGGTGGGTATGTACAGCCACAGCAGAAGGAAGCTGTGTGAGCAGCAGGACAAGTGATTGGCACCATTTCTTACAGGAATCAACTGCTGAGGCAGGACTGCTTCAGAAAATGAGGTTTGGGGTGAAGTTTCATCCTAATATTCTGTCTGTAACTCACTCCTGTCTGGGAATGTCTGATTCATACTGCAAATAAAACAGACTTCCACATAGAAGATGCCCAGAGACAGGGTCACTGCTTCTTCTTTACCAGAGAGCAGAGGCACCGAGCTGAGAACTCAGCTATTTTGTACCAGGGGCAGGCAAGGGGTGACATATCTGCTGGTAGGAGGGTTCTTTTTGGTAGGTCTGTGTAGCCCCATTAGCACATAAACAGTGTTTCTCTCTTTTAAACAATATGTTATTAGAGATATATGAATGTGCAAGATCTGCACACCTGGCCTGGGTCTGGAGAGCCCATGAAATGTGTTAGACTTGTTATTACTTGATTATTCCTTTGCACAGGTGTACGTTCCTGCTTCAAAATGCTTATAAACTCACAGGCTGAAGAAAGGCCCTTGATATATGAGAACTCATCATGTGCCATTGCTGCTGCATTAGATGCTTACATTTGTTTTTGGTTACTGCAGGTCTTCTGGTCTAGCTTTGAAAATATCAAAAAAAAAAAAAAGAAAGACAGTATCCACTTTGTACCTTGAAAGTCAGCCTTCAGCCACTCTGGCTTTTAAAAAGCTCTAAATTCTCGCTTGAGTTTGTTTGACTTTGACTTGCAGTTATCCGTTTTTTTCTGAAAGATTAAAAACATCGTCGGTATCCAGCAGATACTTCCAGGCACATCTCACAGATACTTAAACATTATACACTTACACATTATACTCATGTCACGTCTCAGTCTCCTTTCCAGTAAGCAAGGCAGATTGAGCACTTTAAGTCTTTCACCATTAAGCACTTTCTTCAGTCCTGAAATCCTCTCTGTGGCTCTTTTCTGCACCCTCTCCAGTTTTCCAACAATCTTTTAAAAGTGTGAGCAACAGAAACCACATAATCTTATATTGTCTGTATTAAAACCAATTGTGTTTGAATGGGCTCAGCTCATCAAGCAACTGAGATCACTTGGAGTGTCATTCTCATCGCTGTCTGTCACTCCACCAGTGTTCTTGTCACCCTCAGATTTATCAGCTGTGAATTTACAGTGTTTACATCCAAATCATTGAAGAAAACATTGACTAGCATCTGACCTGATGCTGATCCTGGTAAAACTCTCCTGTTTGATAACGACTCCTGATTCATAGCTACTTTTTAACAGGCTGTTTGCCAACTCCTAATCTAATTAGTGCATGCTCTGTTGCTATTTCTAATGCTTTTTGATCAGAATATCACACAGTGTTAATTCTAATCTCCATAGAAAAATGAATATCACATCTCTTCATTGACCTTTATCATTCAGTCTTTACCTTCATCATATTATTTGATGCGCCTCATCAAAGAAAGAAATTGCATTTGTCTGCTAAGGCTTATTTCTCCTAAAACTGTATTTACCATCATTAATTCTATTTCCATTCTTCATCGTTTCAATCCCACTGCAGCTTTTCCAATATGTGACAAGAGCTCAGGATATGTTAGAGGGCTGGCTTTGAGGTCAGTACATTGGGTTATCAACCCAAACAATTCAATTCTTAAACCCACACTATGAAAACTAATACCTTTCACAGTAGTGGCTCATTTCTTATTTACATTTATACATCATCAGGTGATTAAAAATTACTACTTTCCATGCTGCTTTAAGTGTAACCTGTGGAAAAACTCCTAGTCCTGGCCACTGTTTTCCAAGTGTTTCCCAGTGACCGCTGGTACGGAAACCATTACAACCTTAGGCTGCCAGGGAGAGCTACACACTTACTGAAGCCTGCCTTAGATCACCACCATGAAAGGGACGATGATGAAATATCAGCTATCATGTAACTATCTATAAATGTTAGATTTCTACAAAGTGATTCCACTGAACTGTAATTAAGGGTTTGAAAGTCGGATGATTTTAAGTGCTAGTTTTAATTACCGCTTGGTGAACTTTAGTGTGTTAGAATTGTCACAACTTTCCTTTAGAATTAGTGTCAAGCCAGGCAATACAGTGGGAAATTATTAACTCATACTTTGGTTCGGCAATTATCTGCATTACAAGGTTTATGCAATTAGCTGTTTAAGATGTCATTATATTTTGCCATCTGGTACACAGGAGTTTATGCATATGAACAGGCACATGTTGAAGTGATTTTCACTATATGACACTTGATCTCAACCCAAATCATCACTATAATGAGTGGAAGACACAGTGTACAGTACATTAGTGGCAGGTGCATACTATCAACTTCATTTTAATAGAAGACTTTCATGTTTCCATTTTTAAAGTATTCTGCACAAGTGCTGAAGAATTAATTGCTCGTTTGCAATTTAGCAAAAACCGAGGACACGTTATTGCTAAATGCTAAGGAACATCAGCTTTCAGGAAAGCGGCCACTAATTTAAGTTCTTTCCATCTGTAACTCCAGGCCAATTTCTGCTCCAGACAATAAGAAAGTCTCAGTTAAATTCAGCTTAAAATGTTCTCTGGTTTTATGGGGAACACACTGAATTACCTTTGATGAGCTCACATCACTGAAGGCCTCTCGAGGATGCCTTAAACCCACCTGTGGTGTGGTCCATATGTGACAACCTCCAGCCCCACCAGTGTCTGCCGTTGTGCACTGTAGTGTCACTGTAGTGTCACCCGTGTCCTTGGCCTTACCTCAGTCTGTCTGACATCACTTGGCTCACATTTGGCTCACAGATTCTAAATCTGGGGGGAAAAGGTGTTGCTGTTGGCAGCCTACCACAAGGAAATCCTCGCCTCCAGGCGGTACAAAATGTAAATATCGATAACACCAGCCCTGTGTGCTTAGATAGTACCTGGAATTTCTGACACATACTGCGTCTGGTGTGCTAAAAATACTCGCAATCTTTAATTAATTAAATTGCATACTGCTATTAACCTCATTTGACACAAGAAAACCAGTCTCTGGAATGGTAAAAGCCTCCTCAGTCATGGGAGGGCTGTGCAGAGCCTGAGAGCAAGTGAACTACACTGCAGGCTGTTAAAAAAGGGCTGCAACTGCAGCACTGTCCTTTACCTGCAAAAGTAGGTGCCATGGTTTGGGGCAGGACACAGCTTTGGCATTGGGGAATGGATGGAATAACTCCTGCCACCTCCTCTGAGCTGGACTGAGACCTGAATGTGGGACTGTTCGTGAGACAACACAAATCATATGGGTCTGCTGGAAAATCACACTTCTTAGCAATATTTATTATTTTGGGTTCTGGTATTTTGCTCTGGATGCTCCCTATGTCTCGGGGCAGCAGTGGTTGTCTCAGAGGAGGAGAAGGCGGCGTTCCAGCCCTGGCTCCAAGCAGGGGACGATGCTGTGTCTCCATGTGCAGTCGCTGCAACTTCATTATTGAATTACATTAACAGGCCGCCCTCTAGTGTCATATTTTATTACTTGGGTAAAACAAATGGGCCGGGTGGGTAAAAATGTGTATTTTCAATTAGCGAACACCAGCAAGAGAGGCAGCCACAGAAGCAGCCAAAAAACATTTAATTGGAGCACATTGGGAAGTCCTCTGTCAGGTCACAGTCCCTACAATTTGGTTTGAAAGGGGTTTTCTACTGAGGCTCTGGAAGCTGATCGCAGAAAGACCAAGGAAAATATAACAAACTCTGTACAGAATTTGCCTTTCCTTTAAAATCAACATTAATGTTCCTGTGGATGGTTATAGCAACACCATGGTATTTACATGTGTCTATACCTATAACGTGAAGTGTTTTGTCTGCTCGTACATACTAAAGTGTCATTCAGGGAAATTCAGGAATGTCCTTCACGGCAACACTTCCAGCGCACAGAATAGTTTTGCTCAGGCTAAAAACAAAAAGGTGATAGACATAAGGTAATGGACAGTGATTATTCAGGAGTTTGCACCATTTCAGAGCTAAAACCGGAAAATACTTAACACTGAACAACCAGATAAATACTTTTATGGTCTGAAAGCCTTACTGGCATTAACATTAACTGATCAAGGCTGCCCTTACAGGGCTGGTTAGGAGTGGGGAAGGGTGGTGAAGCACCTTTAGGACCATCAGCAGGGCAGGACATGCCAACAGCTGGTGTGAATTAGCAGGTGAAGGCAGCAAGTCCATCAGCCGGAGACCTGTTCTTGTGTATTAATGTCCCCCGATGCTGAAGCCACCTGCCCATCTTCCATTTTTCTGAGGATATCTGTCTCCCGTGGGAGATCTGCTCGGTCAGATGACCAAGCATCCTTCCCTTTGGGTAAATAAAACTTCAGCGCCAATTGCAAGCCACAAGGATCCCCCTCTGACCCGCTAGGGATGGGGGTCTGCCCCGCACTGACGGTGTCCAGGGATGGGTTGTGGGAAAGGTGGGAAATGGTGTCCCTGGGGAGTGTGGCTTCTCTAACCTCACTCCTCCTCCACAAACCCTCTGGAATTCCTGAGGAAGGAGCAGGGGACACCCCACCTTCCACTCCCCACACGCAGGCGTGGGGGACAGGGAAAGCCTGACTCTGCTAGTATCGTATCCACACACCGTGGATGACGGAAACTTTAGGCAAAGACAGGGCAAGCGTGCTCGGAGCCTTTAATCTGGACTGTTTTCCCCGGGTTTCGCAGCGTCGTTGCCGGGATTGGACGCGAAGTGCGCGCTGGCCCCCCGGCCCCCTCGGGAGCCCGAGCGCTTCCCGCCGGGAGGGGGCGCTGCGCGGCTGAG
>VXAY01007397.1:140564-181517 GCA_013399855.1 Oxyruncus cristatus | reverse complement strand
GGGGGGGCAGCGCCGCAAACGCCCCTCCGGGTGCGGGGCCGTCGGGGGATGGCCCCGGGTAACCCCCGGGGGCGGCGGCGGGGCCCGGAGCTGCTCCTGCAAGGGCAGGGAGGGAGGGAGGGAGGAAGGCAGGCAGCCGTCCTCCTCCTCCTCGCAGCGCGACACGGGCTATTTTGCATTTTAAATGACTTGAGCACGCCCCTAACACACGGTATCGGGCCGGAAAGTTTGTCCTCGGGTGTCTGAACAAAAAAAATACGAATTAAAATAGGTATTTGCGTTCCGTTCCAAGCCGGCAGAAAGGCACGGTGATTATCCTGCTTGGTTTGTTTGGAATAACACGAAGGTTTCTGGGCTCATCTGGCCTGTCTGTTTTCCCATCTATTATTATCCCATCCATCTACCAGCACATCCCCAGCCTCTTCCTGCACGCTCTCCAGCCATTCCCGCTGCTCGCTCCTGGTTCCGGCTGACCGTGGGTCCTGCTCTGCCCCCAGCCCCGGGTCCTGTTCTGTCCCCAGCCCCTGACTCTGTCCCTGTCCCTGGGTCCCTCCCTGTCCCCGGGTCCTGCTCTATCCCTGTCCCCTGACTCTGTCCCTGTCCCCCGGGTCCTGCTCTGCCTCTTCCCACTGTCAGTGCAGGGGCTGGAGCAGGAGCCTTCCCAGGCTTCCTTTTGCTTCCCATGATTTCGGTGTGCCCGTGCTCAGGGCTGCACTCCCAAGTCACAACCAGCTGCCTAAAGGGGAGGTAAATAAGGCAGTGAGGCTCACAGGGGGGTTCTCTTCGTCCAGAGGGGACGCTTGGGTTGCCTGTTGTCATGGAATCCAAGGGTGGTTTGGGTTGGAAGGGACCTCAAAGCCCATCCAGTCCCACCCCTTGCCATGGGCAGGGACACCTTCCACTATCCCAGGTCGCTCCAAGCCCCGTCCAACCTGGCCTTGGACACTTCCAGGAATCCAGGGGCAGCCACAGCTTCTCTGGGCAACCTGTGCCAGGGCCTCCCCACCCTCACAGGGAGGGGTTTATTCCCAATATCTACTCAAAATGTACCCTCTTTTCATTTAAAGGCCCCTCCGAGTGACCCGGCAGGACAAGGCGCTCTCCAAAAGGACATTTATTTTCATTTTGCTGGTGTAATTCTTCCATTCTTCCCATAACTCATCAAACCCTATGCTAGAGAATGGGTTTCTCCACCCCTGGGTTTTTTTGGAGGGAGATGAAGGGCTTTGGCATCCTTATGCCCAGTCCCAAAAATATAAACACTTGCGTGCGCCGGCAGGAACAGTTCCCGAGGGTCAGGAACGGTTCCCGAGGGTCAGGCACAGTTTCAAAGATGCAAGAACAGCTTCAGAGGGGCAGGAATAGTTTCAAACACCCAAGAACAGCTTCAGAGGGGCAGGAATAGTTTCAAACACCCAAGAACAGCTTCAGAGGGGCAGGAATAGTTTCAAACACCCAAGAACAGCTTCAGAGGGGCAGGAACAGTTTCAAGTACCCAAGACCTNACACCCAAGAACAGCTTCAGAGGGGCAGGAACAGTTTCAAATACTCAAGAAGAGTTTCAGAGGGGCAGGAACAGTTTCAAATACTCAAGAAGAGTTTCAGAGGGGCAGGAACAGTTTCAAGTACCCAAGACCTGTTTCAGAGGGGCAGGAACAGTTTCAAGTACTCAAGACCAGTTTCAGAGGGGCAGGAATAGCCTCGGAGAGACTATTTTGTGTAGTCAGTGCACAGTTTGTGCTCAGTTTGTGTGTGTAGGAAGCACAACAGTCTATTTAGGTCTGCTAAGAGTCCTTCAGGATGTAATAATTCATAAGAGTGCGTGATGGATGTTCTCAACCCTCTTTCTGAGCCTGCTCAGAGCCTGGCAGTGGTGTGGTGTTTTGGTAGGCTTTTATTTCTTAAATAGAAACAAACCACTGTAAGGAATCCTCTGGCTCGTGTCGTGTCATTCCGTGCAGTCACACACGGGCTTGGCGTCCCTTTGTGCTGGCTGAATATCCACAAACCCAGAGTTCCCTTTTGAAATGATTGCGCAGCTCAAGAAAGAACCCTGTAGTTTTTTTTTTTTTTTGTAGTTTCGTAGTTTTTAGCCACGCACCAGAGCTGGTTCTTAAAGATATCAGCACCGTTTCTGTGCCGATGCCTCAAGGCCCTTTCCAGTGGGAAGAGTTCAAAACGTGAACGAACCCATCTGATGGGAAACGGAGACTGGGATAAGGTGGCGGGGAACGTTTACAAATTGCATTTTGAACTCGCGTTCCTCCCCTTGCCCCTTGTTTTCTTCCTCTTCGAAGCAGAATCTTCTTTTTAAAAAAAAAACAAAAACAAAAACAAAAAAAGGCAAAACGTTAACAAAACCGTCTGATGGGAGATGGAGGCTTTAACAGCATAGCTGAGAACGTTTACAAATTGTATTTTCAGCTCGTGTTCCGCGTTTTTCCCCCTGTTTTCTTCCTTGTTTTCTTCCCCTTTGAAGCAGTGGGCACAGAAGCTCGTGCTGGCTCCAGCTGAGTGCTTGTTTTTGGCCCTGAGCCACTGCTAAAGATGGACCCAAGCAAGGCTCCTCTGTCAGTGCCTTCACGCAGCTTCTATTTTCCTGTGCCTTGGCAGCTCCTGCCATTTAACGCCGCAATTCCATTTGTTTTCCCCGGGCTGATGCGGGATAACGGACAGCAGGGAGGTGGAGGGAACCTGCTGCGGGGTCGGGGCTGGGGCAGCCCCCGGGGATCATCCCGGCGCTGCCTCCAGCGGGGGAAGCTGCAGATGCTTTTTGTCCGACCCAGTTTCAAGTGTCTGGGGCCTCTGGGATTCCCTTCCGAGCACCCGCTCGTGCTTGGAAGGAATGAGGAAGAGGTGACTTGTTCTTTGCTCGGGAGGTGGAATAAGGAAGAGAGAATTTGTTCCTCCCTGGGAGACTCCCAAGCCCTCCCCGGAGAGGCACAGCGCCGTCTTTGCCCTGTGGCTTTAAACCCACCTGTGTGGTGGCCAAAAGCCCTTTTAGGAGCAGAAAAGCTTCACTGGGGGACTCACAAAGACCATTCTTGGGTGCTTGGAGGGGCAATGTCACCGAAGAAGGTGGGAAGTCTTCAAGCGGCAGAGATGGGAGCTGGTTTTGAAGCTGCAGCTTGCAGAGAGAGAGAGAGAGACCCTGAGAGCACCAGGAGTGATGTAGAAAGCAAGAGGGGCTGGGTAAACCCAGCAGTCCTGTTGGGGTGTCAGCTGGAGACTTGTATTTACACAGCACCCCTTCCCAGTAGGAGCTGTAGAAAGCCTGAAGTTGGACTTGATGCTCCTTGTGGGTCCTTTCCAGCTCAGGTTATCCCGTGATTCTGTGGATTCCCTGGTCCTGGAAGCTGCTGGAGGTGACGTACAGGTTGAGGGTGTGCAGGGTAGATGGGAATTTCGGTCGGTGTCTGTCTGAATTCTCGCTGGGATGATTCCCCTCGTGATGCTGAGATTTTTATCCTAATTCTGCTTTAGGTGCTTCCTGTCATCCCTTTCACCGGTTTGTACTTAGATCACTGGTGACAATTGGAAAGTTGAAGAGTAAAAAAATCACATTTGTGTTCACTAGGCCGGAACGGGGAGCACAGTTCCTGCTTGACTCCATTCCCATTTGGGCCAGATTTCCAGGGAAATTTCTCCTACCGGGCATGAGCTTATTGGAAAACTCGAATAAATGTATCGCACCGGATGGACCTCTTGGAAAAAACTGAACGGGGTTGGGAACTGGAAATGGGAATGAAAAGATGTATTGTACGTGGAGTTCTTGGTTTTGTCACCTGTCTCTGCCCGGTAACAGCTCTCACAGCCACAGAATCATGGAATGGTTTGGCTTGGAAGGGACCTTAAAGCTCGTCCAGTTCCACCATGAACAGGCAAACTTTTATACATGCCCGAGAAATGAAACAGTCAGTTTGAAGATGGTCTAATGAAGGCTTTTTGCCTTTTTTTTTTTTTTTTTTTTCCCAACCCAGCTTGTTATGGAATTGTCCAGGTCCCCACCGGCCCCTGGTTCTGTCGGAAATGTGAATCCCAAGAAAGAGCCGCCCGGGTGGTGAGTACAAAAGCGTCGAGGTCCTCGAGTCCGGAGAGCTCAGCCTTCCAAAAAACTCCCCAAAGGGGCTTTTTCCGTGCTCAGCCCCTTCGGGAGGTTTGGGAGAGGAGGGAAGTTGGTGTCACCTGAGACCACGTGCTGTCAGAGCGTGCTGAGCGCGGGGTGGGTTGGCTTTGGTGTCTCACTTACAGAACCGTGCAATGGGTCGGGCTGGAAGGGACCTTAAAGCCCGTCCTGTGCTCTTTAGGGCCATCACTAGGTGATGGTCATCTCCTGCAGAAAGTCTCCTGAGCTGTAAAACAGCGGAGAAAAATGCAGCGGGGAGGGTGGGTGGGTGAGGGTCTGTTTGTGCCCCAGTAGCAGTTTAAGAGCAAAGAGCACTTTACAAATGTTCCTCGTTAATTCTGGCATTTCCCGATGGGGCAGGAGGGTGGAAGCAATCAGGCCAGGCCCGGCTGTGTGGCCGAGTTATTTGTGCAGTAAACAAGGCTGGGGGTTTATGGCACACCAGCTTCTCTGCCAGAGCTCCCCACGTGAAGCCTTTATCAGATTCAGCTGCACCAACCAGCTGCTGAGGCCCCGGGGTGAGGATCTGGAACGTGGTGGTTGTGCCATGGGTGCTGCTTTTCCTGCCCTAAATCGTGGGATGGTTTGGGTTGACCTTAAACTCACCCAGTCCCACCCCCTGCCACAGGCAGGGACGCCACTCACCGTCCCAGGTCGCTCCAAGCCCCGTCCAAGCTGGCCTTGAACGCTTCCCGGGCTGGGGTGGCCGCGGCCGCCAAAATCTGGGGTAGATCTGGGACAGCTTCTCCCCTCCGCTTCCTGGAGGTCGGGTTTAGATTAAACCTTTGGCTTCCCCCAAGCCCAGCAAGCCTCAGTCGGCACAGACAAGGTTCAGTGCTGGCAGCGCTGCCCCCTGGGCCGGGTCAGCCGAGTTCAGGGCGCACACCTGGGGAGGTGGCGGAGGCGACCTCTGGATCCCTGGGACCTCTGGATCCCTGGATCTGCGGGAGCCGGAGCTCCAGCCCGGCTCCAGCCCGGTCCCAAAGTTTAATCTGCTTCACAGATGGGCGGAGGGCGGGAGTTCGGGATCCACGCCACGCTTCCCACGCTGCATTAACCCCTTCCTGGGCGCGCTCTGGGGCCTTTGCCCGCTCTGAGACGCCGCTTTTATGCGCCCTGCAGTGAAGATCGAGCGCGTCCGGGAGTGGTTTTACGTCCTGCAGGTACTTCCAGGGCAGGGAAGGGAGTCTGGGTTTTGTGGGCCCCTTTGCCCCGTGCACAGAGAGGCTCTTCAGCCTGAGCTACAACTGGGTGTAAAGTACATGTACACACAAGTCCTCCTCACCTGTGCTCGTGGTGGCTTCTTCTTTCCTGTGACTTTTCACTTCATACACCTCAAACTTGCCTCCAAGGCACCGGGAAAACAACATCCCTGCAGGTGGCTCCTGATTTTAACCCCCCCCCGACCCCAGGGGGAAATCTGTTGGACAGCCCGTGGTGGGTTTCAGTGCTGCCGTTCAGCCCTGTGCCTCTGATAACTGAGCAGGGATAATCTTCCTCCCCAGGCAGGGCTGGGGGTGGTTTCCTATCTAAATCCCTCACCTTTTCAGCTCAGCACCAGCAGTCATAGCAACAGACACGCAGATGGGTAAATACTTAAAAAGAACGGGGGTTCTTTGATGTAGGAGCGGAGTGAGCAGAGCGAGGGGAAATGAGTCAGGTCTCAGGCTGAGAGCTGTGCGTGGCTCTGCTGCTGGCGACAGGAGCCCAGGGTGGCTCCTGGCTGCGGGGCTGGGAAAGCTGGGGCTGCCCAGCCCCGGGGAGGAGAAGGTTGTGGGGAGACCTCGCAGCACCTTCCGGCGTCCGAAGGGAATCTGAGCAGTGAAGTGTCTGAGGAAGCACCTGAAGAAGGGAGCCAGAGAGGGGCTTTTGTCAGGGATTGGAGTGACAGGGCGAGGGGGAGTGGGATCAGACTGAAAGAGGGGAAATTTAGCTGAGATATGTGGAAGAAATTGTTCCCTGTGAGGGTGGGGAGGCCCTGGCACAGGTTGCCCAGGGTGGCTGCCCCATCCCTGGAAGTGTCCAAGGCCAGGTTGGACGGGGCTTGGAGCAACCTGGGCTGGTGGAAGGTGTCCCTGCCGGTGGCAGGGGGGGGCACTGGATGGGCTTTGAGGTCCCTCTCAGCCCAAACCACTCTGTGATTCTAAAACACATCCGGTTTGGGCTCTGAGCAGGGGGTGACTCTTCCCCTGGCCTGGGGTTTCCCTGCTCCTCCCTGCCTGGTGCTCTCCAGCTCTCCAAAGGCACTCTGAGCCTGCAGACACTGCCCCTGAGGACCATGAGGCAGAGACGCTGCTTTTTGAGCACAAACCACACCAAAAACAGCAGCAGGATGAGCTGATGTTTGTATTTCTTTCGTAATGACTGTGTGGCCAACTCCTTTGAAAAACAGCGGTGTTTTTCTTCACACATCTGCCTTCAGAGAAGGTTCTTAAGGCAGTTTGCAGCAGGCTCTGGCCATAACAAATGCGTTTGATTAGCTAAATATTGATAGTTTTGCTTTTGGGGTGAGGTAGGGAGGGTATTGCACTGCTCAGTGTGTGCTTTAAAACACAGTTTTGGTTTCAGCACCGTTCATTTCTGTGTCTCGTTCATATTCTATTCCGAAGATGGGCTCCATCCCCTTTTTAGCTGCGGGAAGGGACCCCAGGAGCCCCAACTTCCAGGGAGGGCTTTCACTTGGTAGATCCCAGACAAGCCCCCAGGGGGTCAGGAGCTTTGACCTTCCCCGTCAGAACCTGCTTTAAATCAACCAAGCTCTGCTCTTCCCCCAGAGAGCTGGAATAAAACCCCGGGGGGGCCTCCCGTGGCCGTGCAGGTGGAATAAGAGGCGGAGGTGCCCTAATCCCTGCCCCCTCCCCGGGTCCCTGGAGGATGCTGCGGATGCCGCGGGTGCTGTTGTGCTCGCGGGAAGCGGTGGAAAGCCCCATCCACTCTGTAATCCAATCGTCTGGGAAGCCCCGGGAGCCGGGATGGCCGGAGGGCTCTCGTGTGAGGATCATGTGAAGGCTTTAGCTGTCATTTCGAGGCAGGGCTGTTAAAAGTCCTGTGTGGGGCCGATGGAGCTGTTAACCCCTCTTGTTACAATCAGAGCTCCGCTAATCGCGTGGTGGGAGAGCGGCTTTGATCTGAGGGTGGAGGGAGAGCGGAGGGGCCTTTTCAAGTGCAAATTTCTTATTACAGTGTCTCAGTTAACTCCCTTCTTGTTCTCTCTTGGCTCTGCCGGGCTTTCCATAGTAATTGGGGGAGCCTGGACCTAACCAGGAGCAGCGAGAAACATCTCCCGTGGCCACCTCCTTGCGCGGAGCTCAACAAGTTTAGAACGGAAAATGAGGTGGATTTTGTCCCCTCATCACTCGTTTAACGCTTCCCCATCCCTGCAAGTGCCCAAGGCCAGGTTGGACGGGGCTTGGAGCAACCTGGGCTAATGGAAGGTGTCCCTGCCCGGGGCAGGGGGTGGCACTGGGTGGGCTTGAAGGTCCCTTCCCACCCAAACCACCCCGTGATTCTGTGACCAGTTGTTGCTCGGTACTTTGGTGGTTTTTGGCACGTGGATCCCCTGCCCTGTTACACTCGCTGGACCAAAGCGATGCCAGCAGAGAGCAGCAGGTCCAGCCTCTCACTCTAGCACCAGACACCTCATTTCAGGACTTTCTGAGGAAGCACATTTTTCACAGAAGAGCAGTTTCTGTTTTGGTTTGGTATTTTAGCTGGTCGGACGTTCCTGTTGGGGAAGGGAGAGGTCTAAGCCTCACGGGTTTTTGGGCCTTTCCTAAAGTCAAAGGAGGCAAAAAGCACACGGAGATTTCCCCGGAGGGGTGCTGAGAGAACACAGTGTCTGTTTGGAGGCAGCTCGGCCTGGGAGGAGCTCTCAGGGCTGGGAGTGAGTTCAGCCAAGTGTGAAAACACACCCAAAATTACCCTCATGGCCTCCCCTACACACCTCAGCCTTTTGGGGTTTGGGGGGGAGGGGGAGTGTCACAGGTTACCCTCCCCCCAGTCCTGCCATGACCCCCCGCCCCCCGCAGCAAAAATGCCACGATGGCCTCACCCACCTGTCATGAGACTGGAAAAAAAGATCACGAGAGGAGGGGAGAAGGAAGGAAGGAAAGAGGCGAAGATAGATAATGGCTTCTTTTTATTTGCCTTCTGCTCTCTGAGTCACGACTTTCAGTTTTGCTCCCCGACCGCAGAGTCTAAAGCTCGTTCTAAAAAAGCCCCGTGGAGCCGAGGTTCTCTTCAGGCCTGTGGCTCTCGGGCTGGGGCTTTAAATACCTCGGTCAGGGCGACATCGAGCTGTGTCAGGGCATCCCTTTGCACCCAAACCGCGCTCAGCCCTTCTCCCGCTTCCCCCTCTTTGAGAGCAGCCTCCTCGTCGTCGCTCGCGGGCGCGCTGCGGGTGAATCGCCCCTTCTCTGCCCCTCTGCCCCTCGGAGTCTGGTTGACCTCTTTGTTTCTGCTTCCTTTCAAGAGGTGTGAGCTCTGCCCCCACAAAGACGGAGCCCTGAAACGCACCGACAACGGGGGTGAGTCGCTGCGCAGGGAGCTGGGGTGTCCCGGGTGGAACACCAGGCGAGGCCGGAGGCTCCAGGGGGATGAAACTCTCTGCCTTCTTCCTTAGAAGCTTCGCTTTCTGAAGCCTCCGTGGGGAGAAGACCTTTGCCTGGAGGGGGGGGGACCTGCCTGACCTCGGGCTGGCTCTGAAGCACAGCCCTGAAACGGGCGATTTTTGGGGGGGGTTCAGCATCCCGGGAATCGTTTCAGAGCGTGGGAGCTGCTGAGTTACCTGCACGGTGATCCCCGAGTTAACAGAGCCTCAGCACCCAGTCCCCCTCCCAGGGTGGGGACCAGGGGGCGGGAAGGATGTTTTTCCGGGCAGGATTTGCCTGCTCATCGTTGGAGCTTCTCGGCCTCAGGTGCTGTTTCAATGGTCAGAGCTCGTAGCTCTCGATGCCCCTGGCTGTGGAATCAAACCTAATTGTGCTCAAAACCTGATTTTTCAGGAAGGCTTCTGTACCTGCCTGCCACTTAAAGAGTGAAATTAGGCAAGGGGGCCTTTGTTCTGATAAATGCCATATTTAGGGAGCGCTAAGTCCGGGATATTTTCTGGAAACGTCCTCTGGAGCTGGTTATAAATGCCAAGAGCCTTAAAGCGACATCACAAGTGTTGTGTTGGGGGTTGTTTTATAATAATATGACATCCTCTTCCTAATGTATTATAACGTGGTGTGGCCAGGCCTGTTACACGCAGGCCCAAGGACTGTTACAGCCATGTCCCTGTACGGAGTTATCCAGCCCAAGGACTGACACTGCTGGATGATCCCATAATCCCGGAGTTTGCTCCCCCCCCGCCCAGGTGAATCCATCCTAATTCCCGCTAAATCCTCCCAGTGCGGAACCCGCACTGGTTTGGATCAGCCCCCAAACCCTCCTGACCTCCAAACTGTCTCGTTCCTGCCCTGGCCAGGTGGAATTTCAACTTCCAAGTGTGATTTGGTGGATTTAGATTCTAATCTGACTTGGCTTGCCGAAAAGCCGCCTCCTTTCCCCGTTGATGGGAGCCCATAAAGGGGGCTTTGTTTCCAGGGCGCGTCCAACCCGTCCCTTCAGCATCATTCACTGCTTGGATGGGTTTTGCCTCTGACTCCGGGCCCTGGAGTCCTGAGGGGGTGCTTTTAAGAACAAAACCAGTGCTGCACTTGTCTTTTCCCAAAGAAATTCTGCTTTCTTGGTTAACCTGGAGGTGGTATCCACCCGTCTTTGCCCCGGCGGAGGATTTGATTCCCAGCCAGGTTGCAACAAGCACATTTCAAATCCAACATCTCCCTCCGGCCGGCTGCGGTCCTGCACCCCCTCCCTCCTCTCCCTGCTGTGCCTGCCTGGGTCGGAGGCTCTTTTGGGATGCCCTGCGGGACTCTGCAGTGTCTCCTTTGCTTCCCCAGGCTGGGCCCACGTGGTGTGTGCCCTGTACATCCCGGAGGTGCAGTTTGCCAACGTGCTCACCATGGAGCCCATCGTGCTGCAGTACGTCCCCCACGACCGCTTCAACAAGGTGAGAGCCCTCCCCACCTCGGCTTTCTGGGGGGGTCCTGGACGGGTTGTTTGGGTTTCCAGGCGCTCGGACTCCTTCTAAAAAAACACCTGACAAAGTAAACCCCGGGGTTTTGGCCCTCCGTGTCTCTCTTTCCCCACATCCCTGCAGCTCGAGGAGTCTCTTGGCTGAGCGGCTTGAGCCGGGGAGTTGGGTGTTGGTTCCTCCACGTTTTGACTGGACACAGTTGGGGTTTTTTTGGGGGGGGGAAAAGGAACACAAAATCCCTTCCTTTTCCCCCCCAGAAAACACAAAACACTCTCATGGCAGGCAGACAACCTGCTCCAGCGGGAAGTGTCCCCGCCCACGGCAGAGGACAGAGGTGACCTGTAAGGTCCCTCCCGCCCCAAACCATGATTCCGTGAGATGTCTGGACGCAGAGTTACGAGCTCCTGGAGGCTTTGCCTCCTGCTTAACAGCACTTTTCNTTCCGTGAGATGTCTGGACGCAGAGTTACGAGCTCCTGGAGGCTTTGCCTCCTGCTTAACAGCCCTTTTCCTATTTTTTGGTTTTTTTTTTTTTTTGCCCAGACCTGCTACATCTGTGAGGAGCAGGGCAGGGAGAGCAAAGCTGCCTCTGGAGCCTGCATGGCCTGCAACCGCCACGGCTGCCGGCAAGCATTCCATGTCACCTGGTGAGTCCCCAAGCATTCCATGTCACCTGGTGAGTGCCCTCAGGCATTCCATGTCACCTGGTGAGTCCCCTTGGGAACACCCCCAGCTGCTGCTTTGGCTGCCCTGGTTCGAGGCCACACTCCCTGGGTGCTGTGGGGACTCGGGTTCCTCACCCTGGGGTCATCTGGGGCCGGAGGTTTCTCCTCCTTGCTCAGCTGGGGAGGGGAAGTTCCCCAGGAAGGCTGAGGTTTCTCCAGGGAGCTTTCCCTGCTGCTGGGAGCTGAGGTTGGGGATTTCCCTCAGGCTGTGTGGAATCCAAGAAGGGAAGGGCTGAGTCACAACCCGGGAATGTTCCTTCCCCAGCAGAGCACATGCAGGAGTATCCTGTCCTCTACACCGCGTGATTTTAAAGGTTGATACCCGCAAGCACCCCCAGAGCCTGAAAACAACATTCCCCCTCAGCAGAACAGGGAGTTTCCCCTCTTTACACGGATTCCTGGCTCCTGAGATGCCTCTGTTGGAATTATGACCGATCTCCCGGGCCTCCCTTCGCCAAAAAAAAAAAACCAAACCCCAAAACCTGCCAGAGAAACCGACAGGAAAATATTGATGGTTTCAAAGATCTTAATGTGGATTAAAACAGGCTGATTTTTATTTTTTTTTTTTTAATTATTATTTTTTTCCTCCCCGCTCTGGCCAAGCAGAGCCTGCCCTGGGTATCCTGATTTATTCTTTGCCCTTTGGTGGTGTGGCTGCCCAGTTCTCTTTACCCTCCTGCTGACTGCCTGTGTTTCAGCGCACAGATGGCCGGGCTCCTGTGCGAAGAGGAAGTCCTAGAAGTCGACAACGTCAAATATTGCGGCTACTGCAAGTACCACTTCAATAAAATGGTGAGTTTCTTCCTCTCTGCAGTAGAATTTCTGTTTTTTGTGTTTTTTTTTTTTTTTTAATTTTTTGGTCGCATAAAAGGCATTGGCTCCGTCTGAGGTTGGGAGGGAGCGCTCAGAGCAGTGAGAAACGCCAAGAAAACACGAGCGAGGCTGCAGCCAGCTTCCCTTTTCAGCCATTCACTCCCAGTTACTCCGTAATTGAGATTAATTGAGGGGTTTGCGTTTCGGTAGCGTCTCTAAAGCCGTTTTCCGAAGTGAGGGTTGAACTATTTGGGTTCTTCCCGGCTGTTTTGGCTTCCCTGACCCGCTCTGTGCCCCGAGGGAGCAGAGCAGGCGCGGTGTTGGACGCTCCAGGGCTTTGATGCTCCGAGGAATCCGGGGTATAGCTCAGGCACCCTCGGCACGGGGGTGACACAGAACAGCCAGAGCTTCTCCCTCAGGACAGAGCCAGCCCAGAAGGACGTGGAGACGTCCAGATTTTGAGGGCTATTTAGGGCAAAGGATTTCTCCTGGTAATTCCAGTGTGAGAGGGAAGACAGGAACCCTTCTCCTGTTGTGCGTAACGAGCAGACACCTTCTCTCCCCGCTCCAGCTGAAAGGAACCTCGATGCTCTCCCTGCAGCTCCATCCCAGAGGCTCCTTTGCCGCTGGCCTTTCCCTCTTGCGTTCCCCCCTGTCACATCCAGTGAGGGGTGTCCCTCAAATCCACCTGGAGGACGCCCCTCCTGCCCCAGGGTACCTGTGTCTGCCACAAGTGTGGCTCTGTGTCAGGTTTACTGGTGGTCACGCAGCCAGCGGGACCTGTGTGGGTTGCCTGGGGCTGGAAAACGGGGAGCCCTTCCTTCCCCGGGGATTCCCACTCAGGACTGAGAGCTGGGCACTGAATTCCAGGGATAACAACGCTGCTGCTACCGCTTCCCTGGAGAACAGGATGGTTTCGTGGGAGCTGGGCCCTCCTTGGCCAGGTGTCCTTGGGCTGGCAGGAACTGAGGATTCGGAGAGTTGGATCTCTGTGCTGGTTGTAATCCCATTGTAGGGTATCCCTGGGATCCCCGGGGCGGGATCCAGGCTGGGTTTGCCCCCGGCGTGTGGGAGACAGGCCATCTACTGTAACTTTGCTGCTTGCAAGGGCGAAATCTGGGCTCGATGACACTGTTTCCTCTCTCTCTTTTCCCCCCCCCCCCCTCCCCCCCCCCCCCCTTCCACCTCCTCTCCTTGCCCACTTCCCTCAGAAGACCTCACGGCACTCTGGAAGTAGCTCCTTCATCGCTGGAAGGAGGAGTCGCTCCACGTCCCCTGCCCAGGAGAAGCACGTGTCCCACCACGACAGGCCAAAGAAGGTAAGATCCAGGTGGGCTCTGCCAGCCCAGGGAGGCACAGCCACGGCGGGGGACAACGAGGGGGAGAGGGGTTTGAGACCCAGCAGCTCAACAACCGGAGGTCGTTGTCCTCAGCTCCCACCGCCTGAAGTTTTGAAGGACAAAAACATGCTGATTAGTGCCCAGCAGGTTAACTGGAGGCAAGAACAGTAATTAGTGTAAACCGGGGAGTATTTTGTTAGTCAGATTAACCAGCCACGGGGGTTCGAGTCTACCCGTGAAAATAAGTTTACCTTCATTAAACAATTATTTAGAGGAAGGTCGCGTGCCAGGTCTGACTGGGGCGAGAGTTGTTTAGCTCTGCCGGTTGAGGTGTGCTCCTCAGAACTGCTGCGGGGTTACAGGGCACGTTAACAGCACACCGAGGTTCATGATTAACCCGCTGACTCACGTGACAGGTGCTCACGTTCCAAGGAAAAGCAGCAGGGAATGTGTAAGGCAGAACCCCGGCAGGTGCCAACGGGGGCTGTACCAGAGGCTCGTGTGCCGCCGTTATTTGTAGCAATAAATAGCCCTAAAAGGCAGGACGTGGGTGTTTTGTTTTTTTTTTTTTTTGGAGGGTTCAGGTTCTAAGGCAGGTGGCAGCGGAGTAAAGAATCTTTCCCGCCCCCTTGGTGGCTGCAAATTTTGCGGTGTGAAGATTCCACCACGCCGTGGATCTAAACCTCGCTTCCTTCAGCCTAAGGCCGTTCCCCCTTGTCCTGTCACCCCATGCTGTTGTCCAAAGTTCCTCTCCAGCTCTCTTGGAGCCCCCTTAGCTACTGCAAGGAGCTATAATCACCCCCCCCCAAAGCTTTCTCTTTGACCAGACAACCTCTGGTTACGTTCTGCTCTAGCGAAAAGCCGAATTTCCCTCGTGCAAACACGGCCGGTGACGTCCCTGCAAATCGCAGCAGGAATCTTTTCATTCTGCCTGCTCGCTCTTTTTGGCTCGTTTGTGTCCCGTTGCACTGGGCATCCACAGCATGTAAATCATCTTCTGGAGTGGGGATGGCAGAGACCCACATCCAAAGGCAGCTCCGTGGCTCTCTGGTGGGTTATGTGGTCTAGGACCTGATGGATCTCAGCCCAGCCTCCAGAGGCCGAGGGCATCCAGGCTTCCAAAGGCGGTGTGGCCGCCAGTTAATGTGTCTGACACCCTGCTGGCGTGCCCAGCTGAGAGACCATAAATTCTGTGGGCAGGAAAGACAGCTCTGTCTCTATTTACAGAGGTTATCCCACAACATCCAGCTTGAAACGCTGCCCGCCGCGTCCCCGCGGAGCTGGGAGACGTGCCCAACCCCTATCTGATGCTTGGGCAAACAAGGAAACCTCAATCCCAAAGTGGTGCTGACACAGAGGCAGGAAATGTCCTGCCCACGAGGGCACGGGGAGTGTTTGCTCCTCCTGTGTGTTCAGCTGCTGGGAGCAGAGGAGGAGGAGGGAGGGAGGGAGGGAGGAAGAGCATCTGTGCCACGGCCGGGGGAACGCTTGGCACAAGGTGCTGGGCTGTACTGGAACGAGCTATTTTTATCCAGCAAGCCGAGGGAGGGAGGGGAAAGGGCAGGATCAGGGTGATTGATGGGGTTTGGGAGGCTCAGCTGGAATTATCACTGACAGACCCGGCTGGGCCAAGGCTGGGGCTGCTCCGGGGTTGCTGTGTTTGCACAGTCACGTGCCTGGCAGGTAGAGCAGGGGCTGCTCCCAGATTTGGTTGGAAAGCGGGTCAGCGCCAGGGGGAGAGCGAAAACAGGAGGAATACGGGGTTATTTATAGGCTCCCAGAGGCTCTTGCCACTATTGTTAGCTCTGGGTTCCTCCCAAACGTGCGGGGACTCCGTCTCGCTGCTGCCTCCCCGCTCCCCCTCCGGAGGCTTTGGAGGCAGCAGATCCCGTGGAGGCCCCTTCCAGGGCTGGGATTGCTTTGGCACAGCCTCAGCCAAGTGCAGAACCAGCTCCTTCCACTTGGGGAGGGGGAGTGGGCACGGAAAGGGGCCGAGGGGGTGGGCAGGGCGAGGAAGGCGCTCTCAGCTTCCAGGGGGGCCCCGGGGGTTTGCAGGTCTGGGAGCAGTTTTGGAGTGCAGGAGGAAGGTCTGGAGTGTGCAGCAGGAAGGTCTGGGGTTGTGGCAGTGTGGGGACAGACCTTTGGGAGGGCACCCGGAGCGGGGGCCGAGCCAGTCCTTCCCACACGGGCCGGGAGTACGTGACCAGCCGTGCATGATCTAATTGCACGTGTTCCCCTGGAACTGGGAGTGCTCCTGGAGCACTGCGGCTTTTCCTTGAGCCTGTCCAGCTGTGCAGCTGCCTGGGCACGTCCTCCTGGAGCCGGAGGCGATGCCAGGAGCCGGTCACTCCTCGGTGACCAGGGCACAGTGAGTGCAGCCTCACCTGGGCTGCAGGTGCTGCGTTTGCTCAGACCTCGCTGAGGGAAAACTCGGAGTTAACGACTGAGGGGCTCAGCATTTGGGATTTGAGCTCCTAAGCCCTGCCGTAATTCCAGGGTCTGTGAAGAGTCTTGTTCTCAGCAGAACAAGGGACAATTGTGACATGGGGCTGCACGTCAGCCTCACATCCCCCCGCCTCTTGCAGCGTTTCCCAAGCTGTGCTGGCCTGAAAGTGGGGAAAGCTCCAGCCTTTGGGTTTTCCTCTGAGGACATACCAGGCCTTATTTCCTTTATTTCTCTGGGGCTGGTGTTGCACTGTTTGTGTGTGTGTGTGTGTGTGCTCTGCCCTGTGGGAGCCTTTGCAGGGTTGGTTTGTTTAAAATGAGAAAGACTTAAAAAAAAAAAGAAGAAGAGAAACAATAGCTAAATGGCAGGCGAGCGCGGGATGACGCACGCACGGGGCGTGAATGAGGCACAGATGTTCTGTCACCTATTTTGTCTGCCTGGAAAAGTTGCCACACGCTGTGGAATGAAATTTGTCACTCCAGGAGCAGGCAGGAGCATGGGCACTACTGCAATTTTTTGGCACGTTCCCCCGGGGAGGGAGACGCTTGTCCGGTGTTAGTCCTAGGCAACACCTGGAATCCGTAAGTGAAATCAGTCAGCTTGTAATTGGGATATGGAACATTGCAGGGAGGTGAAAAGTCCCTGTCCAGGGGCACAGGAAGGAGGCAGGAGCTTATAGAATCATGGAATGGTGGAATGGTTTGGGTTGGAAGGGACCTTTAAGCCCATCCAGTGCCACCCCCTGCCATGGGCAGGGACACCTCCCACCAGCCCAGGTTGCTCCAAGCCCCATCCAACCTGGCCTTGGACACTTCCAGGGATCCAGGGGCAGCCACAGCTCCTCTGGGCAGCCTGTGCTGAAATCTCATCCCAGTGGGTCTCCGAGGGGCTGGTGATAGAGCTCTGCCTTGGAATTCTGTGTCCACACAGCCACAGAGGGCAAAGGGGTGGTTTTTTTCCAGGGATGGGGTGCAGGTGGCTGCTTGCATGGATTTGTTGGGAGCACGCAGAGCCTGGTGGGGGCTGCCCGTGTGTCCTCCTGCGAAACTCTCACACTCTTGGAGAGTGTTTTAAGGCAAAGCCACCAAGTCCTTGGCACAGCCCTGCAGGGAGAACCTTTGTGTCCCTCTGTCCTGTGCTGCCTTCCTCCTCACTGCTGCTGCCATGGCTGCAGCCCAGAGCCAGGCCTCCTCCTCCTCCTCCTCCTCCTCCTCCTCCTCCTCCGGTGCGGGAGTTCAGAGAGCCTGGGAAAGAGGGAGGGAGGGAGGGAGCAGAGCCCACTTGGCTCTTCCCAGCTCCCGGCTCTTCCCTCCCTCCTTCCTCTGCCCAATCTCCTTTTAATGATCCAATTGCTGGTGTCCAGCAGATGAGAAGAGGGGGCTCGGGGAAGGGGAGCCGAGGGTGGAGGAGCTGCTCCCGGCCCTTTTTGGCAGCGGGAGATCCCGTTTGGTTCCTCCTGCTGCTCCGGGGAGCTCCAAAAGGGGGGTTGCGTCGCCGTCTCGCCGCCCCCAGCCCCGATGTGGTCTGCCCTGCTCCGTGCCCACATGCCAAGCCCCAGCTGCTCGGCCCTGCATGGGGAGAGGTTGTTTTCCACGAGGTTTGCTGCTGGGGGCAGGCTCCCATTCCCTGAGGCCCGCAGCTCTTCCACAGGGAACGCTGCAAGGTAGGGCTGGGCTGGGGCTTGCAGAGGTGGGCTGGGGGTGGTGAGAGCTTTCCTCTTCTCTCCTTCCCCCTTCCTCCTCCCCTGATTCCCGCTTCGTGGCACAGCCAGGCAGGCCTGGCTCTTGCCTGTGCTTTCTGATGTCCATAAAGTTTCCTGGAGGTTTCCTGGCACCTGTGGAAAGCCAGGGAGACAAGGCTGGACACGGCAGAGCCGGGTGGGGAGGGGACGTGGCAGAGGCAGGGGAACGAGGTGCTGCCTCCCCGCTCCCGCCTCGCCCTCCCCTCTCTGCGGCTCCTGCAGGAAGCATTTGGAGCTTTCTGGTTCCTGGAGAGAACCCACAGGTTTAAAAGGCTCTGGTGCAAGGCTGGGCTGGGTGAGGGTCTCTCAGATATCCAGGAGGGACTGAGCACCCCAGCTCTCGGTGCCATGGCCACGGCAGGCGCTGTCACCTTCCCGCCAAGGCAGCCCAGCCCCATCCGTGGGGTGTCCACGGGGTGACAGCATTGGCTGTCCTGCCTGTTTGAACACAGGATTTAAACGCCGCATTTCTCCGCTAATATCGAAGAATTCGCCAGATCCCGTTGCCTTTTGAGCACCCAAAGGCGTCCGAGATGAACCACCTGGAGGGTGGGACACGAGCGTGGGCGCCCAGGCTGGGCAGAGCTCAAGCCCAGAGAGCTCCCGGGTGCCCAGGGCTGTGGGTTCTGAGCAGAAACGACAGGGAGAGCCCGGAGAGGGCGTGGTGTGGGAGGGGAGAGGTGCTTGGGGAAGCGCGTGGAGGAGCAAGGTGTGCGTGGTGGTTCTGGTTGTGGGAGGGGAGAGGTGCTTGGGGAAGCACATGGAGGAGCAAGGTGTGCGTGGTGGTTCTGGTTGTGGGAGGGGAGAGGTGCTTGGGGAAGCACGTGGAGGAGCAAGGTGTGCGTGGTGGTTCTGGTTCGGAGCAGCCCCTGGAGCAGAAGCGGAGGTCGGGCTCGGGGGGGGACGGATCTTTCCAAGCGCTCTGAGTGCAGTTGCTCAGCACGTGCAGCCCAGACCAGGTCTTCAAAAGGGCTCCAAAAATCCCCAAGCGTTCCGGTTTTGGGGTATTTTTTTTTTTGGTTTTGTTCTTCTGAGAACCTGATCATTTATTGAAGGGTCTCGGTGGGAGCTGAGGCGTTCCAGAAATCCCGTCCCTGTTGTGCAGGCGGGGTTGGTGCCGGACACGGGCAGATGTCCCCACCCCCACATGGAGCCAGCTCCGTGCTGACAGCAAAGGGAGCTTTTCCAGGCAGGCCACAGCCAGCGTTTTGAAGCTGGGAGGGCGTGAGTTTGTGTGGTGAAAACTGGGCGGGAGATGGGGGGCGGTTTATGCTTCGCTGTCGTGACAGTCGGGACGCTCCTGCCTTTCCCCTACACGTGTGTGTAGGTTCAGTGTCATCCCCCAGAGTGCTCTGACTCTGCCTTGGCTCATCCTCACCACGTGGCATTAAATCATGCAGAGCATCCTGCTCCCTCCTGGTGCAGCTGCCCTCGTGGGAATCCCTTTGGGATTCGGGGGCTGAAGGTGAGAGAATGAGCCCCCGTGGCGTTTGGGAAGTTTAGGGTTTGCGCAAGTTGCTTTGGCAAAACGCGCCGTAATGAGGCGTCTGGCTCCCGGTTTCCACTCCTGGCTTCCCTGGGTGGCACTGGCAGCACCTGCAGGGAGGTGAATCCACGTGATCCCTCCCTGCCTTTCTCTCTGAATTCGTGGATGGCTTTCCGTGAAGTTCTCTCATCCTGCGTGCCCTGTTTTCCCCACTTGTAAAACGAGACGGAGATATTAAAATCTGTTACCACGACGGGAGCAATGAACACTGGTCTGCACGTGGTCTGTGAGGAGCTGCTTAATGAGCTGGGCCACGGTTTTGCCATCTTCCTGTCCCAGAAAACCCAGGAGACTTGGAATTTATAGCGCAAGAAGCCCCCCAAGTATTTAAAACGTTATGAGTTTTAGTAAAGGTTTAATTTAAATTTGTCTTTCAGCACTTAGTTGGCAGAAATCGCATTTTCAAGCTTTCCTTGTTCACTGCCAAGGCTGGAAATGTGTATTAAAAAAAGGGAGGGGGGGCAGGGAGAAGAAAATAGAGATTCTCATGAAATGTTGTAGCTCCAGGAACAGAAGTTTTAACGGATATTTAACAGATATTCCAAATGCCAGGAGTTTCGTGATAAAATGACGGGTACTGGCAGTGCTGGTGGGGCACTCAGCAAGGGCCGTGAAGCTCCAGGCTGGATTTGCCTCCTTTTTGCACCAGTTCGTCCCCTGTGAAATCTTCCTGGTGGGATCACGGGCCTCCTGCTGCTCAGAACTCCAGCCAGACCCACGCTGCAAGTGGAGCTGATTTCTGGAGCACTTTTTCTTCACTTCACACCTGCCTTCTGCAGCGTCTTCCTCCTGCCCCGTCCCTCCTCCTGCCCCCCCTTCTTTTTTCCAGTTTATTCCATTGATTCCTAAGCTTAATTATTCCCCCATCTTCTCTCCTCCCCCAAAACACACAGTGGAGCTCAGATGTTGGCTGGAATTGCCTCCTCCCCTGACAACATCCCAGCTTTGGCGTGTGCTGGCAACTGTAGCCTCGGGGCTTTTCCTGCGCGAGGGAGCAATCAGGAATCTTCCTGGAGAGTCAGGGAATTCTGATGTGGCTGTTCTGAGCACACCTTCAGCCCAGACTGGGGACTTCAGCCTCTGGAATAAACCAACCCGTGCCAGGGTAGCGTGTGCAAAAATTGGCATTTTTTTTTTCCCTTCCCCCCCCTGCCCCCAGAAATAAGTCTGGGAGGTGGGAGGATGGATTTCTTTTTTTTTTCCCAAGCCCTGCATCTCGTGCAGGTGTTTGTCCAGCAGCAGCTCCCCTGGTCCCCACACCAGTGACCGCGCTGGGAAGGTTTGGAGCTGGGCCCAGGAGTCGCTGCAGCTCCAGTGAAGAAGGTCACGCTTTTCGCTGGTGTTTGTGGCGTGGAAAAGCTCCTGTGTCAGCTCCGTGTGTCCCCACGGGAGCGTGAAGGTTGGGAAGCCAAGGAAGGAGCGGGAACGTGCGATGGAGCACAAGTTCTGCCCGTGCACCGTTCCCCAGCGGGGTGGATATAAAACCAGGGCGGGCAGGGCTCTTGTTTCTCCAGCCATGACTTTCCCCCTGGTTTGCAGTTCGAAGAATCCCACATTTCTGGTGTTTCAGTGAGAGAACAGGAACAGGAGGAGCAAACCAGGGTGAACAGTCTGCGTTGTGTCAGCAGGGCCAGGCCCGGAGCAGCTGTTGGGAGGGGGCGTGTGGGGGATCTGTGGGGTGGATTCTTGAGGTCTCCACCACCTGCTCCCTCTACCTGTGCACGTGCAGCACGTGCTGGAATCCAGGTTCTCCCGTTTTCTGGACGGGGTGGATCTGGGAAACCCTTGAAAGAGGCAGGAGGGCAAAGGGGCACAGAGTCCCTTTGGGGAAATGGCAAGAGGAAAGCTCAGGTTTCCAGAAATCAGCCAGAGCTTGTTAAGTCCTTCCCTATCATCTTACCATGAACTGATCTGGGGCTTCTGTTGATGTTCTGCTCTCCAGATGTTGGCTGCAGCTGGGGTAGAGATAGTGGGATGCTTCCAGCCAGAAGCTGGGATATGGGGGAAGGGATCCTGGGCTCGTGTGGATGGGTGGAGAAGGAAAGAGGGATATGAATGTATGGTTGTAAATCCACCCCTACACACCCTCCTTTCTTTTCCCTTACAACTGTTACTCTCAGCAGAGGGAAAGTTACCCTTCCAGTGCTCTCTGATTTCTTTTCCAGAGTCGGAAGGACAAAGAAAGACCTAAACAGAAGCACAAAAAACGGCCGGAGTCTCCCAGCAGCCTCCCCCCGGCCCCGGTGCCCGTCACCACGGACAAGGTACCGCCCCTGGCACGGGAGTGTGGGGAGGGAGGATGGGGAGAACCACCCTGGCAGCGGGAGGACGGGGCAGGGGAGCACAGGCAGGGCCTTTGTCCGCCGGTGTTGATTCCCGACCCGTCCCCTTCCCGCTCTCCCCACCTCGACGCCCACCTTGGGAATTTTGGGGGCAGCTGTCCCTGCTTTCTGTCGGCACTGACGGCACAATCACGGAGCGAAGAACTCCCGAGGGATCGAGCTGGAAGTGCCAGCCTGGTTTGCAGCAGATGTGCAGATTTGGAAGCTCTCACAGAGCAGATAAATGGTCCAGGGTTTGGCCTTTTCTGCTGCCACGTTGTGAGCAGCCCAGGCAGGTGGGAAAGCAAGGCAGGGCCTGGGAGGGGGCTCCTACCCTTTGTTAGACTCGTATTTTATATCTATCCTGGTTTATTTCCCTTATTAGGGAAAACAAAGAGGCAATCTTAGAAGCACATAAAGCTCTTCCGAGCGCTTAATAGAGGCAGCTTTTCTGTGGGAGCAGTGGGAGTTTGGGTTCTTAGTTCCTCCATCTCGGGAAAACTCAGGCAGAGGGGCAGGGTGTGGGGGCCTGCTCTGCTCCTGAGCTGTAGAAAGAGCCCAGTTCCCTGCTGGGAAGGTGTCACCTGAGTGAGTTTGTCCTCTCCGTGCCCAGCTGGGGCACGGTCAGGGTGTCAGTGTATCCCTGGGGTTCCCTGCTGCCGACGTGGGCTGTGAGTCGGGACAGCCCTGGGATTTCTGTGGCTCCTGACAGCCCCAAAATCCTGTGGAGCAGCACAGACGCAGCTGAACTTGGCTGGAGCTTGCACACAGCGAGGTGAAGGCCCTGCACTTGTTCAGGGTCAGGGAACAAGTGGGGTTACTCCAGTCCTTGGACCTTTGGAGCTGGACTCCGGAGTGGGAATGTGAGTTAGTGCAGCTCCTTGGCAGGGCTCTGTGGTGTAAATGAGGAGGGCAAGGGCCAGGCTCCTGCTGGAACAAACAGACCTGTCCTGGGAACGTCCCTTTGGGCAGAGAAACGCTGCTTGGAAAGGCTTGGGTGTGCTTTCCATGGCAGGACTGGCTTGTGGAAAGGTGAATTCCCAGGCTGGCAGTGTCTGGCTGTGTGGGAAGCACTGCAGAGACAGGCTGGGAGGTGACAGCACAGGGGCTTGGGGTTAGGACTGGAGAGGGTTTTCTACGTGGAGTGTGAGGCCAAGGAGGGGGATGTAGGTCAGAGCTGCCTTGGCAAAGCTGGGAGCAGCAGAAGGTTGGAGCAGAACAACCTCTGAGCTCTGCTCCTGCTTTCCCTGCTTCAAACAGCCCCTGATTTCCCTGTGGGGATGTGAGGGCAGCTCAGCTCTGGCTGTTGGGAACAGCAGATTCCCCCGGTTAACGGAGCTGACAGGACCTGATGGCCTGAGAAGATTATTTTCAAGCTGAGCTGAAACCCAAAACCTGCCTCTTGGCTGGGGAGAGCAGTTGTCAGACAATCACCCACTGTCTCCTCCAAAGTCCTGCCAGACCTTTATAAACACGGAGGGAAGGGTGTAATTCAGTTTTACAGGCAGCTTTCAGCTCCCTGTAAGCTGAAATTTGGGAGATCCTAATTGCTGTGGCATTGCTGGAGCTGACAGGGGTTTAGTGTTTCCCCAGGGATTTATTATTAACCCTCGGAATGGAGAGTGTATTTTTCTTTTTTGTGCATTTTTTTTTTGGATCCCAAAGTTTTGCTCAGACTCTGTTACCAGAGGTGCTCACTCCGGATCAAATCTGATCCCAAATTTAAGAGCTGCTCAGCAGCCTGTTACCACCCTGCACAGCCCCCTTGGAGGGGCAGGGTGGAGGGGATTGTGTGAGGCTTTCTGGATTGTTCCACCGGTGCAACGTTGCACAGGATAATAGAAAACCTTGGAGGTGCAGCAACGTGGCGTGTCCAGGCTGACAGAGAGCAGGGTTAGGTGGGATATTGGGAAGAAATTCCTGCCTGCGAGGCTGGGGAGGCCCTGGCACTGGTTGCCCAGAGAAGCTGTGGCTGCCCCTGGATCCCTGGAAGTGTCCAAGGCCAGGTTGGACGGGGCTTGGAGCGACCTGGGATAGCGGGAGGTGTCCCTGCCCGTGGCAGGGGGTGGCACTGGATGGGCTTTGATGTCCCTTCCAACCCATTCCACGATTCCGTGGTGTTGTGGAAAAGGTTGTGAGCGGCTCAGACACAGAGATGGCGGAATTCCTGACCCTGACCCTGTGATCCAGCCTGGGAAGGCAGATCTTCACAGCTGAGGGGCTGCTCCATCCCCCCTGCCCCTGCAGTTCCTCATCCACACCCTCCCTCCTTCCCCTCTCCAGCAGCTTAATCCAGGGCAAAGCCCCCCCGTGTTTCCCACACATCCCCAGCCTCCCCCACCCCTTCTGTGTTCCATCAGTGCCTCCCCGAGGAGCTCGTCCTGCCCATCCAGAGGCAGGGACAGGGATGCTCTGATTTCCCATAAATAAATTACCGCGTGTGAGGAGCTCGGGAGCCGCTCGGCGGCCCGGAGGGGCCGAGGGAGCGGGGACAGCCCCTGGGGGACAGCAGGGCTGGGGCAGGAGGTGTGTGCACACCTCTGCTGGGCCGTCCAGCTGCCCCCGTCCCACCCGAGGCAGGAGTTTCCCCGTCGGTCTGTCACCCCCCCAGCTGGGCCAGCGGGTTTCTGGGTGACTGTTTTTGGCGTGGTTGCTTCAGAGGGACCTTCGGAACGTGGCTCCTGCCCCCTTTTGGAAGCGGGCTCTCGCTTCCTCGGTGGTTCCCCGGGTGTTTTCCTGCCCCGTGCAGCGCATGGAACGCTGGTGGCTCTGCCCACGCGCAGATTCCCACCCTGGGGAAAAGCTGATCCGGGGATTGGCGGCTCTGCGTGTGCACAAAGGCAAAGGGCAGGGGTGCAGGTCCCTCCAGGCCTGAGCCGTGGGATCCCCTGCATCAGGGGCCGGGACTGCAGGCCTCGTTAGTGTCATTAGTACTGGGGTGATGGCAGCAGCCCCCTCCCCTGCAGTCCAGGCTGTGTCGTGCTTGGCAGTCCACGTGTGTTCTTCTGGAAGGTTCTGCAGCTCCTCGGAGCTCGCGGGGATGGAAATCGAGGCACGGAGAGGGGAAGGGTTTGGTGTGGTTGCGCTTTGTCCCGCTGCTCCTCCCGCAGTGGTTGGGCTCTTCCCCAAATTCAGGCCCTGGAGTGGCTGCTGAGAAGGGCCCTTTGTGGGGAGGAGGGTTTGTGGCAGGACCCTGCGGACCCATCTGCTGTGACCTGTTTGGCAAAGAACCTCTAGGATGGAGTTTGGCAGGAGGTGGGAAAACCCTGCCCTGAACTGTCTGGGATCTCTCAGGGAGGTCTCTGAGGTCGGGTCAGCCCCACACGTGAGCGTGTCCACGCCCCACCTTCAGCTCAACCCCTCTCACCCTCTTTTTCTTTCCCTTAATTTGGCAACTGAGATTTATTTCCCAGCTCAGCTTTCCCCCTTCCCCCCTGCGTTCATCCATCCCTTGCCCTGCACTCCCTTCCTGACCCTCTGGGTTTGGAACAAGTCTCCTCGTGTGGTTTCCCCCCTGCCCTCCTGCACCTCGTGCCGAGCTCCAAACCAGCGAATTTAGGGGAGGAGAACTCAGGGCTTTGTGAACCATCTCATTCCTGTGACTCCACGAGCAGCCTCAGGCCTTCCCACAGCCCCCAGACTCCGCTCCCCTTTCCCTCCCCGGGGCGCACCATGTGGAAAGTCGGAAAGGTTTTCGTGCTCCCTCTGAGCTCGTAAATCAAGGAGGTTTAATCTCCTACATCCAGGAGTCTGTGATGAGAAAAATACAGATTTCCCCCTCCTTTCCCCCAGCCCCCAATTTCCACCGCTCCCTTCCTCCTGTCTTTCATATTCCCGGCACATCTGGTGCGTGTTATGCTGCCAGCTGTTGCGTTGTGCAGGGTGATTAAACCACGTGGGAGGAACAGGGGAGGGCGAGGGGGGGGGATAGATTTTTATCTGGGCATTCATGAGTCTGCGTTAGGAGCCCCTTTTCCTCCAGCTCTCCCCAAGAAGAGGTCAGCTGGAGCCGGGCACGGCAGGAAGGGGCTCGTGCTTCTCCTCCTAAGGAAACGGGGAAGGTGTTTTTTCACTGGCGCCCAGGTGTCACTTTTTGGGCTGCAGCCATCCCAGTAGAGCTGTGTTTATTATACTGATTGGTTGCAGTGATACCTAAAAGAAGAGATCTTTGGACACTTAGGCTTGGCTTTGAACCCGTTTGAAGGGGAAGGTTTCACGTCCCAGAGTGAGCACTGCCCGGGGGAATCTGGGGTTTCGGTTCGTTCCCCCTCTCCCCCCGCTGAACTCCCACACTTCTCTCTCTCATCCCAAGCTCCTGGATTTCCCAGCATCTGGCCTGACCCTTCATCCCCCTCACTTCCCTGTCTCCTGCAGGCTTATCTGGGGTTTGGGGAGCATCTGTTGCTGCGTGGTCAGATGCTGCTCTGAGCGGGGAATATTTACTGCCGGAGGTTTGGGAAGGCCTGGGCTGGCTTTGGGAAACTCCTGTGACAGCACAAGGATGAGCAGGTTCCCCCCGGGTGGAATGACTGTGCTGAGAGCAGCACACCTGAGGGAGGAAGCCGAAATGGATGTCTGAATGACAGCCAAACTCAGAGTTTATTTGGGCTGCTCGGCGCGGGGAGTCCTCGCTGTCCGTGCCCTGATTGCAGTGCCCTCTTTAATTTCCTGCACTTCCATGGGATGAGTGTAATCCCTGGTGAGTATAAAGCCTGGTGCCACCGAGCAGCAAGAGAGGGAAATGTTGCCTTTCCCTCCTCAGTGACCTGACCTGGGCAGCCCTTTGTGGGCAGAGGGGGCAATTGCTGCCCTTTTGGGGGGAAATTGGTAAAACGAGCCCCCGCTGCGGCCACATCTGGCTCGAGTGAGTCCCCCCTGTGTCTGTGCTTTGCCCAGGGCTCCACCAGCCACCATGAGGGGAGCAAGGAGACCTCAGAGGTCGGCAGGTCGGAGGTGAAAGGCAGGAAGTCCTCGAGCCATGGCAGCAGCCACAAGGGGAAGAAGACGGGAAGCGGGAAAAGCTCGGTTGGCTTCAGCTCGGCGTCATCCAGCGGGACCTTCCAGCCTGCAGGTAAGGGGGGAAGGAGAAGGGAGAGGAGAAGAAAGAGGGTGGGGATGAAGGAGAAGGAAGGGGAGAATGGTGGTGACGTTTTGCTTCGCTCCTCTCCGTGTACGAAGAGACCTGTTCACCTCTCCAGCCTTTGCCGGTGGCGACCTCTTTAACCCCTTGAAGAGAAAGGGAGAAGTCTGGTTGCTCCCAGCTCCGTGCACAGAGGGAAGAACGGAGGCAGAGGAGTGCTCCAGCTCCCCTCCTGCTCGGGCTCGCAAGGAAAACCAGCTCCAGATGTCGGAGTGGAGGGAGGAGGGAAGGGATTCTGTGCTCGGGCAGTCTGGGCAGCACCTGCCCCCTGCTCCGTAGGTGGTTCAGGCTGCAGCCGTGGTTAAGGAGCACGGGAGCAGAGACCTGAGGCCACACCCGATATCAGGGTTCCCCTGAGCCTTGAGGCAGAGCCCTGCAGGGCTCCCATCTGCTCTGGCCTCGCTCGGTTCTTGTCGAGCTGTTGTCGCGTTCCATCCCCTGGGATGCTCCTGGGGGATGCAGGGACTCGGTGGGGGAGCAGACGCAGCACAGGTGGGATGAACCTGCTGCTGGTGCTCCCCAGGGAGCATCCGAGGGCCAGGAGGTCACAGGGATGGCTCAGCTCGGGCACTTGACTGGGACGAAGGACCCGTGCTGTGCCCGTGCTCCTGTTGCCTCGTGGGCCGAGTTCTGCCACCACCAACCAGCCTTCCTCCCCCTGCGTCCCCTGTGCCTCCCCCAGGAACCTCCTGCAGCAGCTTGCAGTGCTCCCAGGACTTTGTGACCTTCCCCAAGCTCGAGCAGGACGACGAGAAGTACCGGAAGCCCGTGTCGTCCTCGTCCTCCTCCCACTGCTCCCCGCTGTACGAAGGGCAGAAGGGCGACGTCTTCGAGCAGAAGGTGATTTTCTCCGGCTTTGGGTCCATCATGCGCTTCTCCACCTCGGCTGTGAGCCAGCAGAGAGCCCGGGATGCCTCCCCCGTGGACTATAAAGCCTCGAATCCCACCAGTGGCCCCTCGGCGGGGACCGGTGGGGCCAGTGGGAGCAGCAGCAGCAGCAGCAGCCACAAGCGGATGCCGTCCCTCAGCTTGGAGGAGGGAGAGGTGCTCAAGGAAAAGAAGCACAAGGGTAGCAAGAAGAACAAGCACGGGCCTGGCAGGCCGAAGGGGGGGAAAAGCAAAGAGATTTTGGGGGCCCAGCTGGCTGGGTCCACGTCCACGTCCTCGTCGCCCTTCTCCGGGGGCTCCCTCGTGAGCTCCAGCATCGGCAACTCCTCCCGCTCCTTCAGCCACACTGGGAACCTGCCCAGCCTCAGCATGGAGTCCCCGCTGCTGGGCTCAGGTATGTGCCCCTTGGGGCTCCAGGTGTGCACAGCTGCTTTTTCATCACGTTTAGCCTCTGCCTGGACCTGCCTGCAGAGTCCAGAGCCCCCCTGAATTCACTCCCATAAACATCCACATCTGGGCTCCCTGTTCCGCCCTGGCCTTCATCCTGGAATCTCCTCCGGGTCAGCTTGGGAGTGCCTGGGGCTGGGGCTGGAGCTGCAGGTCTGAGCTGGGGTGGAGGTGGGGGGGCCATTCCAAACCCTTTTTGCTCAAGGGCTGCAAAACTTCAGCCAGCCAGAGCTGAATTTCCAGCTGGATAAAGAGGGATATTCACAGGCCAGACCGGAACAACCACAACCTGACCCCAAATTAGAGACTCTCCGAAGTGGTTCGAGTTTAACCCCTCTTCTAAAAGCAAAGCCTCTCCTCCTGGTCCTACCACGTCCACGTTCTCACAGCTGTTGCCGGTCCAAGCTGCCTTCCCCGGCCTGGCCAGGGTGAGGGCAGGCAGGGCACAGGGCAGGAAGGGGTTAAGGCAGCAGCAGAGGAGGGGCTGAGGTTTGACACTGTTCTGGCAGCAGAACTTGTCATCGGTCTATTGTGGGTTGTTTGCAGATGCTCCAATTTAGGTCAGATTGCAGGGGGGGGGGAGGTAGAGTTTTGTTGTGCTCGCCAGGAGTTGGTCTGGAGGGAGGGAGCTGCGGGAATCCAGGCAGTTTCCACAGCCCTAACCTTGGGCCAATTTTTATTTTCTTTTTCTTTTTTTTTTTTTTTTTTTTTTTTTCCCCCCCCCCCCCCTGGAGATGAATTTAACCCTTGTGGGTTGCAGGTAGGTCCCTTTGATGTGTTTGGAAGGTATTGGAGTCTGTTTGAAACCTGAATTCTCTATATTCTGCAAACTATCATTTCCAAGGTATCCTGAATTAAGGAGCGTCCCAGTGGACCAGNCGCCCCTACCGTTGGGCAATTTTTTTTTTTTTTTTTTTTTTTTTTTTTTTTTTTTCCCCTCTGCCTCTCCCTGGAACAACAAAGGGATGTTTCAAAGAGGAGGAGGCTGCCAGGCCTCCGTGTCCCCCCTGTTCTGCTCGTTGCCCTGCTCTACTCGTTCTCCCATTCTTCTCTTGTGCAGAGCTCTTGGCAGGGCTCCCCTTGCTTTGGGCACTGCATTCCTGAGCCAAGGGAAGGCAGACGGGGTCCCCTCCCTCAGCAGCAGCTCTCTCCTCTCTCCCTCTTCCCCGTTTTTGGCTCCATGGTCCCTTGGCACCACGGAAGGGGGGGCAGATGTGTGGGTTCTTCATGGGCACTGAGTCCACTACCCCCTCCTGCCGCTGATTTGTGCCTTGGGTGAGTCTCCCGATGCTGGGATTTCCCTGTTGGATTGGATCTGGATGCACCGGGCAAGGCTCAAGGCTGGCAAACCCAGAGATACCTTTGGATAGAGGGGCTGAGGGCCGAGACCAGCCTCGCTCGTGCCAAGCTGGAAGTGCACCGGTGCCACTGCTGCAACCCTGCTGCTTCCAGGCCCTGGAAGGGAGGGGAGGGAATCCTGTCCCTCTAACCCGTCTCCCCCCGCCCTTGCAGGGATCTACACCAGTAACAAGGACCCCATTTCCCACGGGGGTGGGGTGCTCAGGGCTGTGTGCAGCACCCCCCTCTCCTCCAGCCTCCTGGCACACCAGGGCACCTCGTCCCTCCCGCAGCTCAACCGCTCCCCCTTCGCCAGCACCATCCCAGCCTCCTCCTCCTCCTCCGTGTCCACCACGCAGGTGAGAACACCGGGACCTGCAGGGGGGGCTGCTGGGGGAGAGGGTTGGGCCGAGCGGGGCCGCGTGGTGGGCGCAGGGGAGCTGCTTTCCCTGGAAACCTGGGAGCCGCCGCTCTTCCCGCGCGTGGGAGGCAGTGGGACGGCGTGGGTGGGTTTGGGAGGAACGGGAGCCTGAGGGGACTGGTGGCTTCCCACTGCCCAGGAATTTCCCACTGGTCTGGTGGCTGACACCTGGCAGGTCCCGCTGGGTGGGCTGTGCCGGGACACCGAGCCCCGTCCTTGTCAGGAGCTCTCTGAGAGGTGTTTTACAGGGAGGAGAGAGTTGGCTTTGCGGTGTTGACACGGCCCCTTCAGACTCCTGGCTCTGAGGCAGAGCTGGGAAGATCTCAGCTGTCTAGCGAGGCTTCCAGGGAGGTATTTTTAACGCTCTCTCAGGGCTGGAGTCGGGAAGAGATGGAATAATGAAGTTATTTTCCTCCTGTGCTCTTGAGAAGTCGTTTCGCTAAGCCACGGCTCCCCCTCCCTCCTCGCTTCCCCCGTAGGTGTTCTCACTGGCAGGTTCAACATTCAGCCTCCCTTCCTCGCATATTTTTGGAAGCCCCCTCACGTCCGGGCTGTCAATCAACCCCCTCCTGAATCAGTCGGAAAGCAGCCGGGCAGGTACGTGAACCCCAAGGTATGTGAGCCTGGACTTCCCAGGGGGTTCTCCCTGGAAGAGTGGAGACAACTCCGGTCATCCCTGGTCCTCCAGCTGCCCTCCCTGCCCGCTCCCACCCTCTGGGTGAGAGCCAGGGGCTCAGAGAGGGGCTCTCCCTGAGCAAAGGGGTGCTTGTGTTAGCCCAAAGTGTCCCTGGACAGTGTGTGTCCCTGGACACGGGGCTGGAAAAGTGCAACAGTGTCGAGTCCTTCCCTGGAGAACCGGTTGTGTTTTCTCACACAAACGCAGTGAGAGCCACGAGCGAAATACCTTGGAAGCTTTTCCCTGGGCTTTGTTTCCTTGGGGTTCTCTCTCTCGGTGGGAGATGCCCTCAGCACTCCGAATTTCCATCTTCCTCTTCTGTTCTGAGTCACTTTCTTCCCTTCCCCTTTGGCTTTGTCCTGAGTGCCACGAAATCCGCTGTTTTCCCCACTCCCAAACACGAACGTGCCAGCCCTGAATTACTTACAACTGCTCTTTTTTTTTCCCACCGAGGCAAATTCATTTTCCTTGGAAAACTGCCTGGTTAATAAGCAGGAAACTTGGAGCATCGTAAGATTTCTCTACTTTTTTGGTTTTTTTTTTCTCCCCCAGACAGAGCAGGGCTGATTTTTTTTTTTTTTTTTCTTCCTTGGTTCACACCAGCAGTTAAACAAAAGCACCCTCCTGCTTTTCAGCTGCTGGTTACTGGTGCAGCCGCCTCCTGCTCCCCTAACCCAGAAATCTGGGAGCTCAGCAGTGCTGGATGCTGAATCCTGGGAGGTAAAAGCCTGTCTGGTGTCATGCTGAGTGACAAGCACTTGAAAACACAGCCCTCATTAGGGGTGGCTCAGAGTGCTCCAGATAATCCCGCACTGCTGTTCCCTTATTTGCCTTAACAAGGGGGCATGTGAAGCATGAATGGACACGTGTGTTTTTCCTCCTGACCTGTGCAAGCCCCTGGAAGGTCCCTCTGTGTGCCCCTGGCAGTATTTTTGTCTGTCTGTCCCTGAACTGGGGGCGGGGGGTGACAGCTCGGCTCAGCCCGTGGGAATCACTGGGGCTGTGAGTCAGGAGTGACTCAACCACCTGGAACTAAGGGATGAAAAGAACGGCGTGGAAGGAATTACCTTTCCCCCGGGGGCAGCCAGCAAGAGGTGACCCAGCGCTGCTCCCCCCGGGCTGTTATTTTGGCAAGGTGCTGACGGGAGAGGGAAGGAATCACCTGTCAGGAATAATCCCGGGAGTCCGGGTCCTGTTCCAGCCCCGGGGCTACTAATGGGTGAATCATGGAGGCAAAATGCAACGTACAAAGTGCTCAGAAAAACCCCCCTGATCCTTAGTTTCCTTTTCCAAGATTGCCTTTTTTTATTTTTTTTTTTTTTGGTTGGTTTGTCTGGCAGGGATCTTAGAAGGTTCAAGATACTTTTTTCCCCAGTTCCAGGCAGCCTTAAGACAACAGCTCCCGGGTTTTGTCCCGTTTAAGGTCTGTCCATCACTATCTCCTACTGGAATTAGTGGCCCGGAGGGCATTAAGCCAAATTCACTTGGTTTTTTTTAATCCAGGGGGATTAATTAACATGCTTTAAACCTCCTTCGTGGGGCCGTTTTCACTTAAAAGGGTGGTGATTCCTTTAATCCCAAATCGTTAGCAGGACGGTTGTGAAAGTTCTTGAGCGATCCCACCTTGTCTTTAATTCAGATTCCTGCTTCTGGGAGCGTCTGTGCAGACAGATCCCACGGAGACAGAGCTTTCAGTGCAGGAATAGCTCAGCCTTTCCCCATTTCCCTGTGCTGTGGGGAACCGGGGGAACGGAGAAGTTGTTTTCACCGCTTTGCAGGTTCAAACCACCGTGCCTTTGGCAGCTCAGAAAGTCTGATTCTTATCTGAGCTACTGTCTAGTCCTTCCTCCCACGGTTTGTCCTGGATCCTGCCTCGTTATGATGACAGACCGAATGTTTTTATCTTTCCTGGTTGTCTCCAAGCCTCTTTTCCGCGCTGGCTGCCTCGGGAAGGGCTGTCTCTGGGTGATAACTCAGTCATCTCCTGTTCTGGAGACACATCAGGGTGGTGTTGGCCAGGAGATAATTGAATATGGAGCCTGGTCCTGCCTCAGAAACCCGACTCACGTGTGTGCAGCCTCCCTGGGCTGCAGCAAACGGCGTTACAGGAACGAGCAGAAAGTCAGAACTTCCCTGAATTTTTGTTTAAAAAACGGTTTGGGGGAAGCTGCACGTGGTGGGCTGGGGTTGTTTGTATGGAATCCCAGAGTGGTTTGGGTTGGAAGGGACCTTAAAGGTCATCCAGTCCCACCCCCTGCCACGGGCAGGGACACCTTCCACCAGCCCAGGTTGCTCCAAGCCCCGTCCAACCTGGCCTTGGACACTTCCAGGGATCCAGGGGCAGCCACAGCTTCTCTGGGCAACCTGTGCCAGGGCCTCCCCACCCTTATATTAAAGAATTTCCTCCCAACAGCCCATCTAAATCCCCCCTCCTTCAGCTTAAGGCCACTGCCCCTTGTCCTGTCACTCCAGGCCTGTGTCCAAAGTCCCTCTCCAGCTCTCTTGGAGCCTCTTTGGGCACTGGAAGGTGCTCTAAGGTCTCATACTGGGAGACCACTGTCGAGTGGCAACTGCTGGTCACCTCCAGAAAGCCACGACTCCTCCCCGGAAGGGTGGACCAGCTGTAATCAATGCCTGGAAGGACATTCCCATGGGGATGAAGGAGCAAGGATCCCACCTGTACCTGTCTGTAAGAGCTGCTGAACAACAGCTGCCTCTGCTTGTTCCCAGCAGCAGAAAATACCCTGCTCCGGGCATCCCACTGTAAATCACAGCGTTCCCTGCAGGAGATTTCCTGGATTCTTGCACATGAGGAGCGTCTGGTGTTGTGTGAAGAAGAGGAGGGGCCGTGAGCCAGCTGCTGTGGGCTGTAGTCACAACATCTGACACGTCCCAGAGCGAGGGGAGCGTGTGTTTATGGGCTGGCAGGCCCCGGGGGTGGGAAGCAAATGGCAGATAGACACGCTTCACTTCTGGATTGCTCCGGGGATGGGAGATATCCCGCTGCACGTGTGCACAGCGGCTCCGTCCCCACCTTCCTGGGACACAGGGATGGCTGGGGGGGGAGGATTCTGGATACCAAAGCACTTCTTCCCCCCGCCTTCCCTTAACTGAGCAGTGCTGAGGTCACAGCTCGGATCCTGGGGTCAGTTCTGGGCCCCTCATGACAAGAAGGACATCAAGATGTGTGCAGGGAATGGCAGTGGAGCTGAGGAGGGGGCTGGAGCACCAGGGATGAGGGAGCTGGGGGGGCTCAGCCTGGAGAAAAGGAGGTTCAGGGGGGACCTTCTGGCTCTGCAACTCCCTGACAGGAGGGGGGAGCCGGGGGGGGTCGGGCTCTGCTCCCAGGGAACAGGGACAGGAGGAGAGGGAACGGCCTCAGGCTGTGCCAGGGGAGGGGCAGGTTGGACATCAGGGGAAAATTTCTTCATGGAGAGGTGGTCAGGCACTGGAAAGGCTGCCCAGGGCAGTGGTGGAGTCCCCCATCCCTGGAAGTGCTCTAAAAACGTGTGGATGTGGCGCTCGGGGACACGGTTTGGTGGTGAACGTGTCAGTGCTGGGTTAATGTTTGGACTTGATGACCTTGGAGGGCTTTTCCAGCCTGAACCATTCCATGAATCCATTTAAGCTCTTTAGAAAAGGAGCTGAGCGCCTGGAAACTTTGAAGAACCCCAGCTGGCTTTCAGGACAGGATCCTGAATCTTGGCTGATCTTAGAGGTCTTTTCCAGCGTAAAAGATTCCATCGTTCTACCGAGAATCACAGACTGATCCTCCAGGATTCCAGGATCGATCCTGGAGGCGGGGGCGGGGGGTGGAGGTTGTGTGGATCTGCAGCGGCACCGGGCGAAGCTGCGCAGGGCTGGGCGCAGGATTTATCCATCCCTCCCCTCCCTTCCCTCCCACGGCAGCTCCGGGAAAACCAGCTCACGGAACGGTTTTCCAGCTCGAGCAGCAAAACCCCCTCCTTGCCCGCCGCGGGGCCGGGTGACCTCGCCGGGGTGACCTCCCCACCCCGTGCCGGGGGTGCCAGGCGGTGCCAGCGGCCCCTCCCCGGGGGAGGCGCGTCCGGCCCCGCGCTGCGCAACGCGGGGCTGGCGCTGCCCGGGGCTGCGCGGGGCTACTCGGGGCTGCGCGGGGCTGCTCGCTCTTGGTCGGGGCTGGTCGGTGCGGTGCTGCCCGGCGGTGATCGGTGCTGCCCGGTCCTGCGCGGTGCTGCTCGGTCCAGCCCGATGCTTCGCCGTGCTGCCCGGTCCCGCCCGGTGTCTCTGGGTGTCCCTCGGTGTCTCTCGGTGTCTCTCGGTGCTGCTCGGTGCTCCCATCTAGCGGGGACACCCCGGGCTCCGGCCGCCGCTGAACACCGGCCCCTTGTGTCCCTCTCCCCATCGCAGAGCCGGACCTGGAGGATTGCAGCTTCGGCTGCCGAGGGACGTCGCCGCAGGAGAGCCTCTCGTCCATGTGAGTGTCCTTCAGGAGTCCTCCCCGCCGCGGGCACCGGGAGCGCGCCCGCGTGGGAGCCCCGGGAAGCCGCGGGATGACACAGCAAGGAAAGGGGAAGAGGAGGCAGCTCCTTCCCTGCTCCCCGGCGCTGGCGCTGGGGTGGGATGCGATGTGATCGGATGGGAGGCGACGCGCTGGGGTGGGAGGGGAGGGGATGGGGCAGCTTTGCTTTCCTAACCAGGACCAACAGGAATGGGGGGCTCACCCGGAGCGGTGCAGACGAGGCTGAGGCTGGCGGGGGATGCAGCCACTCCCAGCGTGAGGCGCAGGAGCTCTGGGAGCAGGGAGTGGAGGAGGATGGAGCAGGGAAGCATCTCTGACACCCCCCAACCCTCGCCCAGGTCCCCCATCAGCAGCCTCCCGACCCTCTTCGACCAGACCGTGTCGTGCAGCAGCAGTGGGCAGCTGGAGAATGTTCCCCAGGCCACCCCCAACATCGAGCAGCTCCTGGAGAAGCAGGGCAATGGGGAAGCTGGAGTGAACAGTGAGTCTCTGAGAGAGGAGAGGTCCTTGTGTGTGTTTGTGTGGGAGCCAGCTGGGATTCTGCCCACAGGCAGCGGAGCCGGGTGGGGGACAAAGCACTAGTGTGTGCCATGGGGGAGTAGCTGGCAGTGGGACTGTGGGTCGGGGCCAGTCTCCTCCCAGAGTGGGGCCTGACTGTGGATCCTGTGATCCCCTTCTCCTCTTTCCTCCCCTGCCCCTGTCCCCTGCAGTTGTAGAAATGCTCAAGGCCCTGCACTCGCTGCAGAAGGAGAACCAGCGGCTCCAGGAGCAGATCATGACGCTGACGGCCAAGAAGGAGCGTTTGCAGCTCCTCAACGTCCAGCTCTCCGTCCCCTTCCCCGTGGTGACCAGCAGCAACGGCCCAGGCAGCCAGGCCCAGTACATCCTTCCTCCCAACGGTGAGGGGACCGGGGGGGACGCACCCCCTGTGCCCCGGGGTGGGCAGGGAGGGTGACTGTGGTGGGGTCTGACCCATTTACACGCTGCCCCCGGCATTCAGGCTCCAGCCCTGACTCCGCATCCTCGCTTCTCTCCCCCCTCCAGTCTGCAACAACGATTCCCTGAGCATCAGCAAGAGCCCCCCGTGCAAGAATAGCTTTGGGATCGAGAACTCCCTCTCCACTTCCTCGGAGGTAACACGGCCTCTGCACCCGCCAGCCGGCCGGGAAGGGGCTCGGTGGGGGGGAGCAGTGCAGTCCCAGGACTCTGACTCGGTAGCCAGCTCGTAAAGCCTCGTAGCCCAGGCTCAGAATCAGGAATTCTCTCCCTGGAGTTCTTCATCTCAGTGCCGAGGTCCGAGTAGAGTAGCTGGGACCGGGAGCGTGAGGTGAGAGTGCTTCCAGGTTATCCTGGAGACCCAGCCACGCACGTCTGAGTTCTGGGACCTCTCCGACCTGCACTCGCACTCACAGCCCCCCTTCCCACCTCCAGCTCCCGCCCGAGGCGCCCTTGGAGCTGAGCCGACCTCTCGCAGCCGCCCCAGTCCGATGCTCTTGTGTCCGTTTCTCCCCCAGGACCCTCACTCAGGGTGTCCCAGCAGGAGCAGCTCCTCCCTGTCCTTCCACAGCACCCCTCCGCCCCTGCCCATGCTGCAGCAGAGTCCTGCCTCGCTACCCCTGCCCGGGGTGCAGCAGGTGAATGGCCTGGCCCGGGTGGCCGGCGGCGGGCTGGGGGGAGGCACCAGTGCCAGCCACAGCCTCTCCACGGTGCCCATGGTGGACGGCCTGATGGGGACCCTGGCAGGAGGCCAGCAGATGCCCATCAACGGGATCCTGGGGAACCTGAACGGAGCCCAGGCCGCCCAGCCTCCGAGCGCGCCGACGCAGGGGCCGAGCGGGCCCCCGGCCCTGCAGCTCTCCACCAGCCTGAGCAGGTGAGGACGGGGGGCTCGGGGGCACAGCCCTGCCCTCTCCAGCAGCAGTTTAGCCCCGGGAGGGAGGGAGGGAGGGAACACGCCCTATGTGTGCAGGAGCCAAGACGGGCCTGGCTGACGTTCCCTGCCCTGCTCCCTCGCAGCATCCCCAGCCTGAGTCCCCTGACGGAGCAGCAGCGGCACGTCCTGCACCAGCACGAGCAGCAGCTCCAGCAGCTCCAGCAGCTCCTGACTTCCCAGCCGCTTAATCCGGTGAGTGGTGAGCTGTTTAATGGGAAAACCTCACAACAGAGGGCTGAACTGAGGGCTCCCTCCTTCCCCCAAGTCCCCTGCCCGTGGGGACGCAGAGCCGGGCGCCTTTTCCCAGCTCTGGGATGCTGCGGATGGAATAAAGGAGCAAAGGTTTTAGGCAGGAAGGAGCAGCACCTCCCAAGGAAGGGAGCTGGGATTTGAACGTTTTCTTTGGACTGAGGGAAGAATTTTAATCTGGGTTTCCCACGTCCTGAGGGGGTGAGAAGGTGGGAACCTTCTGAGCCTCTGTCAGATCGGGGGAGTAAAATGCGTTGAGCTCTTGCCTCCTCCAGCCACCCTGGGATGCAAATCATGTCTGATCCTGCTGCCAGGACGGGCCGGGCTCTGGGCTCGCAGGTGTGCTGAGGATGGTATTTGAGGTTAGAAGGAGATAAACACCAAACTGCTCGAGTCCTGAGGCGGGTGATCCGTGCCTGGGCACATTTACCCGGAGAACTGGAAACGCCAGGAGGACTCTGCAGGTGGCTGAGGATTTTGGGGGTCAGGAAGAGGACCAGGCAGCTGCTCTCTGAGGCTCTTGGCTCTGTGCCTGCACCCTCGGGGGTCAAACAGCAGCCCTGTCCCGGGCTGTGGTGGGAAAGGCTGCGTTGGAGAGATGGCAAAGCGTGTGTGAAACCACAGCCGGTGCCCTGCGGGGACCTCGGCGCTGGCCCTGCCCTGCGCGGAGCCACGCGGGAACGCCACCAGCTCCCGTCAATGGAGCCCTGCTCTGCTCGCTTCTGTCTCCCTGGAACCTGGCCCGTTGCTCTGGATGGGTTTCTGGGTCAGGCTATTTATATCCCGGGATGAGCAGGTCTCAGAGGGCCTCTCTGTGGAGCAGCTGATGTCACCGTGTCATCAGCTGCGTCCCCGTGGGGGCAGGACAATGTCAGCTCTCAGCCTGCTGCAGTGGTCGATGGTTGCCATAGTGATTCCTGCAGTTTGCTGGGTTTGAGGGCGTCCCCCTGGGTGCAGGTGAGGTGTGACCCTCATTTCCACCCCCGGGTCCTGCTCACCTGCACCCACCCCCTGGGTCAGGGCCTAGCTGGGAAGTGGGATGAGCCGGGAAGGGGGGAATTAGGAGCCAGTCTGGAAATTCAGGACAGTGAACGCCACAGACTTCATGTCCCTGGGTTGATGGATTGGGAATTGCTGAGTGGATTTGTGTGTCTGCAGGTGTCTGGCTGAGGGTTCACTAATCCCGTGTGTCGGGAAACAGCGGGGTTGGAAAGGTCATGGGCACAGGCTGTTAATGAACAGAAGGCAGACTGATCCTCTCTCCCTGTAGAGATGGGATCAAGGGGACTTTCTCCCCGTCTCCAGCAGCAGTGCCTGGGATAGAGTGTGTCATGGAATCATTTAAGGTTGGAAAAGACCTCCAAAATTGAGTCCAAACTTCAACCGAATCCCACCGTACCCACTTAACCATATCCTAGTGACACCTCTGCTTGCTTTCTGAACACTTCCAGGGATGGTGACTCCACCACTTCCCTGGGCAGCCTGTTCCAGCGCTTAACCCCTCTCCCAGTGAAGAAGTTTTCCCTAATATCCAACCTGAACCTCCCGTGGCGCAGCTCGAGTCCTCCTGTGTGAGGTGCCGCCTCTTCCCGAGCGCTCTGTCCCTGCTGTGACTCGTCTCCCTCACCCTTCCCCGCAGGAGCAGCAGGCCCTGGTGTTCCAGATGATGCAGCAAATCCAGCAGAAGCGGGAGCTGCAGCGGCTGCAGATGAGCAGCTCGTCCCAGCTGTCCATGAGCAGCCTCCTGGCCGCCACCTCGGCCCCCGCCCTGATGACCTCGGCCCCCCAGCCGCCCCCCAGCACCAGCTCCCTCCTGGCCTCCCTGTCCCCGCAGCAGCTCAACCCTAGCAATGCCCTCCTGGCCCCCCAGGCCACCCCACCGCTCAGCACTCCTGGGAACAGCCTCCTGGCCTCGGGAACGGGCCTCCCGCCTGTCCTTACGGCACAGCCTAACCCGTTCCTCAACCTGCAGGCCGACGGCAACATCGCGAAAGGAACGGTGCGTATGCTGTTGGCACTCCCCTGACCCCGAGGGCCCCGGGGACACACCCCCGTGCGCCAGTTTGTCTTGGGGAGCCCGCAGGGGGCAGGGCCGGGACGCTCCTTGGCTTTGCTGCCTCCCTGCCTGGCCGGTGGCACGTCCTGATCCCAAACAACAAGGACACGCGGGGCCCTGGCGGGCACAGAGGCTGCCGAGGTGTCCTCACCTGTGCAGCTGACCTGCTGCAGCAGCCGGGCAGGGACAGGCCGCGGGTTTGGCTCCCTTCTCCCCGAGATTTGCATGGGATGAGGTGCCCCAGGCAGTGCTGGCCCCTCGTGACGGAAGGCGAAGGTGGCTCCGTGTTGACACCCAGGGTTTAGGAGGAGCCTTGCACCCAGGGGGAGAGGTGGAGAGGCTTCCAGCCTCTCTGTGAACAGCCTTGTACCGGGACACCGGTGTCCAGGGGCTGGTGGGGTGGCACCTGCAACCTCCTCCATCCCTCCCCTCTGCCTGTGCCTGTACCCAGGAGGTCCAACCCTGGTTGGAGACATTTAGGAGCCAAAGGCCAGGGTGGAGGGGCCAGTTGGGCCTGAACCAGGCAGAGGGAACCCCGGGGCTCCCGTGTCTCTTGGTTTTGGAGGAGCCTGAGAGGTGCCAGCGAGCAGGGCCAGGTGTGCAGCACATCAGGGCTCTCAGCTCTGCCCCCACCCCGTTCTGATTCCTGTCTCCTCTCATACCTGTCTCCTCTGCGTCTCTTTCTGTTTGTTTTTTTAAAGACCATGAATGAAAAGGGAGCTCCTCTTACCCAGGACAAGGGCTAAGCTCCCCCCCTGACCCCGAAAAAACCAGCAGCCAACTCCTCTCCCCAGGGGAATGTGGCTTTTCCACAGCCAACCTTGACACTGTTAGAGCAATGAGCACAAGGCTTCCGAGGAGCATTCCCTGCGCTGGGCGGTGCCAAGAGGTGCTTTGGAAGACGGAAGGTCTGTGGCCGAGCCCTGGCGTCGTGAGGAGTGAAGGTGGGGGGTTCCCTGCCAGCCTGCTCCCTGTGGAGGAGGGAATTCCACCAGATCCTGCCAACCTCCTCCCTGCGTGTAACCCCCAGGGCAAGTCTCCCGGGCATTCCTGGGGTTGGGAGCCTGAGGAACCTGGCAGTGCCCACGGAGGCGGCGGCGCTGGATGTGGTGGCAGCGGCGCTGGGAAGGGGCGCGGTGGCTGTGCCCCGGTGGGGGCGTTCGGAAGAATTCCTGGAGCTGAGGTTTCTCACCCGCCTTTCACCCGCTGGGCTCTTCTCTGTGTAGCCTCGAGAGCTCAGCTGGAGGCAAATCCAGCCTGGAAGGACACAAGTGGGAGTGATGGATGAGGAGTGGAGCTGGGGAGGAGGTGAAGGCCACCTTGGAAGGACATTGTCACACCCGCCCTGCCAGCTGCTGTTGGGTCAGTGCTGCCCTCACCTGAAAAGCACATTCCTGCTCTGGGCCGTCTCTTCCCTTCCACGATTCCCAAAGGATAACATTTCAGTGTGCAAAAGGGGCTGGAGCCGGGATCATCCAACGCCAGAAGGTGCGTTTGAGCCTGGAGGTTGATTCCTAGACCTGAGCTCGGAGATCAAAATGTGCGTGGGGAAGAGAGTCCCAAATCCCATCCCTGTTCTTTCCTACCCACCACAAATCGCTCCAGTCTGGCAAAAACATGTTCTTCCAGTGGTCCTGGGCTCTTGGGAAAAGGGGATCGCCAAGGAATGGGACAGTGACCAGAGTCCTGAGGCGGGACATCGGACCCTTCGTCGTTCTCCACCTTTTGACCTTAATTCCATCTTGCAGCCCGGAACCTCAGCCAGGAATTGGCTTCCTCTGAGCTTGGATGGATGGATGGATGGATGGATGGATGGATGGATGGAAGGACAGGTGGGGCAGGTCTGGGGAAGGGGAACACCCACGTCAAACGTACCAATGCCCCTTCTTTTCCTCGTGCCCTGGGTAACTCCAGAGCTCCTGGGGGGGAGGTGGGAAGGCTCCAGCTGACAAAAAACTCTGAGGGTCTTAAAAACCAAGTTGTTGGACCTTAATGACATTTTTCAGCACATTCCCACTGCCTTTAACTAGTTTGCACTATTCAAATCTGTCAGCAGTGGGGCTGTGCTGATGTACCAGAAAAGCTTGTCCTAGGCAAAGCTCATCTGCTAAATATCTTTCTTCCATTTTATTTTATTTTATTTTATTTTATTTTATTTTATTTTATTT
>VXAY01007397.1:95733-115126 GCA_013399855.1 Oxyruncus cristatus | reverse complement strand
CCCCCTTTTTTTTTTTTTCCCTCTCCTTTATATTTTTTTTCCCTCTCCTTTATACATATATATTTTTAAATAGATGATTTAAAAGACAAACACTTCCAAAAGCCGGTTTCCCAGAAGGAGAAGGGCAAACTTACCGGGCCAAAGCTGCAGATATCCAATGCGGGCTTTTTAGAACTGTCAGGAATAAAAAGCCACACGGGCGTTTTAATTTCCAATCGGCAGGAAAAAAAACCTAAGTGCCTGTCGTTCAAGAGAGAAAGCAAACCCACCTAATGCCCACAAAAGGAAGCTGGTGATGCCCTCCAAGTCCTCCCTTTTTGTTTTGTTTTGTTTTTTTTTTCTAAAGGATTCTCAACAGCTGCATTTGGGTTGTGGCTTTTTCAGCCACACACCTTAAGACACGAGACCCTTCGAGCCTCCCAGATAAAGGGTGTGTTCGCCTCCCCCACCCCTCCCAGGACAGGGACTGGACTCCGGGGGCACCAGGAATTTGTCCCACGTCGAAGGGAACGACCAAAAAAATACTCCATGCCCCGTCACAAGCCCTGATTTTTGGATTTCTTCAGGATTCTATTTACAGTGCACCCTCTCGTGGGCTCAAACTTCAGCCCCGCTCTTTGTTTTTGTTCTGTTCTCTTTTTTTTGTCCCCTTCAAAGCGGGATTCACGTTCACGAACGTGGGGGACGGAACATGGAACTAAAAAAAAATAATTAACAAACAAAAAACCCAACCAAACAACCCCCCCCCCCCCCACCCCACCCCGCCAAGCCCACATTTCAGAATCCAGCCAGGGGAAATTACCAGGACGTGATGAGCACCAGTTATCTCTCAAAAAGGACCAAATTCCACACAGCAAAAACCGTAGCACGTGTTACAGCACAGGACAGACATTCCAAACAGCTTATTTCCCGAAACAAAGGCATGTGTGAAAAAACAGTTTCAAGGCAGATAAAGCGACACGTTTCAACCGCAAGAGGTTTTTTTGTTCAGAAACGCTAAATCCTGCTCAGGAAAAAAAAAAAAAAAAGAAAAAAAAGAAAAAAAAGAAAAAAAAAAAAGAAAATGAAAACCAAAAGAACCAAAGGGTCTGTAACTTGTGCAGCAGAGCTAACGAAACCCAAAGCGAGCCCGACAAGCTTGGCTGTGAAAAGTATTACAAGCACTCTGGAGACAAAACAGGACGTTATTCAGTCACTCCAAATCAGTTCCAAATCCTTAGGGGGATGGAAAATAACCTGGCGCAAGTGTTCAAACATTTCCACTCCTTGACTGTCGCTCTAGAGAGGGGTTTGGAGCAGAGAAGAGTAAAACCAACCACAGCTCAAGTCCCGAGTCCTCCTGAGCAGTGGGATTTGCTCCACAGTCACAGCCCCCAGCACTCCCCACCGGCAGCGAGTCCAATTCCTTCGTGTGCAAGCCACATTGCCACCGAAAAAAAAGAAACCAACTAAGCCAAGAACCTCTGTCAGGAAAACAAATTCAAGTACCTGTTTCAGATGGGGTGAGTAAGGAAGACTGAACATTAGCTAGATTAACACTGGCAGGACTGTGATGGTCAGCGGTGGCCGAAGAGACACGGCAACTCCTGGCCGAGGCGCGGCGGGGAAACGTCCCAAGAGTCAAATATTATCCCGTATCTACAGGTACAAAATGCCTTTTGTTCTGGTTTTCTTTCAGGAAATCTTCAGAGCTGGCCAACTGAAAGCCCAATGGGTCCGAGCACATCATTAGCTGAGGTTGGTCAATGCCACTACTGCTTCTCACACTGGTTGTTTTTTTTTTTTTAGGTTCTAGGAGTTACACCTTTTTTTTTTTTTCTTTAAGAGATCATCTTTGGTAGATGTTCATTTCCCTCGTCCTTCTTGTAAATCAAGTGCAGTTACAAAAAAGTTTTTTGTGGTTTTTTTTTGTTACTTAAATTAACCAAAAAATATAAAGTGTCCCAGTCTGAATTTACCTAAAGTTCAGCGACTCCTCCTTATCAGAGTTATAGTTTCCGTCCTTGAAATGGTGAGCTATTTTCCTTCCAATTCCTACCAAGAGGGAAATAAAAGGGATTGTACATGTCTTTCTGGTCAAGACAGTCCAATAAAACAAAAAGAAAAGGAAAAAAAAAAGGAGTAGTTTGTGGAATCAGGCACTGCTTCACTCCCACTGAACATGATCTAGAGCCACCCCTTTATACAGTGCCACGTCTCATATCCCTCTGGGATCCTCTTGATCAGAGAGGAGAAAATGTCACTAGAAAGAGCAGTGCTGAAACAATGCACTTTGCTTGGTTTAAAAAGCCCTCAAATCTTAATGTCTGGGCACTTCTGTAACATAAAATCCCACTTTTCCTCCTGGGTCAAGTGGACTGTTGGAGGGTGCACCTAGAATGAGTTTTCTCTGAAGTCACGCAGTGCCACACACTCCCCTTGCACACACACACACACACACACACACGTCCCACACACACCCCACATGCTGCTACAGTGTCTGTTTGAGTGTCACAGGCTGCGTTCTCTGGGTGAAGGAGCCCCTCTGCTCTTCCTTCCTCGCTGAAGGCTGAAGACAACTATGTCAGGATATTGGAGATAAACTCGTTGAAGCGTTTCGAGTACTGCTCGGGGTTCACGGTGGAGATCTCTGCCCCGGCCTGCAAGGCAGAGAGAGAGCAGTCAAACACCCTCCTCCGAGGGCCAGGAGGGGTGGCAGGGAGGGACCACGGCAGCACAGCTCTGCTGGGAAAGACCTGTAACACTGTGCACCTTCCAGGAGAAAAACCAACAGGTCTAGAGAGATCTGCGTCTTCAGCCCGCCGAGACAAAGCACTGGATTTGTTCCCTCGTGGTTTACAGGAGATTTAGAAGGAGCATAAAGAAATCACAATGGCTGGAGCTGTGCCAGGGCAGGGTTAGGGTGGATATTAGAAAAAGGTTCTTCCCCCAGAGGGTGGTTGGGCACTGAACAGGCTCCCCAGGGCAGTGGGCACGGCTCCAAGGCTGCCAGAGCTCCAGGAGCGTTTGGACAACGCCTTCAGGGACTGGGTGGGATTGCTGGGGTGTCTGTGAAGGGCCAGGGGTTGGCCTCCATGATCCTGATGGGTCCCTTCCACCTCCTTCTCTATAAACTCCACATGGTGGAGTTGGCGGGTTGATGGTTGGACTTGTGGATCTTAAAGGTCTTTTCCAACCTTAACGATTCCACGATTCCATGTCCCGCTAACCTGGGCTTTTCTCAAGCCCTTTTGGGCAGTTCAGGATTGCTGCCAGGCAACAGGAGTAGCCCCCCTGCAGCCAGTGAATTCCTGCTCCGTGAGGTGCCTCAAGCACCTCCCGAACTGGGATGTGAACACAGATCATCCCCAAGCAGCCAGAGGGAAAACCTTTGTGGGACGGTGATGAGGGCAGAGCTGCTGCCCTGCAGGGGCACTGCAGAATTCCCACACTGGGAGGAAACTCAGTGCCAGGAGACATCACACACACAGAGGGGCCATGCAGGCAGAGCAGAAGCCCCCAAGCCCATCTCCCTGCATGTGCCAGGCTTACCCCGTGTTTCACTGTTTTGGCAGCATGTGCAGCTTTCTTCTTCGCGTCGTAGGGCGTGAGAATGTCTATGATGGCCATGAAGTAAACTTCCTTCTTGGGGGCACCTGGCGAGGCAAGAGAGTCGCTGGCACCCCCTGAGCAAAGCCCAGCTCCCCTCCCCTCCTCCACAGGCCCCCGGCAGAGCCGGCTGGGTGAGGCTCGCAGGGAAAGCTGAGCAGCTGGAGGCTGCAGCAGGGCAGGGAACACCAGTGGGCCAGCGCAGCAGTAGCAGCACTTCTACCCGCTCCAGCTCAGCACAGCAAAGGGGAGGGACAGTCCTGCCACCGCACTGGGCCCAAGGCACCTCCTCTGCCCTCCACGCCTCCCCCCCGGCTCCACAACACTCACTTTCGTGGCTTTTCATGGCGTAGACGTCGACGGAGGGGTCGAACTCGCCGGGCCCGAAGAAACGGGGGTAGTTGAGGAGGTTTCCGGGGCTGTCCGGGGGGGTCCCGTAGGAGGAGATGGGGTTTCCCCCCAGACCGTCGTTCTCACACTCCTCATCCTCTGCCCGATCCTCCACTTCCATCTCCTCCTGCTCGGCCCGGTCGACGTCGTGGATCCCGACCAGCAAACTGTAATCCATGATCTTCAGCTGAGCCAAAAACTGGGGGAAAGAGAGGAGTGAGAACAGCACCATCCATGTGGGATCACAAATCCTCAGTCCTGCCCTGCCAGTACCTCCCTAAGAGAGGGCTGTAGTGAAAGCTAAACCCTTCTCAGACTCCTGAGAATCCACACTCGAGCTCACAGGCCCACTGCCCTCAAGCACAACCCTGACTGATCCAGGAGGGACTCGCTCTCCAGGCACTGCTGCACCCCTGGAGCCAGAGGCCACAGTGAGGATCCAGTTATGGGAGACAGAGGAAGAGCTGTCCCCCGGGAAACTACCTCCACGTCCCGCTTCAGCTTTTCAAGGAAGTTCTTTTTACTCTCTTCTCCAACATGCAGCTTCTGACCCTCATTCAAGAAGTCGTTGTCCTTGAACGTTGGGAGATCCTTGGCCTGCAACAAAAAGCCTGTGTCAAACTCTCCAACCCCGGAGGGAGGGCTGGACCACGGATCCCTTAGAAATGTGTGGATTGAACACACTCTGAGCACTCCGGGGCTGCACCAGGGTCTTTTTGGCTAGTTTTAAGGTGAAGTGGCTCATCCTGTCCACTGAAGATGAAAATGGCATCAGGCAGAGCACAAGAATTATCAGTGAATCTGGGAAAACTCAAGGGAGACACAGAGCAACTGCGGTCTAAACACTGCTGGGAAGATGTGCTGCAGGCTGGGAGCTGGCCAGCTGGGCTCCAGCCTGAGAGGGTCCAACCAGCTCCCAGAAATGAAAAGAAATTCATTTGGTTGGCTTCTGACACAGGGGAAAAGGGGTGAAGGCTTGGAAAAAAAAAAAGAAACCTGCTTCGTTCCCTAAAGACTTGAGTAACAAAATCAAACCCACTGTTTTCTGAGGAATCCACCTGCAGCAGGCCCTGAGGATTTCTCAGGGATGCAGAAGAACTTACAACTCCTTTGTGCAACTGGGAATTAGGTGGTTTTGTTCTCAGAATGGCACAGGAGCGTGCGGTGGCCTCATGACCCCGTGTGAACAGTCTGAGACAAGCTGCACATGCAGAAACAGCTCCAGACAGCAAGTTGGGGACACTTGGGCATGGTGACACCAGAGATTCTGGAGTAAATGGTCGTTCCCTGGCTTGTGCCAGGGCTCTCATTTTAGGACAGGCTGGACCAAACCTCAAAATCCTACATTCCTGTGCAAAACACGTAGAGCCACGAGTTACTGCTGAGATTTCCACAGGAATTTCAAGGCAGCATCACAGCTGAAGTTTTGCAGGGGCAGGATGCTTAGATCCAAGTTCCCTGACTGGCACCAGAACCCACACTTAGGACCACGCCGAGACATGGCAAGGATCTGAGAGGAGCTGGGCTGGTTTATAAAAGCAGCTGTTGGGAAATCCAACTGCTGACCTGCCTCAGTCTAGTACTCAGGGAGTGCTATGGAGAAATCCTTCCATAAAGGCTCCACTGCTCTAATGTGGGGTTTGGAACTGGTGAGATTGTCCCCCAAAAAGTCTCCCCCACTCCTGGCAGTGCCAACATAACTGAGCAGAGCTGGGAAGTACCAGCAGCTTCTCTTCCTGAGTAGCTGCTGGGCACAGCCTGAAACGTGGGAGAGAAACAGGTTAGAACTTGGGGCCTGTTTAATACCCCCTGCTCAATACCCCTTTGGAAAAGGGAAATCAGTTGGATCCCATTTGCTTCCAACAACCAGGAGGAAGGAAAGGCTGGCCAGGGTTGCTCCATACCTTCTCTTTATCACTTGCTTCCCTGGATACTGTTGAGCCCTGGTAAAAAAAAAAAAAAAAGGAAGAAGAAAATATCATTACTGCACTACCTGTCATATTCCCAACAAATTCACTGACAACATTTAGTTTCTCCAAGCAGAAAAAATGATGCAAGTATTTTTAAAATGAGCGCTCAACCCCCTCTCCATGACCTCCCTGGTTTAGTGTAGGTCACTTGGGATGGGGGAATGCACCAACATCTGAGCCCCAAGCGACGCTCCATCCAGAGCCCCCAAAACCCGCTCCCGCGACCAAAACCCAAAGCCCACGACCCTGGCAAGTGGCTGTTACAAAGGCCAGCTCCCAGCCCTCTGGAGAGGCCCCCAGCCCCACAAAGGAGCCCTGCAAAGCCTCACCTTCAGGTCGTATTTCCTGTGCACAGTCAGCCTGTGGCTGAACACGTTCCTGGTGACCACCATGTAGGTCTCCACGCCGTCCACCGTGAGCCGGTACATGCCCAGGAACTGGGGCAGGAGGGTGTTCCCGTGGCACTCCACGATGAACTGCAGGACAGCAGGGGAGGGAAGGGCAGAGAAGGACAGTTCCGTCACACAGACCCCACCTCTGATACAACATGAGCTTAGCAAGATGCTGATAGCGATAGTGATGGTTCCAGCCACCTGACACCGATGGGGAAGGAAAGGAGGCCTGAAACATCCCCCAGGGTCCCAAGAAAAGGAGTCAAGGCATGGTAAGAACCTTCCAGCCCTGAGCTGAGACAGAGCATCCCACTCCCTGAGCAACCTGAGCCAAGGAGTGGCATCCCTGCCCATGGCAGGGGGTTGGAACTGGATGATCTTTAAGGTCCCTTCCAAACAAAACCATTCTCTGACTGTGTGTGCATGCCCAGCCCGCTGTGACAGGCCAGGTGTGCCCTGGCACTGCCCAACTTCCCTGCTCGTGGTTATCTCAGTGTACCTGACAGTGAAGAGCAGATGGGCTGGCACATAATGCCACAACATTTGCCCCTGTCCCCCTTTACCCCCCACCCTGCTCCCCGCTCCTCTCCAGTCCCTCTGGAAAGTCCAATGCAAAGCACTGAACTGGGAGCGTGTTTACAGGTCTCAGGTACCAGCAATCCATAATTTATTGATGTAAGGAACTGGATGAGCCGTGAGGGGGCTCGGCACTGTGAAGAAACAGGCAGCTGGGCCACGTTTGGCTCTCAGATCCCAAGGAACTCTCTTTTTTCTCCCACAAAAGCTCTGTGGCAGCTCCGCCAGCTGCGAACCCGAGCTCCGGACGCCCAGCAGACCCCAGGGTGTTGGCAGCCCATCTCCCAGGGTTCCAGACTCACCGTACCTGGTGGTACTTCTTGAGGATGTTGTGCATCTCTGCCACGTCCTCGCTGGACACGGCCTTGATGACAAACCTCCTGTCGTAGGTGGTGAGGAAGCGGGCGCCGCAGCGGCCCTGGCTGTCGCTGTTCACCGGGGCACTGCGGGTCACCGAGTTCTGGGGGGGCAAGCACAGGGGCAGGGACTGGCAGGGGCTCTGCCACCTTCCCGGGAAAAGGAAGGGCAGCCTCGGGAAGCGAGGTGGGACACGGGTGAGCAGGGCCAAGCCCCGGAGCAGACACTCCAGGTGTGTTCCGTCTCCGTAGCCGTGCGCTGGGCACGCTTTTTAAAAACCTGGATGGTTTTAGGGCTTCCATCTGGGCCTTTTATCTGCTGACATGTTTTACTCCAACACCTGGCAGGTGTTTTTGAAGGCTTTTTTTTTTTTTTTTTTACTAAAGACACGGGCCAAGAGCTCTTGGCATTTCCTCCTGGAAGTGTAACAACAGCCAGGATATTCCTGAGGTTTAAGGGAAGCCAGAACAAACCCAGTGAAACGGCCTGTTGCCTTTCCCATGGCAAAGCAGCTTAAACTGGCCAAAGCCTCATGGTTTGGGAATTCTTTGCAGGTCATCCTGCAACCAAAAGCCACCCTCAGCCCCTGCTATTCTTGCCATCGGACGTAAAAGATGGGAGTATAAATAGCCTGGTCGTTCTTCCGACAACCAGCAGCATCTGTCTTCATATCCCTGTCTCCACCCTTAGCAACGAGACACTGCAGCTCCCCTTCAGACTTGCAGCACGGCTGGAAAATCCCAGGGAAACTGCACAGCAAGGATCTGCCACGCTCCCCGGGCCACCACACGAGCTCTTTGCTCCGCTGCCCCTCCTCCCCAGGCGGTGGGAGCCTCACCCCTCAGTCAGAGCCACTGCTCTTCGCACCTGCCAAGCCCAGCAGGTCACCTGCTGGTCCCCTCCATCACCTCCAAGCTCCACCTTCCCGACTCCACCCTGCCCAGTCACCGGCGCTTGCTCAGGAGCCATTTTATCAACCAGCAGCCTCCCCCCCCCAGCATCTCCCTGCCACAGGTCCCAGCAGGGAGGGGAGAGCTGTGCTCCGAAGCGCAGCAGCTGCAAGCACCTGGAAAACGCTCTTCAGCACCTCAGGGCTGGACAACGTGTTTCAGGATGGATTGGTTTGGGTGTTTTTTTTTTTTTTAGGTGACAGTTACACTGCTCTCTCCTCTCCCCTCAGCTCTGGAGAGCTGGCAGCAGAGGGAGCCTGCTCGGCTGCTGCAGGCACAGACAGAGCCTGCTGTGAGAAAGGCATGTACCGTGTCACGCTGCAAGTGAGTCGAGAGGTTTCCTTTCAGAACGAAGCATTTAAAGCTTCTAAAACTTTAATGGAGCGGGGGGGGAAAAAAAAACTCCGCTGCTGCCAACGGCTTTAGAAAGCGTCAGGAAAACAAAGGCAAACAGAAAAATCCCCCTGTTTCTTGCTGACATTTGCAAAGGAGTCTGCGCTGCACAGTTTAATCAGGCCCTCACCTCAAAACCACAGGGCTTTTCTTCTGGAGATGGGAAGCAGAAATCGTGACCACACAGAGCATTACCAAATTCACAGCCCTTCGGTTCCCTTCCCGACCCTCTCACCTCTTCCACACTTGGGGTGTTACACTTGGTGTTCTGGCTCCATTCCCACTCAAGCCATCACATTTTACCCACCTGAACTCAGCTCAATTAAGCGTTTTGTTTTTAAGAAGCCAAAGCACCCCAGAGATGGGAGGAACAATCCTCCAGGACAACAGGGACAGTGTAGATGACGAAGCAGGTACTGAGAAGCAATAAGAGTGTTGGGCACGCCCGGGGAGGGGTAAACACAGATGGGTGTGATGGGGGCACACACACGGGACCAGAGGGAAGCACTTTGGTGGGATCAGCAGGAACAGCCCAGTGCAGTGAAGAGCAGGAAGCTCACAGCAGTCCCCCACGTGCCTCCCTGGCCGGCGGATCCCGGGGAGGATTCCAATGGATGCCCCGATCCTGGCGCCGTGCCCGTCTCCATCAGCGGCAGCCGAGGACGCCGGTTTCATTCCCGGCCTGCCAAAGGCCACGCTGCCATCAAAGCCTCCCTCCCTCTGCACGGGCTTTCCCCTCGTCTCTGAGATCCCCGGGCAGCCTCCTGCTCATCTCCTGCTGTGTGTGGAAGGGTGGCCCTGCTGCAGCAGCAGGAGCTGTGACATCTCCCTCTCTCTCTCTGCCTGGATTTAAGCCCCCAGAAAGCCTGTCCCCTGCAAGGCAAAGCTGAGCCTGTGGCCTTAGGGGATGTGTCCCAGAGCAGGAGCCACCCTGATACACCCAACTCAACAACACCCACACTTGGACAAGCAGCAGATTCACCTGAATCTGTAAAACAACACCAGACTCATTTTCCTTGCAGATGTTCCACACTGGATCTTTGTTATCCTCCAGCTCCTGCCTTTCCACTGGAGCTCCTCTTTCAAGCCTAGAGTTTAATCTGCCCAGAGCAGGGACCATCTTCTCCTTCTCCTCTTGCCCAGTGCTTGGCACAGCAAGCTCTCCTGCACTGCTGTGGGCCCTTGGGTTACGGTAAAACCACTCAAACCACGACTACAAACCTGGAAAAGCTGATGATAACAATGTTTGCATCCCGGTTTCTCCACCAGTTTGGTTATTCTGTCCTAGGGAAAGGTGTCAGGAGGGCAGGGAGGGGAGAGCTGGTACCTGGTAGTCTTGATCATCGATCCCAAATCTTTCCCGGAGGTTCCGGAACACCAGTGGACAATACTCCTTAAATTTAAAGCGACTTGGCAAGTTCTCCCTGGGGCAGAAAAGATATTTGTGTGTTAACAACCATCAGCTCGTGAAATCACACTCAAATTTTCTCCCACTTCGCTGCCAACCCCCCCCCAGGGATTTCCCACTCCCTCCCACCTACGAGGGTCCCACTCTGCAGGTACTTCCCCTCACTAGGGCAGCTTGTTTGTCTGGATGCCTGCAAAAGCCATTCCCTCGGCAGGGATGTCTGCAGGATCCTGACTGACAGGCTGCCTGGATGAGGATGCCTGTCCTGCAGAACAATCTCCTCTGTCACAAGCTCAGATCCGACAGGATCGTTTCTCTCTTTGCCCCTCCTTTGATGCCTTGTGCTGTGCAGCCCCACAGCTGCCCCCTGCACACTCTGTTACTGGGGAAGATGAAGAGCTGCAGGAGAAAGGAGGGTGGGCTCTGATTTCAGATCCCATCAGATCACTCGTGCGTCAAAAGAAAGGTCAACGCACCACAAACCCGGAGCCCGGAGGAGAGGGGGGGGAATCAGCTCCAGCCTGGCATGTTCCAGAGCCAGCCCTGCTGCCAGGCTGCCCCCGAGCACAGGACAGCGGGAACACACAACATTCCCTGCCACTGAGAGCTGCATCCGCTCCCTGCCCTGCTCTGATCCTGCCCAGGGGGAGAAGCCGGGAGGACGGTCCCGCTTGGACACGGTGGGAGATTCTGGCAGCTCATTGTCAAGGAGAATCCTTTGCATGGAAACGTGGGAAACTAAAAATCCCTGCAGGAGAAGAGGGAAGAGCAGATACTGCACGTTGTACGTGCCAGGGAAGACAAACTTTCCAATCGCACTCCCGCTCTCCAAAGCTGATCCCTGGGGAAACTCAGTGAAAACAAAGGATTAATCAGGGAGTGCTGCAGCCCTGCACTCACGCAGAGCAAGGGTGGGGAACACAGCTCTGAGCACCAGCCACAACCACGGCCCCAGAAGGGCTTCCAAAAACTGATCTCCTGGGAAAAGGAGATGGGAGTAACTCCACAGACACCCCATGGGCCAGGGGTACAGAACAGCCTGAGGGCTGTGAACAGTCTTATCCCTCAGAGGATAGAAACCAAGCCCCAAAAGAGCACCTCAGTGACAGACTGATCCCTGCCATGTCCTGGTGAGGGGTCTGGGCAGGGCACAGGTTCAGGGCTTGTGTCCAGCCATGCCACCTCCTCTTGGCATTTCGACAGGGAACAATCCAGAAGGCCTCCACCACCCCTGCCTGCCCCCCAGCAAAGGGCTCTAATCAGGGACAAAGAGGTTGGGAAGCACCTACTTACTTGTTGAATAAATGATTGTCCACCTTAATCTTACTGTAGGCTTTAAAGTCATCGGGCATTAACATGACAGGGACGGGAACATTGCTGAGCTCGTTGATCTGAAAGAGAAAGGAAAAGGAGGCTCAAACCTCTGTTCCACTGCCCAGCAGGGACTGTCAGGGGGCTCACGGGGATGCCAAACACCCCAGAGGCTGGTTTGGGAGCACTAGAACCCATCAGACTGGAGCAAGGAGGGGAACACCGTGGTTAAAAGCCACAGCACCATCTCATTCCATCACATCCTTCCTCACCTCCTTCCACCCTTTCACCTTCCACTGACCATCCAAGACACAGGTGAGAACCTGGACAACCCTACAGCCCAAGGAACAGCAGATTTTGTTTTCACTAAGCCCCCTTTGCCTTTATTTAGGAAATGTTGCATCAGCCTGTTTCTTAACTAGTCCTCCCTGTTACAGATCACTGATGACCCAAGTCTTGGCCACGAACGGACTCTGGGAGCTTCGGTGCAGCCCAGCACAGCTCCCCATGGATGCTGTTTCCATGCTTGCTGTCTCCTGTTGCTCTTATCCCACCTTCTCTGGAGGGATGAGTCACTCCACTAGATTGTTTTTGCTCCTTAGTCATGTGTGGCAGCCACAGGAACACAGGGAAGCAGAAGAATGAATGTTCAGCTACTATTGTACAGACAGGCTTGTGCTGCAGCACCCAGCAGTGGCAGCACTAATAATAATAACGATTAAAAACCAACAGAAATCCACCTCTGGGCTGTGCCTGGCTGCCCTGCTCCACACAAGCCCGTGCACTGACAAGGCTGTGCCAGAATCAAGAGCAGGTCAAGAGGCACCACGTTTCTGAGGGCCCTGGTGTCACTCACTCCCAGGGACTCCACAGCAGTCCCATCTCACTGAGCTGCTATAAACAGCCTGGATTCAGGAAGCAATTTCATTCCAACTCTGTTCCCATAATTACTGTGCCAAGCAGGTAATGCTGGAGAGAGAGGCAGACAACACTGGCAACGGCAGGCTTTGGCTACGAGTCAGGCCTGGGGTCTGTTCCCAACACCAAAATCTTCCGCAGGTCAAGTGACTCCCAGCACGCTTGGAAAGCTGCTGGAAAACTTCCCCGCTGTCTGGGAACAGGGGCCAAGTCATCAGGCTGAGGGAAGGGACTCCAGCTCTGGGATTCCCCGTCCCCTGCGCGCGACAGGACACGCAGCCCTGCCCGAACCGCTGCCGCAGCCCTGCTCGACCCCGCGAGGACCACCGGCTCCGGAGACGTGCCGCAAGCGAATTCCACGAGCTCCCTGTTCATCACCCCCTTCTCCCCGTCACGACGAACCAGACCAGATTTAACACACGTCAAACTGGAGAGAAAGACACAGCCACAAAAAAAAAAAAAGGCTATTTTCAGAGCCAGCCATCCCACACAGCAGATAAGCGGGAAGCGAACCGGCCACGGATCCGTCGGGAGCGGAGCTGGGGGCTCTGTACAGCCCTGCCCTGTTTTTCCTTAGAGCAGCACTCCCAGAAAACGCTCCGGGATGCATGGAAAACACCGCACAGGGGAATGAATTAATAATGTCACCCCCCCACACCATCAGCAATCCCCACGGAGCAGGGAGGGCAATGCCAAGGCTCAGCCCTGCACTGAGCTGCTCCTTGAGCCAGAGGGGAGGAAAGGGAGGAGGACTCCAGGTGAGGAAGGGATCTCCCAGCTCCCAGCCGCTGCAGGGAGCTGTATCCCAGTCCCACGCAGCGACTTCCCCTCGGGGTGAAGAGAAAACAACTAATTCTGCACCAAGGCAGAGGCGCTGCCTCCAGCCACTAATTATTGCCGTCTCCCAGGAGGGGAAGCCCCCGGCAGCAGCGCAGCTCCTGCCACACGCCTGCTCCCAGCCCTCTTCCCGGCACAAACAAGCCGTTATCGGCTCCTTCCCGAGCGGAGGAAGGGTGCTGACGGCTGAGAGGGAACAGCGACTGTCTCCTCCCTGGCAGAGATTCCGACACAAACGCTTCCAGGGGGCTCCGGGTGCCCTGGTTTCTGCCACGGCACAAACCTCAAAGCGAGAGCGCGGCACCCGTTGCGGCGCTGCTGACTGGCAGAAATGGTGCTCCGGGATACCTTGTTTCCCTTCAGAGGTGCTCCCGCTCCTCCCGGGATACAACAGCCACAAAAATGCCCCCCCTCTGCCACCTTGCAGAAGCCTTTCCTCCCTGCTGGCCGCATACAGATGTCTGGGGTGCTCCGGGATTTCAGCTCCAGAGGAGCCAGGGAGAAGGATGGGGTTTGTGCTGGGCACCAAAGTCTGGCTGAAGAGCTGGACTGGCCATTTCTAGTGCCAGCACTGCCCTTTGCTCCTGCCACCAGCCTGGAAGCAAACGTGGGTTTGATTAGTTAATTTTTGTTGCTGTGTTAGGGGTTTGATTTGTTTGGTTTTCAAACACTGTGTGCTGCCACAGTAACACCCATGCTTGACACCTCCCAAAGGGACAGGAAGGAGAAGCCCCCACGTTGCCCTGGAATGGGGATATCCCAAACCCTCCCTTCCCACAGCACAACCCTCAGCACCCAGTTCCCCTTCCTGAGGATTATCCACCAGCAGCAAGTGAACCACGGGGAGCCCAGAGGGAAGCCGTGGCCAGCACCCATCACCTCACCAGAGAGATCCCTCTGCTCGGCTTATCCCGGTGGAATCTGAGAGCAGCCTCCGGGAGCAACAACGTGACTAACGCCTGGCACATGTTTGCTCTCTCGCCTTCTCCCCGGGGAGGGGCGTGGAGAGCAGATTATATATAGCAGAGTGTGTGTCTCGGGGTATTTATGCTACAGGAGGCAAGGTCACAGCAAGGAGCACAGCAGGGAGGGGCCGGGCAACCTCCGCTCCTGGCAAGTCCATTCCCAAAAAAAGAGGCGTCTCCCGGCTGGAGGAAGCTTGGCTGCACCAGGATCTTTGGGGTGGGTACAAGGTGGGCAGTGAGGTCTCGGTTCTTTGTTCTGGAGGAGGCAGGCGCAGAGGTTTGAGCATCACCCCCGCAGGCAGAGCCGTGCCCAGGGTATTCCCACGCCTCTACAAGGGCTTCAGAGGTCCCCAAAGCGCAAAAAGAACGGGCAGTTTGGAGCACAAGCTCTTCAGCCCAGGCATCTGCCCCCACACCCAGCACAACGCCGGGTTTCCGGGAGGATTCCAGAGTTTTAGTCACGATCTGCCCCTGGATCCGCCTGAAAATTCAGACCCTGTTTTTGCCCAGTCCTGTCACGCCCGGAGTTTTCTATTTGTCCCTGAGAGGGACCAGCCCAGGCTCAAAGCACCGTTACAAGCGCATTTTGCCACCTGCACTTTGCAAAAAGACGTAAGGCCCCAGCCCTGCCCCTCCCAGGTCAGATTTCCCAGCGGGAATGGCACATTCCCGGAGCCTCACGAAGGGCTCAGACACACCCCGGGCTCGGGGGCTCTCGGGATTTAAAACCAAGACCCGTTTTAGCCAAACCAACTGCCACCTTCACAGGGCAACAGCAGCAGCACGAAGACAGGGATGCTTTCACCACATCCTGAGAACAAAGGAGCAATTCCCAAGGAATTCAGGCAGCCTCCTGTGCCCAGAGTCACTCCAGCAAGGAGAGAGGTGCAGATGGAAGAGACACAACCCCAGGGGAAGGCAGGCAGATGCCACCAAGGAGGGGCTTGGGGTAACAGCAGATGAGGGAGGGAAAGTCTTCATCCCACCCTGCTCTTCAGCAGCCCGAGAGCAGCGAGCTCAGCCCTGCAGCTCCTCCAGCTCCCCCCACTCCCTTCATCCTCAACCAGCACAGTTCAGCTTGGCCTAAGCCAGCCCTGGCCTTCCAGGCCTGGAAAAACACCTCCTCCAATACCTCCTCCCTCTCTCTCTTCAGCTTTTATTTCCTGGTCACTGGAATTCCTGAGCCACACCAGCCAGGAGTTCGGGGTTGATAATCTGTGTTCGCCACCAAAGCCAATCCCTTTTCCAATAAGAGGCACATCAATATTCCATGTCATTCAGGGACAGCTGTTGGGATGAACGGGCCAGGCGTAATTTTGCTTCAAAACCTGACTGTAGCCTCAAAAGTGGCAATTACCATTAGTAAATTGATGGGAAAAGGCAATTTGTTTACTAACAAGATCCAGCTGACGGAGTGTGCGAGCCCTACTCTCCAGGATTCTTTACAGCAGGAATTTGCTGGGGAAAATAAAGATACTTTGTTCCCCCCCACCCCCCTCAAAGCCTTTCCAAGGCACCTCCAAGTACTTTGTGAGCGTTACTTAAACTTTATTATCCCTCTGGGGAAGGAGGTAAAAAGACACATGGCAAAATCACTTCACAGCACGGAGACAAACCCACATCTGCGGCAAAACTTTGCTGCTGCTCAACACAGTATAAAGGAACTGGGTGATGGTTTGAGGGGAAAAAAAAAAAAAAAGCCTGTTTTCCATGAATTAGAGCATGATTAATCAGTATCCATGCTAACAACCCCCCATGCAACGCTAGGGAAGCATGAATCTTGTAGTCAATAATTCCTGCCAGTGCTCTGGGGACACCAGGATGTAGAGAGGGGGGGGGAAAAAAGCAGCCCCTGGTGACAGCAAACCCACCCAAACCCCTTCCCAAGCAAAGTGCTTGGAAGCCTGTGGAAAGGGCCCCTGGCTGCGTCCCAGGCAGAGGAGTCAGTGCCACCCTCCTGTCACTCACGCTGCCAGCACAGCTCCAGGGCCATGGGAAGCATCTCCCAATCCAGGTGGGCAGAGCCATTGCTTCCCTTGGTCCCCAAAAAACCTGAGGAATGGGAAGGTTCAGTAACCCACCCATGGCCACAGCAGCCAGTGGCAGAGCAGGGAAACGAGCCCCATTTTCCTGGCTGAAGTACCCAGGAAAACCTTCTTTTCCCTCCATGGCCAGCAAGGAAAAGGGCTCCTGGAATCCTGATTTAACTGGGATCAGATTCAGAGCCACGGCCTCGGTCATTACCAGGGCTGTCATGGCCATATGCTGCTCTCTCCAGAGGTCAATTAGAGCCAGGGCAGACAGTGGGGTTGGGAAGGACAGATCCAGGCCGTTCCCACTGTGCCAGGACCAATTTATGGGATTTGAGCATTTGATATGTGGCAGATGCTGCTCTGGCTACAATTAACATGGCAACACCAAGGCCAACGCTGCAGAGCAGGGAGGAGCGAGCTGCAAATCCCAGTTCTGCTGTTTCCCTGGAATACTAACGAGCTGTGCTCTGGCACCACTCCTAAAGGTCCTGGGAGATGGGCCGCTGCTCCAGCCAGGAATCTGGAGCCTCTGGAGCGCAGGAGGCTGCCTCAGGCAAGGTCCACACGGCCAACAGATCGCCCCTTTTCCACAAAAAGGGGATGTTTATGCCAGCCCCTGTCCCTGCCAGCAATCCAGCGCCACAGGGAGCCCTTCCAGCTGGACTGACACCTTGAGGAGCATCATCACAGCCCGACCAACTTGACTGTTCACTTGACCAACAGGTCCAGGAGCCACCCCTCCGACTCCCTGGGATCCCAGTGCCTCCCCGTCACCAGCACCTCACAACCGTTTCCATGGTTTCCGGAGCACCACACAACACCGTGCCCACCCTGCTGGGTGGGAGACGGCTGCTCCCTTCCAGAACCATCCCAGCTCTCCCATCCCGTGCCCGCGGACCCCTCCGGGGCACGGATGGAGAAGCACAAACACACACACACACACACATCCAACCCGGCGGAGCTGCAGCTCCTCTCCCAGTGCCATGACAACAGCGAGCGAAGCTTCCCGGGAACCATCTCCCCACGTCTGCCGGGTTCAGTGTGCTACAGAAAACTCAGGAGTCAAGGGTGAGCCTCTGTGGCTCCACTTCCCTCTCTCCCCTCCCCTCCCTGGGTTTTTCTAGTCCAAAATGTAGTTGTTTGATTAATACCACCCACGTTTGGCCCCACTAACACCGGCCACAGCCCCACCCTGATCCCGATCCAAACACCGGCTGGGGAGCAGCAGGACAGCCAAGACCCAGCTCCTTATCCCAACACTCCAAACTGCTGTTCCAGAGACCAGTTGCTGTTCTTGAGGTGCTCCTGATCCCCTCCAGACCCATCCCTGTGCTCACACCAGCTGCTCACGAGCTTGTTTAAAGGCAAGGCCGAGCTGTTGCCAGACTCGGATAACGGACCCACGGGAATTTCTCCAGTGGATTGCATAAAATGGTTGTTTGTCTGATTTGTCTGTGAAAAAGTTCATCTCAGACGCAAGTAATTTTGACAGATTCTTGCTGGCACAGCCCCGTGGTTGTGCTGAGAGCTGTTTTCTCCTCCTCCCACTCCAAGGATCCCAAGGCAGAACTCCAGGGGACACAGCCAAGAGACTCACCCACCCCTCCTTGTCCAGCTCTGCTCCAGGAGCCAAAGGTTAAACAACCCCCCCAAAGACTTCTAACAAAGTTTAAAGGTATCCCTGGAATTATTTCCACGCCGCCCAAACCCATCTGGCCGGAAGCACAGAATTCCAGTTCCCATATAACCAGGGCACCAGGATCATCTCCCAGACACAGCCCAGGATGAGCAGCTGCTCGTGGTGAGTCAGTGGAGCCACCTCAGCTCAGAGCTCTGTCACAGCAGCCCTTTTGGGCACTCAAAGACTCGCCCAAGCCCAGAGAATGTGGCCAAGAGGTGGAGGGATTTACTGGGAAATCCTGGATGCCTATCCAAGGGTGAGGAGGTCACAGCTGAACTTTTCTCACCCCCCCTTTCCCAGCCCCTCAGGATACCGTGGGCTCCTTTCTGGCAGCAATTTCTTCCTAATACACATCCCATATAATCTCATTACCAGCTTAGTGTCACCTTGGTTCCCCCCCTTTGCCCAAATATTTCACAGCCAAGTGCTCCCAAAGTTACACTGTCCTGATCCAGGGCCTCAAATCCCTGCCAGGCTCTGACTGCCCAGGCAGCTACAACAACAACAACAACAAAAAAAACCCAACACACAAAAAAAACCCCCAAAAAAGACTAATTTCCACCGAGCAACAACTGTCCCTAAGAGGCCAGGGATGGAACTCCAAAGAACCCCACCAATTTCCATTTCTTCAGGGCTTCTAATGGCACCACAGATCAAAGCCTGATTAAACTCATTATCCTGCTTCCTGGGCAAGGCTCTGAGTACTTGGAACATCCTTTGACTCCGTGCTGAACTACATTTGGAAGCTTTCACTCTGGCCAGGCAAGCCAGGAATGCAAGTCTGATCTTTTTTTGGTGTGTTATTTGTTTCTGGGGGAAAAAAAAAATAAAATATTAAGCCCAAATCCCTTTCACTCTCTAGGAAACATCCACTAATCCACTGGAGAAATAGGTGTGTCTGAGCCCTAAAAGTGGATTAATTCAGGAAGGGATGAGGCTTCTGGATTCTCTGACCACCTAAAACAGCATCCAGCACCCACATCCAGGCATCAATCCTCCTCTCCAGCACGAATTTGTGCCTGACATCACAGAATATTCCAGAGAACACAAAAAGATGGTCTTAGGAATTACCATAGGAGGTGGATTAGAGCTGAGCCAGCACAGACATTCCCAAGGGACCCTCTCCCACCTCCCTCCTAGAACCGGCTCCCACAGGAACCGAGGCCAAGAGCACACACATGGCCCAAGTCCTGGAAGCTGAAGCCTGGAATCAAAGGGAGACAAGGCTGGACAGATGGAGCCAACCCCCACCTTTTTCTGGGATGGAGATGAGAAACACACAGAATTATCCAAGCGAGGAGCAGGGCCGTCCCCTCTGGGCCGTGACACCAGGGGGTCCCTCACTGTGACAGCCACAGGGTGGGAAAGTAGGGGCTGGGACAGGGGACAGGTCTGTGGGTGACAAATTAAGTGTCTGTCGGTGCCAAAGGGCACCCGAAACAGCATCGCTCCCCCTCCCCAGCCCTGGGAGAAGGGGTGGTGGGAAGAGGGGCCGGGAAAGGTGCCGGGGGTGGGTGTGTGGGGGCGAAGGGACGTGCCTGGGAGGGACCCCCGGCCCCGAAGTGCCTGGGGATGGGGATGCTCTGGGAAAGGAGCCCCGGGAGAAAAGGCACCGCCGGGAACA
>VXAY01007397.1:24750-56892 GCA_013399855.1 Oxyruncus cristatus | reverse complement strand
AAGGGACAGGATATCAGGGAGGGGGTAACAAGGATGGGATCCTGGGCACCTGCAGGGATGGGGTGACAGGGACAGAGTGAGAGGGATGGGGTGCTGGGCACCTGCAAGGTTGGGGTGACAGGGATGTGTCAGTGCCCCCTGGGCACTGCAGGGGCAGGATGACAGGGCTGTGGTGCCCAGGGTGGGGTGCTGGGCACTGCAGGGGCAGGATGACAAGGATGGGGTGCTGGGCACTGCAGGGGCAGGATGACAGGGATGGGGGGCTGGGCACTGCAGGGGCAGGATGACAGGGCTGTGGTGCCCAGGGTGGGGTGCTGGGCACTGCAGGCTGCCAGGACACCCCCGTGCCGAGCCGTGGTGGGTTCACGTCTCTCCGCTATTCGTGTCCCGCCGGGGAGGCGTCTCCCGTTCCGGTCACTGGCGGCTGCCGGATAATTTGTCCTGTGTGGATAAATGTGTCCCCAAAGTGACAGCTCCGCTGGCCGCAGGCTGCTCCCACAGCCCACGCGTGGCAGGGAAATTGCAGGTTCCCAGCCCGGGGGCTCCTTTTCCGAGCCCCTCAGTGGGTGGGTTTGGGCCCAGCCCTTCCTGCCCGAGGGCGGAGGGGCCCCGGGGGTGGGAAGCAGGTGCCTGGATCCTGTTCCTGCTGTGCCAGCACCTCTGGGAGCCCCGTTGTCACCTCGGTGTGGGTGGCAGCGAGGACGCGGCGCAGGGAGGGCGGGTTGGACGTGCCTGAGCTGAAGGGCTGTGATGTGTGAAGGGCCGTTCTCCGGCTCCCTTTGGATAACACATGGATGCACACGCCGTCACTCCCTTCCCGGCATGGAGAGGGAGCAGCTCCTCTGGGAAAATTCATCGTGGATGCCATTTTATTACTGTTATGTGACTGTGGTCACGGGGGTGGTGCAGGCCAGGCGTCCCCATCCTGCCGATTTTTTCGGGCTAAATTCCTGCATCCTGAAAATGCTGGCGGTGGGATTTGGGAGGGTGAAACCACAGAACTGATCAGAGGAACTGCCTGGCAGTGGGATTGGCTTCTTGCCTGGTGATTCCTTGTCTTTCCAGCCTGGATAAGCCGTGTGTGTGTGCCGGGGGTGGCTGTTGGGATAAACCCTCTGCCGAGCAGCAGCTCCAGGCAGGCCGGTGGGGCAGCATCCCACGCTCCACAGGGGAACAGCAGAGACAAGCACAGGCCCCTGGCACTGGGCAAACTGGGGCCGGTGCTTCCAGAGCAGCTGCAGGGCTGAGTCACCCCCTCCTGACCCTGTCCCGGTGTGTCACAGGTTTCGTGTCACTGGGTTTTGTGTCACAGCTCAGTTAACCTTCAAACCTCCGGGCTGCTCTTTCCCCCTCTGGGAGATCCGAGTTGTCCTTTGCCCCCGGACAGATCAGAGGTTTTGTTCTTTCCCTCCTGTTTTCTTCAAGCAGAGGGAGGTTTCCTCCCTGCTGGGAGTCTGACTTTGTGCTCTGGCATCCTGGGGGTGGCAGTGCCCCGGGCTGGGCTCCGCAGGGCCACTGAGCTGCGGGGTCGTTAAGCTTTTGCTTTCTAGTGGCAAATTAGGAGTCGGAAATCCGGGATGACTCAGCTCATCCCATGTATCCGGGGGTCCTGTGGCCCCTGCTGGCTGTGGGGAGGGTGCAGGGGCTGCGAGGTGCTCCCACGGTTCGACTTCTCCCGGTTCGTGGGGGCAGGAAGAGGGAACGTTGTGTTGGAACGTTCTGGGGGGTGTCTGGACCACTAATCCGTGCCCAGCTCCTGTCTACCCACGGAGTCTGGCGTCCCCCCCTGCTCCAGGGGAAACCCAAACGGTGGGTGCTGTGCCCCCCAACCCACCCCCCTGCCTGCCCTCCAGGTCCTGGCGGGGCTGGGTGGGATGTGGGGCACACGGAGCTGGTCTGAGCCCGCGGCTTCTCTGCCACACGGGAACCACGGGGTGTCATTTTTCCTTGGCAATCTCGTGTTTCCTGTGTGGTTCTGGAGCAGAGAGGGGCCAGGACCTGCTCTCCGTGGTCTGCCCCGGGTGCTCCAGCACCCCTTGGATTCTGCCTGTCCCGACCCAGAGCCGGGAGAGCCCGGCCGGCCGTGGAGGTGCGTCTTGGCTCCTCCAAACGTTATCAAATCCTTGGCAGCCTTTCCTGAAAGGTGTTTCCAGGCTCCGGGAGGCAGAGCTGGGAGGTCTGGAGGGGCGGGAGCGCGGGAGCTCCTTGTCCATGGAGGTGGTGCGGGCCAGGGAATCGGGCTCGATCCCGCCACGCTTCCAGCTCTGCCTCCCGGGTTTATCTCGGCGTGTGGGAGCAGGGTGGGGTCTGCAGAGTCCTTCCCCGTGGAGCCAGCCCAGCTCCGGGGGTGCTGGGCACGGCTCTGTGTCCCTGCCGGTGGCACCGGGGCCTGGGGGGGTTGAGCCACTCGCCCCCCCGGTGACCTTTTCACTGCGGTGACAACCCTGCTGGGCTCAGGGGGAGCTCCAGGGAGGCGAATCCCTGGCCAATCCCTGGGAAACGGGGCTCTGCCTGCAGCCCCTGGCAGGAGGGCCAGGTCCCCGCGGCAGGAGGGAGGGGGGCTCGGGGTGTCTCTCTGCACATCTGCTGTGGCAGTGGGGTGGTTTTGTGGCCGCTGGGCCCCGTTTCCTTCCCCCTTGGAGCTGTCACGTCTGTGGCTGGGTTTCAGCCTCCGCAGAAGCTGCTTCTGCTTCTGGGTGACCTGGTGGGAGCAGAGTCCTGCAGCAGCTCCCGGAGCTGAGGGCTGGGCAACACGTCTGGGCTGGGGCTTCTCAGAAGCTGCAGCCTTAAAACTGTATTAAAAAGGTAAAAAAAACACAGCCAAGCAAAGCAAAGCCACGACTTCTGAGCTCCTGGCTGTGCTGGGAGGCAGTGCTGATGTCAGTGGCTGGCAGACACAAAGAAGGATGGCCTGTGTTTCTCCAGCCTCCACCCTCCACACTCTGGTTTCGTTCTGGGTGTTTTCCTTCCCAGAGGTGGCTGAACAATCCCCTGACTGGAAGTGCCTTTGTAGGGCTGTGGGTCACTGGATCCCGCTGGATCCAGCTGCTCCTGGGTGTGCTGGCAGCCCACAGGGAACTGGAAGCAAAACCGAGTGACCCCCAACCCCTGCTGAAGGAGAAACAAGACCTGCGGGCTCAGGGGGACTTGGTTGTGTGTTCCAGCTCTTGGAAACCCCCATTCTGCCCTTCCTGGGTACCCTGGGGGGGTCTCCTGGGCGAGGCAAAGCCCCTGTTAGATGCTGCTGCCTCTCCTGAAGGCCGTGGCTCACGGTGAGGGGCTGTTGGTGGATCCAGCTGCTGGATCCAGCTGTGCTCTCTGCCTCTGCCCTCTGGTTTTGAATCTGGTTTTTATTTCTTTGTCCCCAGATTCGCTACAAGGAGGAGTTTGAGAAGAACAAGGGCAAAGGCTTCAGCGTGGTGGCCGACACCCCGGAGCTGCAGAGGATCAAAAAGACTCAGGATCAGATCAGCAATGTGAGTGGCTCCCCATCCCTGCTGGGACACTGCTGGGACACTGCTGGGACACTGCCGTGACCTCCCCGGGGCCGGGGGGGGGCTCTGCTGTGCAGCCAGGAGGGGACCACGCTGTGACAGCTGCTGATGGGCAGCCTGGCAGCTTTAGTTCTCCAGCCCGTTTCCCTGGGCATGCCGTGACCCTCCTGCACCTCTCCCCGCTCCTCGGAGCTGCTGGATGCTGCAGCTGGATCCGGAGGGGGTATCCGAGATATCCCCAGAGGGGGTATCCGAGATGCTGAGCGTGGGAAGTAGGAAGGGAGCAGCAGAACGTGGCATTTTGGGGGGCGAGGGGGGGGGGACAGATGTGGCCCAGGGGCACTTCCATCCACCCCCGGGTGTCACCAGAACCCGCAGCGTGGGCAGCACCTGGGATCCCGGGATACCCTGAGCTGGGAGGGAGCCACAGGGATCATCGGCTCCCTGCACAGGACCCCGAGGGGCTCGGTCCCTCTCCCGCTCCCTCTGGCTTGTTGTGTGCGTGTGGGGACGTCTGTGGATGCCGGAGCGTTGCCATGGTGACGGGGAGGATGCACAGGCGCACGTAAACAGGAGGATGCACAGGAGGATGCACGTCTGGCTGCGGCACCGGGAGCGGGGTGGGGCTGTCCCTGCCCCAAATCCCCCGGGGCTCCCTCTGTTCTCCCCCCAAGCAGAGTGCAGGGAGACCACTAACCTTGGGCTGCTGGTGAAAGTCGTGCGTGTTCCTCCTCAAAGCCGTGGGGAAACCCTGGGAAGGGAAAGGGCTGGATTCTCCCTGCCCCCTCAACCCTTTCCATGAGAAACCTTTTTGGGGGGGTCCCCGAGCTGGTGCCGTCTGCGAGCTCCTCTCCTGCCCCTGGCTCGGCACCCTGTGCTGCTCTGGCTCTCCCACCCGTGGGAATTCCTGCCCTGGGGACAAAAATCCCTGCCCTGGGGACAAAAATCCCTGCCCTGGGGACAAAATCCCTCCGTGGGAGCTGCTGGGATGGCCAGGGAAGGGGGCTGGGCTGCCTGGAATGCAAGGAGAAGGAGGAGGGTGCCTGTGCCCCGACGGGTTATTTAATGCCCCCTCACACACACACACACCCCCAAGAAGCCCCAGCAGGGCAGGAGGGGGATGTTTAATCCCTCTGCTTCTGCTCCTGGTTCCCAGTTCCTTGGCAAACGCTGGTCTATCCTCAGGGAATTGTGGGCTGCTACTGACCCACCAAACCCCCCGGACAGCGAGGCTGGGGAAGGCTTGGGAAAGGAACCCGGCTGGAAGGTTTTCCCTGGGGCAGCTTCTCCGTGGGCTCCGAGCCGGCAGGAGCCGAGCTCAGCTCCCCTGGCGCGGAAGGGGCCGGGGGGCTTGTGTTTGGGCAGAGTGTGTGGAGCTTTGGGGGCACTAAATCAGAGAAGAGAGCTGGGCCCAGCCCTGCTCCCTCTGCTCAGCCCCCCTCACCCTCTCCCAGCCACGGGCACAGTTTCCAGCAGCTTCTCCCGTGTCTGTGCCAGCCCGGGCTGGCCCTGACCCATTTACTGAAGACACAGAGACAAAGCCTGTCCCTGCAGGGAGCCCGTCTGAGCCCCAGCCCTGCCCTGCCCGGGGTGCAGCTGGGCAGGGACGGGCACAGGAAAGGGGGTCCTGGGGAAACCCTCCTGGGAACGGAGCTGTGCCCGTCCTGGGGGCTGTCCCTGTTCCTGAGGCTGTTCCTGAGGCTGTTCCTGAGGCTGTTCCCAGCTTCCCCGGGGTCCCCACGCCAGCCAGAGGAGTGGGGTGCTCCCTTCCAGGCCTTCCCCCTGCCCCCCTCAGAAGGGGGGCTGTGCTCCAGGCTCCTGCCGTGGTGCCCTTCAGGAAATCACTGTTTAACCGGCAGATGAACAGGCTCCAGGTGCTTCCCGGTGGGAATGCATCCATTAACACCGGAGGGGGGGTTAACTGTCACGCTGGTGCCCGGGTGGTTGGGTTAACCCTTCCCTCCTGCCTGCCCGGGGTCCCCCCTGTCAGGCTGTGTGGGATGGGGGGGGTCCGGGGGGTGCCCACCAGGCTCCGTGTCTGCAGTGGGGGATTCCTAAAGGGGCTTTTGCTCCGTGTGCCTGTGGATTGGGAGCCTGGTCTCACATCTCATCCTGGAAAACTTCCATGTCCCGCCCTAGGACACTGGAACCTCCTCCTTTCTGTGCCCCAAACCTGAGCAAGTGTCCCCGTGCTCAGGAACTGCCAGGGAGGGTGTGAGTGGCTGCTGCTGAACCCTCGGTGGCAAAAAGGGACGAGCTGGGATGAGATGAAGGCTCAAAGAATAATGGAATCATTAAGGCTGGAAAAACCCTCAAAGCTCGTGGAGTCCAACCATTAACCCAGCACTGCCGTGTCACCACTAAACTGTGTCCCCAGCTGCCACATCCACACGTTTTTAACACTCCCGGGGCTGGTGACTCCTGTCCCAGTCCCTGACCACCCTTCCCATGAAGAAATTTCCCTGGGTATCTGATCCAAACCTCCTGTGGCCCAGTTTGAGGCCGTGTCCTCTCACCCCACCGCTTGTTTGCCGGGAGAAACCGCTCCTGGCGCCGCAGGAGCTGCTGCCAGGGCCGGGCTGGGTGAGCCCTGACCCCTCCCTCCTCTCCTGCCGCCCCTGCAGATCAAATACCACGAGGAGTTCGAGCGGAGCAGGATGGGCCCCAGCCCCAGCGAGGGCTCGGAGCCGGAGCGCAGGAATTCCCAGGAGAGCTCCGGTTACCGGAGACCCGCCGAGCAGCAGCACCAGCCGTCCCACCACGCCCAGCCCGCCAACCCAGGTGAGGCCTCAGGGAGGGGGGGCACAGCCAGGGCTTTGTGAGGGGCTTGGCTGTGCCCCCCAGACCCTCCCCCTTCACGGGTCCGTGCCCCCCCTCCGCAGTGTACCAGCAGCAGCCGCCGCCATCCCAACCCTATGGATACAAGGAGCCGGCGGCACCGGCCTCGACGCAGCGGAGCGCCCCGTCCGCGGGGGGGGTGAGTACAGCCCCACAGCAGCCCCCCAGCACCAGCCCCCTGCTTCCCNGCCCGGCTCCCCCCTCCTGTCAGGGAGTTGTGGAGTGAGAGAAGGTCCCCCCTGAGCCTCCTCCTCTCCAGGCTGAGCCCCCCCAGCTCCCTCAGGATTTGTGCTCCAGACCCTTCTCTGCCCTTCCCAAACGGAGGGGCCGGAGCTGGGCACAGCACTCGAGGTGTGTCCTCACCAGGGCCGAGCACAGGGGCAGAATCACCTCCCTGCTGCTGCTGGGCCACGCTATTCCCGCTCCAGGCCGGGATCCATCGGCCTCCTTGGCCACCCGGGGCACCCCTGGCCCATGTCCAGCTGCTGTCACCAGCACCCCCAGGCCCCTTTCTCCCCTCCCCTCGCTCTGTGCCCTGCAGGGGGGTGGTTGTGGCCGAAGTGCAGGCCCCAGAGCTCGGCCTTGCCGAGCCTCCCGAAGCTCTGCCTGCTGCCCACTCCTGCTCCAAGGCGGGGGGAGCCCTTCGGACAGGGCCGAGCGCTTGGATCTGCAGCAGCATTCCCAGATAACCCTCCGGGGTCGGGATCGGGCACTCCCCTCGCCCCGGGGCTGCGAGAGGAGGGTCTGCCACCGCCGCCCGTGTCCCCACAGAAGCGTTTCCGCGCCGTCTACGACTACAACGCGGCGGACGAGGACGAGGTGTCCTTCCAGGACGGCGACACCATCATCAACGTGCAGCAGATCGACGACGGCTGGATGTACGGCACCGTGGAGCGCACGGGGGACACGGGGATGCTCCCGGCCAACTACGTGGAGGCCATCTGAGCCCCTGCCCGGGGGGGTGGAGGGGCGGGGGCCCGGCCGAGCCCCCAGCCCCGGGGCTGTCCCCTCCTCCCGCGGCCCCGTGTGTGTGTGTGAGTGAGTGTGAGCGTGAGTGTGAGTCCCTCTGCCCCAGCGTCCCTTCTCCGCGTGCTCCGGTGCCTCCGGACGTCCCGGCTCCCGTGTGCAGGGCAGGGGCACGAGGGGCTGCAGCTCCCCTGCTCTCCCTGGGGCTCCCTCCTCTCCAGCCCCCCACCAGGGCGCTCCGGCCTTCCCTGGCCAGGGGGAGCGGCCGGATTTGCCGGGATCCCAGAAAAGAGAGGGGGAGACGGTGTTAGGACCAAATTCCCGCCGCCCTGGCAGGGCTGGGCAGAGGTGCCCGTGCGGCTGAGCTGAGGGGTGCTCATCCCGAGGGTGCCCTGGGCCGCAGGGATGGGCTGGAAGCCTCCACCCCTCCGCCCTGGCTCTGGCCCATCCCGTTGCTCCTCCCGGCCCCTCTGCGCAGCTCCCGCTCAATCTTTGCTCCCTTCAGTCCTCAGAACAGGAAGAACATTCGCAGTTAGAATCTCAGACAAAGCCCCTGTTGCTCTGGGCAGCCCCGGAGGTGGCTCTGGATGCTCCTGCCTCGGGCTCCGGCTGCCCCCGCCCCGTTCCACCTCCCCGATGTCCCCGGGCCGGGCTGGGCGAAGGAGCAGCCGTGGGGTTGCTCTGGCTCCAGGGCTGGAGCTGGGCTGAGCCCCCCCCGGCATCTCCAGCTCCCCCCCGACGGGGCTCTGGGTGTCCCCTGGAAGCCTCTTCCTCGCGGCACTGGCTGATTCACCCAGAATCTTCCTGCTTTTCTCCTGCTGCCGCCGCCGCCGGGTTTTTGGGACCCTCCTGAGCCCCCATCCCGCCTGCTGGGAGGGTGGTGTGGGGGGCCAGCAGGACCAGCCCCTATCCCTGTGCCTCCTCTGAGCCGGGTGTGAAGGATCCTCCCCGCTCTGGCACCGTGCTGGGGCCGACCTGGGTGAGTGTCCCCCCTCCAGCACCCTGAGCCACCCTGCCCCTCGTTCCCAGGGTGATGGGGGCAGCTTTTGGGACCACTGCTGGCCTGGAACCGTGTCGTGGACCAAAATCTCAAGGCGCACCCCTGTCCCCTTCCCCTCTGGGCTCCCAAGGTGCAGAGGCAGGGCGGGATCAGTGTAACTGGAAGCCTGTGTGAGGAGGGAGGAGCGGGATGCTCCTCTCCCGGGTCACAGGAGCAGGACGAGGGGACGGTGGTGTCCCCTTGTCAGGCTGCAGCAGGACCCTTCCAGCGGGGAAAGTGCCGCCTTTGCTGTTCCCGAAGGAAAAGAGGGAATACAGGGACCAAAGCGGCCGAGTTGAGACATTCCCTGGTCCTGTTTGGGGACACCTCCCTGGGGACACGTCCCTGCCTCCTGCTTGCAGTCCCCTTCCTCAGAGCACAGGGCCTGCAGGGCTGGATCATGGGTGGGGCTGGGATTGGGATGAGTGGGATGGCTGGGACCGGGGGCTGCTGGAGCAAGGAGGGGGTCCCTGGCAGGGCAGAGACCCCCCTGGGAGGGCCTGAGCCAGGGAAAAGGGGAGTGTTGTGCTCCTGGCTCCTTCCCCAGCCGGCTGCAGTGGGATGGGGGAGAGTGCCAGGGATTTTTGGGCCCCCAGCAGGGGCTGTCCGGGATTTTGGTGCTAAAACAAGTTGAGCACAAGAGCAGGGAGGGGGCGGCCGGGCAGGGGGGACCCACATCCCGCCGCCAATCCTCTTCTTAGTCACGTTCCTGTCTGGGAATGGGGGGAGGGGGGGCGGGGGGAGAGTGTCAATGTGAATAAACCGTTTTTTAATGGACCAAATAACACGGGCAATTCCGTTTTGGGATACAGACCTTTTTTTAATGCTACGTTGAGACCAATTGTCCCCGATCCTCCCCCTTCCCCTGCCCTGCCCCTTCTCCCCCGCCGTGGGAAACAAACCTCTTACTGCTTCATTTCTGCCTTTTTCTCTCAACTTTATGCACTTTTTTGCCTTTTTTTCATAGCCGAAAAGCACCTAAACCTGTATTTAAAAAATAAATGAATAAATAAAAAAAAAAGAGAGAAAGGAAAATGAAAATGAAAAGCCTGAATTGCTTTCTCATCACGTGTAAAATAGCCCCTCGTCCATCCCCAGCTTCCCCGGTTGCGTCTCAGTGCTGAGCTTGGAACGTGTTTTCTTCGGGATCCGTCGCTTGATTGGGGTTTGTCCTTGTGTCCTCCTTCCCCGTGGGCTTGAGAACCCACCAGTGAAACATGTGATTTGGCCTTTTTGTCCCAGACCATCGAGTGGAACAATCCAACCCCGTTCTCCTCCCGGTTTACTCGGATGAAAAATAAAAGTATAATTTTTACCTGCTGATTGTGCTGCCTTTGACTGCGGTCGCTTTTCCTGCTTCCCTGGGACACGGTGGGGATTTCGGGACTAGGGGAGGCTGCCAGGGCTGGGTCATCATCTGGCCTGGCTGCCCTGGCAGTGGGAAGCGCTGGCATCCCTGGGGATCCACCTGGGATGCTCATCCCTGCTGCCTCCTGGTTCCATGGGGCCCTGGAAATTCAGCCTCTCCAGGTGGGATTTTCAGCAGCTACAGCATTTAGCAGTGGGGGGAAAAAAATAAATCGGGAAGGTGTGTGGAGGCGGAGGATGTTACTTGGGAACAGCACCAGCCAAAAAACCCAAGGGAAGTGAAGCGGGTTCCGTGGGTGTGACACCGGAGGCAGAGGATGGGGTGGTACCCCAGGAGCACCAGGCTGGAAGGTGAGTTCGGAGCAGTCCTGAAGTGCCTTTGCCATGGCCAATTTTCCTTCTTTCACCGCGGGATGGGCCCGTTCCCAGCTGCAAACGGGGGGGCAGCTCACAGCGAGCACCCCCCTGAGCCGGGAAGCTCGGGAAGGAAGGAGCAGGGACTGAACAACAACTCCCAGGCAGGGATGGCATCGGGGCTGAGCTGGGTCTGCCCGCCGGTGTTTATCCCTTTATTTCCCTCCTGCCTGCTGGAAAGCGGCTCCATCAGCTCCGGCATCATCTCTCCATCCTGAGCGAGCCGGGCTGGGCTGGGAGGGGAGGGAGCAGCTGGATCCCAGAATCCCTGTCTGAGCCACCACAGGGAGCCCGGCAGCCCCTTCCCAACACCTCCTCCCCGTCCCAGTCCCAGCACCTCCTCCCTCGCCATGCTGGACATTTTCATCCTGATGTTTTTTGCCATCATCGGCCTCGTGATCCTCTCCTACATCATTTACATGCTCTAGGGGGACGCAGGCGAGGATGCGGCTCAGCGGCGGCCTCGCAACCCCGGCGCCATCCGGGTGAGCTCCTTGTCCCAGCTTCTGGGAAGGAAGGAACGTGCTCAGGGAAGGGGGAGAGGGGTCACTTCGGGGTTAATTCTGTTGTCCCCGGCTGCCTGGGCTGGAAGGAGGGCACCGGGGAGGGGGCGATTTTATAAACCAGGCCGCTCGTCCCCCTCACCCCCCGGCCATTGTGCGGCCGCTGGTTTCTCCCTGCAGGATTTACCGGCCCCTTCCCACTTGGAAAAGCTGCTGCGAGCAGCCAAGCTCGTGGCTTTTGTTCCCGAGAGGGAGAGGAACGAAGCGGCAGGGAGGGATCCTGGATATAAAGGAGCAGGGAGGGATCTTGGATATGAAGAAGCAGGGAGGATCCTGGATACGAAGGAGCAAGGAGGGATCCTGGAGATGAAGGAGCAGGGAGGGATCCTGGAAATGAAGGAGCAGGAAGGGATCCTGGAGATGAAGCAGCAGGGAGGGATCCTGGAGATGAAGCAGCAGGGAGGGATCCTGGAAATGAAGCAGCAAGGAGGGATCATGGAGATGAAGGAGCAGGGAGGGATCCTGGATGTGAAGGAGCAGGGAGGGATCCTGGATACGAAGGAACAGGGAGGGATCCTGGATACGAAGGAGCAGGGACTGATCCCGGAGACGAAGGAGCAGGGAGGGATCCTGGATACGAAGGAGCAGGGAGGGATCCTGGATACGAAGGAGCAGGGAGGGATCCTGGCTGCATCATTGCCAGGGAGGCAAAGGGGGATCCCCCCAGGATGAAACGGGGGGGCTGTGGCTGCTCTCCGTGCACATCCTGGTGCCTCCACCACCCCAGTGTCTCCCCCAGCTCCAGGCCCAGCTCAGAGCAGCCTCTCCTTTCTCTTCCACAGCCTCTGCCCGGTCCGTGTCCCTCGGAGCCTTCTGGAAGAGCGTTAACCCCTGCGAGCCCAGCGCGGAGCAGGAGGGGCCACCGGGGATGGGGAGGGGGCTGCGAGGGGACACACGTGAAGGGTCCTGCCCACCCCCTGCGTGGTGGATCCCCTCGGGATGAGCCCGCCCGAGGTCGGTCACCGGGGTTTCATTTTAGGAGAGCACTTCTATTTTTCCTGAAAAAAACGTGGAAGGGAAGGGAATAAAGAGGAATGACACGGGAGAGGGGACGTGGCTGCTGGTGTTGAACGCTGGAACGCACCCCCTGCATCCAGGGGGATGGGGGGGGCACGTGGCTCCCTGGGGCAAGCCCAGCGTCTGTGGAGAGATCCATGAGCCCTGGGAATGGTGAGAGACTGGAAAACCAGGATGAGACACCTCCGTGTCCCCCAGCACAAGCGGCAGCCCCTGGGGAGGTGTCCCTGATCCAGGTGGGGGAGAGGGGGGTCCCAACCAGGCTCTTTCCCTGCCTGGATGGTGCCCAAGTGTCTGTGCCGACCCTCCCCCGGGTCCCTCTGTGGTTTTGGGGGAGCTCCAGGAGGTCTTGGGTGGCCTCAGTATAGAAAAAGGAACGTTTTTAACACGGTGGAAATTTCGGTGGGATGGAAAGAACGTTTCAGGGTTTCGTTTCCCTCTCCTTTTTGAGAGGCCTGGGGAGGTATTTGGGGCATCAGGGGGATTGTCCTTGTCCTTTGATGAAAGCCTGCATCGATCCCTGCCCTCACACAGCCACACACGTGCAATGAATCAAAGTTTCACCCTCCCAGAAGGCAAAGTTTTCTTAGGCCTTCCTGCTGTCTCCGGGGGATATATATATATTTTTTTTTTTTTAAGCAACACCTGAAATATCCACAATGGGAAAAGCTACTCGTGCCCCTTCAGTCGACCACGGAACCCCCACACAAGCGGGCGGGAGGGAGCAGGACCCAGGGGGAGCAGGGGGTTGGAATCCAGTGGGACTTTCAGGAGACGGTGTTCCCAGGGGAAAAAAAAAAAAAAAAAAAAAAAAAAAGAAAAAGAGGGATTTCAGAGCCTGGGAATGCTGGTTGTGGCCAGCCCTGCCGGCCGAGTACTTGACACTGCAATTTCCTGTCAGCAAAACTCCGGAGAGAAACTCAACGCTGGGTGGTTTTGCTCCCGAAAATCCCCCGTTGTCGTGAGGGGGCCGCCCAGGGCGATCCCTCCCCCCCCCTTTCCCAAATACGATCGGAAATCAGAAGCCTGGAATATTCTGGGAGGGATTTCTTCAGGCATAAGTCATGTTCTCAATAACCTCCCAGCAGTCTGGGGCTGTGCCCGCTGCCAACATCTGCAGCGAGGGAGGAATGCGTGGAATGGGAGCTCAGCTGAGCGTGAGGGCAGGAACAATCCTCGCCCCTGACTCCGAGGGCTCCTCTCCCCTGACAAACCCTCCAGCAATGCGGAACGGGCCCTTCTCCCGCCCCACACCCGGCTGGGAGGTGGAGGGACCCAGCCCAGCAGCCCAGGGCTCGGGAAACGGGCCGGACCCGAGGCAGGAGCGGGGCTGGCAGGGGGACAAACGGCCCCCGCGGGCAGGGCCAGCGCCGGGGCAGAGGGAGGTGCTGCTCCGGGGCTCAGCATGCAGAGGAGGGATTTATCCACCGCCCACAGCACCGGGTAACGCTTGGCAGCCGAAGGAAAAGCGGCGTTCCCGCAGGGATCCCCGTCTCAGCCCCGCTGCTGCCCCCCCTCCCAGACCCCACTTGGTGTTTAACCGGGAGAGCTGATCCAGGGCGATACTGGGAAAGGAGGCTGCAAATGGGGGGTCCTGTGCCGAGCTGGGAAACTTGGGGAAGTAAAACAGAGCCCCAGAACAGGCTGAGTTGGAAGGGACCCACCAGGACCAGCCCAGCCCAGCTCTTGACCCTGCAGGTCCCAAAAATCACTGGGAGGGGTTTGAGCTTCGACCCTTTGGGGAAGGAGAGCCCTTGTTTGACGGGAATGTTGCAAAAGCCAACGCCAGACACTCTCTGGGCCCTCGAGCAGGACCCAGAGCAGTCCCTTAAACAATTAATAAGGCCATCAATAATTCCCAGTGGGCAGCCACGTCCAGCTGGCGCTCCCGGAGGATCCGCCGCTCGTGCCGGCGGCGCTGGCGTTTCATCCCTCTGCTGGTCCCTCCGCTGCCAGGGAATCGAAGAGCTCCCTTTTCCTGCCTGGCCGCACTCACACAACTCACACAACCAGCCCACTTGTGCCGGGCTGGAATTCACGGCTCACAGTGGGCCCGGGCTCCGCTCCATCCCTCTGCCTTCCATCTGCCGGCATCATCCATGGGGAGCGATTCCCGAGGATAAAGGCAGGCAGAGCCAAGGACCAGGAGAATCGCGCCCCGGTGGCTCCTTGGCGGCGTTTTCCCGTCGCTTGTTCTCACCCCGGGTCTGTTCTCTCTCCTCGTGTTCTGAGCTCGTGGGGATCAGCCCGGACACGTCGGGTTCCTCTGAGCAGAAACGAGGGGCTGGAGTTTCCCTTCCCCTCCGAAACCACGCGGAGCTGCGTTCCCAAATACCACCTTCAAGCAGCGAAGGTGGTGGGGGGGAAAGGGGCGTTCCCGGGGTTTTCCAGCTGGGAAGGTTTCACCTCCGCCATCTACCGGCACCTGCAAGGACCCTCCGCACCTCCTGCCTGGAATTGCGTACTCAGCAAGCGCGGCAGAATTCCTAACGCGCAAACTTCCAAGCGAATCGCTCCCGAGCCTTTCCCGGTGGAATCAGGTGGGGGGAAGATGAGATAAGCCGGTCCCGCTTCGGCTGGTCCGAGGGCGCTTCCAGGGCTAAACGTGGCCCCCCTGCAGCCAAAGCCCGGTTCCTGAAGGAAGGCTGGAACATTTGGGAAGGGATTGTTTGGGTGGAGAAAGCGGCTCTCCAATAACCCGAAGGAAACAGGGCCCTCCCCCCCAGCCCCCCAGAACGTAAGTGCTCTTTTATCACCATCCCGTGCCTTTGTTTTGAAGGCAATGGAGCAGAAAATCAAACCCCCTTTCTCAAGCAGGAAACGTTCATACGTTTAATGAACCAGTGACCTAATTTAATGTGCGTTTTTAACGGGTGTCTTCCACTTGGCAAAGTGCTGTGGAGGCCAAAACACTTCCAACAGTTGTTACCCGGGGCAGGGAGGAGGGATTTGGAGTTCCTTGTGCCTTATGAAAACCTGGAGATTGAGGGGGGCGGGGGGAGAGAGAACACCTTGCTTGGTCAAAGCGCTTGAACTGCTTTCAGGAATCATCCCTGAAGCGTCCAAACTAAGGAATATTTCTGTCCCAGAACCTCTGAGTCAGTGAGAGGGACCCTGGCAAGCTGGAAAAATGTAGCTGTGCTCCTCTGATCCCATCCATCTCCTCCTCCTCGGATTCCCAGGAGAAAACACGTTTTAAAGACCAGAATGTTTGGGGCTCTGGACTAGGGTAGCATTCCTCAGTTGGTGGCTGAATGTGGAAACCAGGGCATTTTTATTGTGTGTGCAAACAGTGCAACAGTGGGAAGAGGATGCAGTTTGTGTTCCCGAGGGAGAGGCCCCAGGCTGCTTCCCTGGAGAATCCAAGGAACTCCACGGCTGAGTCCCCAAAAACTCCTGGAGCTCGTTCAGCTGGGCTGACGTGGACGGTCCCAACTTCTGCCACTCCAGCTGGAACGGGAATCGAAGAAACAATCGGGCACTTCTTTGCAAATGTCCCAAAGGAAAAACAACGCCCCAAAAAAACCCAGGAAGCAGGAGCCTGCGGAGCTCAGGTGGTGTTGGGGCTGCTCCTCATGGCCAGGTACAGGATTTCCTTGTGGAGGTTTGCCTGTGCGTTGACGAGGTGAAATAAATTCAGGAAGCTGCTGTCCTCCTCGTCGTGCCCCCCTGCCAGGGCGAAGGAAACCACGGAGCGTGATCAGCGGGACCAAAGGGCTGCAGAGCCAGTTAATCCCTCCGGGTGGACGTCCCCCAGTGCCCTCAGCAGAGCGAGAGCTTTGTGCCCCTGCCCCCTGCAGCGCTGGGAAGGAACACAGGAGACTCCCCCCAAAATTCCCTCCCAGGCACCAGCTGCAGCTGGGGGAGGTTTGGGCCCAGCCCAAAGGGACCTCGGGCCCAGGGCTCCGCTGGGCTGGGGTTTGGAAGGCTGCTGGTGGCAGCACCCCTGGCACCAGGGATCCCTCAGCGGGAGAAACCCGTTAACAGAAAGGTTTGTGCCCGGTTATGGCCCTCGATTGATTGTTTGTGTTGCCCAGAGGAGCCGTGGCTGCCTCGGCCCTGGAAGAGTCCCAGGCCAGCTTGGAGCAACCTGGGCTCGTGGAAGGTGTCCCTTCCCGTGGCAGGGGGTGGCACTGGAGGAGCTTTAAGGCCCTTCCAACCCAGACCAGTCTGGGATTCAATGGCTCTGTGGTTTTACGTCACCAAAACCCTTCAGGCTCTCCAGGATTGCTCTGCCTGGTGAGGGAGGGAAGGACAGAGTGTTCCTTGATGCCATGGTCGGCCCCAGCTCCTGATCCAAGAGATGCTTCAGGCCCAGAGGGCGAGTCTTACCAGCCAGCACTGCCTGCAGCATGTCCATGAGCATGTGGGCAAAGGCATTCTCCAAGCACTGCAGGAAGTTGTTTCTCTCCCAGGGAGTGCTGAAAACCCTGCAGACCTTCTGCATCATTCTCACTACCCAGTCCATGCAGTAAAGGTCCTTCTCACACACCTGAGGGACACAGGGAAGAGCAGAAATGCAGCACGAGTCGGAGGCAAGATCAAATCTTAGCGTTAAATGTCAATTCTGCAGCGGTTGTGCCGTGCCCTGGAAAACTGGGGGGTGTCAGGAGGACACAGAGGTTGTTCCTGTGGGCATGAAGGGACTTCTCAGCCTTTTGCTAGAGGTATTTCCCCTCAAGGACAGGCTTGCCAGCCTCCAGGGATGTGCTGGGCGTGGTTCAGAAGGTGGAAGAGGTCCAGGATTTTGCTGGACTTGCTCCTGGTGAGTGGGAGTAGAGGGGGAAAGTCTGAGGCAGCAAATTTGGCAGGGGGAGGTGGAGAGAGACTCTGCTCAGCTCTACTCACCAAAGCCATGAAGACCATGAGCCTGGCCAGCTCCACAGCCCTGCCATTCACAGCCTTACTGGCCATGAAGGTGAAGCAGACGTTGTTCCCACTCAGGAGGAGGAGCCGAGCGTTGTTCTCCATGAGCCATTCCTGGGGAACAACTTGGCAGTGGAAGAGAGAGAGAGAGAGAGAGAGAGAGGGAGAGAGGGGGGATTTTAGTCATCTTTGACCCCAAAAGAGGAGCAGCAAAATCCCACAGGCAGTTCCTACCAGCTCCTCACTCTGATTTGGTGGTACAGCCTCACCCAGAGCTGTCAGTGTAGCTGTTCCTCGTGGCTCGGACAAACACCGAGTTTTCAGCTTGCACAGCTTGGAAAATGCTTCCCTAACGATCCAAGGCAAGACTTAAAGGTCTGTACGGGTTCTTAAATGATTTCTCCAGGCAGGGGGACAGGCAGCCTGAGTGTGACCCTGGGGGTTCCCTCATCCCCCCCTCCCGCCTGCATTCCCAAGGTGAGGGCTTTTCCAGCCAAGCCGTAGCTGCTGCTGGGAGGAATTTTGCAGCCCGTTTGCACCCAGGTGTCTGAAGCACACCCGGAGCTGGATTTGGGGGATACAAAAACCCATGGATTAACGACAGAGGCAAAAACACACCTGACAGCTCGTCCACAAGACTGATAACATCATCTACTGTCCATTCTCTGGCTTCTGTGCCATACAGCAGCTTGATTGCTTCAGCTAAACCCTTCAGACTGGTCTCATCTGTCGGTCCTTCTATCATTTTCTGCCAGACCACGTGCCCTGAGCAACACATTAGTCACAGCTGCTGGTAAGTGACCTTTTTTTGCTTTCCAGCAGGGGAGTTGCTGAACTGAGCAGGGGAATCCGGGTAACACAGCTCAGGCTTTGTGACAGGCACCTCACAGGGAAGGAATTTCTTCCCAATACCCCACCTAACCCTGCCCTCCGTGGCAGGAGGCGGCGCTGGGTGAGCTTTGAGGTCCCTTCCAGCACAAACTGTTCTTTGATTCTGATACAATTGCGTTCTAGTTGCGTAAAAAATCGGGTTTCTGCTGCGTCCTGCAAGGGAATCTCCTTCTCAGGGGCCCCAAACTTTGGACACTAAGCCCCCAGCTCCTCACCATCCAGAGAGGACACAGGCCCGAAGATGATGTAGAGCAGCCGGGCCTGGTTCACGATGGGCCAGGGCTTCAAAATCCGGGTGAGCCAGAAGGCAGAGTCGCTCCTGTGGGTCCAGTGGTTCAGCAGGACCCTCCTGCAGTACAGCCTGATCCTCAGCTCCAGCTTCCTGGCACTGCCTGGGGGAGAAGGGAAGCCTTGATCAATACAAATGGTCACTTCTTTAACAGGAAATAAAACAGGGCAGTAAGTAGGGGCAAGAGGAGGAAGCTTGGCGTGGCTGCGGGTAAAACGTTCCACAGGAATTCCCTGTTCCGTGCTGGGCAGTGGGAGGGTTCCTGGAGAGGCCTGTGCCACGTGGGGGTTGGGGTTCAGAAATATTAAACCTCGCTTTTTCCAGCAGCCTTTTATTCCTGAACTGGTTCCTTTCCCGTTGGCTTCACCGGTGCACAGCGGGAAAGGTTCCAGTCCCTGCTTGCTGGCGATGTAGGGACACAACCTGTGCTTTTGGACTGGCGATGGGACGGTTCAGAAAACCCTAAAGGCCACTGGAGACAACTCTCCTCACTACAGGACAGGGACAAAAGCGCTTGGCTTTGGTGTTGGTGAAGGAAAAACAGCTGTGCTCATTGATGTGAAGGCCAAGAACCCCCTTCAGGGTGTCCAAGAGGGCCGACAGAAAGTACACGAGGGTCAGGAAGTGGTGCCACAAGGCTGAGCTAAACCCCCCTGAATTCCAGTAATCAAGACCTATTTCCTGCCTTCCCTGTGCTGGCACATTTTGATCCCTCAGGCCTCTTGGCTGCTGTGATTTACCTGCTCTGCTGCTGACAACTGTCTGCACTTTCCTGGCCAAATTGCTCAGCTCCCAGAGGAAGTTAAAGACCCGGTGGCACTCGAGTTCATCCCAGCCTGCTGTCAGGATCTGAAGGGGACAGAGGGAATGGGGTGAAAACGAGTGGATTGGGCAGAGATTTAGATCCCAATGCCAGTCCCCAGAGCAGAGAAATACAATCTGTGCTGCAGCTTCCCCTCCTCAGGTGCTGCACGGCACAGGTTGTGCGTCAGCCCAGTGAGTCCCGGAATCAAAAGCGTTCCAAGGTTTTGGAACCTTATGTGGGAATGTACGTGTATGACCCAGCATAAATAATCATCTGCTCTGCTTTAAATTTTAAATTTTTATTTGTTTGTTTATTTTTCAGATTCATTTTAAGCTACCACAGGTGAACAGAACTCTCCTGGCCTACGACGTGCTGAGCTGTCTCCTTTGAACCTAAAGCCCCTCTGCTCCTGAACTGTGAGTTGGAAGCTGTGTGATGAAATGCGGCCCTTCTGCTGTGCCTTCTTAGACAATAAACTGCTAATCAAAATCCTGACTGGTCGGGACTGAAATCCAGGCCAAGGAATTCTCGAGGGTCAAATCAGCAACTTTCACCAGCAGAGAGGAAATTCAGAGAGCTGTGTGAATAAATGCCATCCCCCTACGCCCCCAAACCAGCTTGTGCTCTAAAAAAACCTTGCAAAGCACAGATTAATTTAGGAAACTGCTTTAATTTTTGTGGTACTTGCCTTCTCTCCATGAGGATACCGTACCTGTAAAAGCACCCCGTAGCACTTTAACCCCAAACAGTGCAGAGGACTGGCACAGCCACTGAGCTTAAAACAGGAAACCTGCAAGTGCAAACACAGGGAATTTGTCTTAATTGGCCGTAATTGCCGTGACTGAGAATCCTCTGTGCTCCTTGGGTGCCTCGATGCTGATCAGAGAGGCTCAGGAGATTCCTTGTTGCAGAAGGGAACGAGTCGTGGTACCCACGTCATGGTCTAGCCATAGGTCAAAACTGTGGTCACACGGGTGTGCAAAAGGTCTCTGGGAGGAGAGACCTTGTTTTCAGGGAGTAACATTTTCGGGAAGAAGAATTCCCAGTGGTCCATGAACTGATGAAGAGGGGAGATCTTTGGAGTGTGAGGTCTCAGCCTCGTGTGCAGCACACTGGCTTTTGCTGTTGTTAAAGAGACTGATTTCAAACCAACACACTGATTTTTACAGGGGTGAGAAACTGCAGCAGAGGGACTGCAAAATTCAGCAGCAAATTGTCTTGCAGGGGTGGTGTTGCAAGGGCAAAGGACAGCGAGAAACAGCAGCGGAGGGAAGGTGGGAGGACTTACTTCGGAGAGTACCTTGTGTACGTACTTCAGCCTGTCCCTGGTGGGCAGCAGCAACGTGCACCTCTTGAACAACAGCCCTGGGACAGGGGGGAAACAGGCACAAAATTCTCACAGCTCTGAGTGAGCTGTCACAGCTCTGAGTGAGCTGAGCCAGCTCTGAGTGAATTGTTACAGCTCTCAGTGAGCTGAGACAGCTCTGAGCAAACTCTCACAGCTCTGAGTGAACTGTCACAGCTCTGAGTGAACTCTCACAGCTCTGAGTGACCTGACACAGCACTGAGTGAACTGTCACAACTCTGAGTGAACTCTTACAGCTCTGAGTGATCAGAGACAGCTCTGAGTGAGCTGACACAGCACTGAGTGAACTGTCACAACTCTGAGTGAACTCTTACAGCTCTGAGTGATCAGAGACAGCTCTGAGTGAACTGAGACAGCTCTGAGTGAGCTGAGCCAGCTCTGAGTGAATTGCTACAGCTCTCAGTGAGCTGAGACAGCTCTGAGTGAGCTGAGCCAGCTCTGAGTGAATTGCTACAGCTCTCAGTGAGCTGAGACAGCTCTGAGTGAGCTGAGCCAGCTCTGAGTGAATTGCTACAGCTCTCAGTGAGCTGAGACAGCTCTGAGTGAGCTGAGCCAGCTCTGAGTGAATTGCTACAGCTCTCAGTGAGCTGAGACAGCTCTGAGTGAGCTGAGCCAGCTCTGAGTGAATTGCTACAGCTCTCAGTGAGCTGAGACAGCTCTGAGTGAGCTGAGCCAGCTCTGAGTGAATTGCTACAGCTCTCAGTGAGCTGAGACAGCTCTGAGTGAACTCTCACAGCTCTGAGTGAACTGGGACAGCTCTGAGTGACCTGAGACAGCTCTGAGTGAGCTGACACAGCTCTGAGTGAACTGGGACAGCTCTGAGTGAACTGTTACAGCTCTGAGTGAAGTGACACAGCTCTGAGTGAACTCTCACAGCTCTGGGTCACCTGAGACAGCTCTGAGTGAACTCTCACAGCTCTGAGTGAACTCTCACAGCTCTGAGTGAGCTGTTACAGCTCTGAGTGAGCTGTTACAGCTTTGAGTGAACTGAGACAGCTCTGAGTGAACTCTTACAGCTCTGAGTGAACTCTCACAGTTCTGAGTGAGCTGACACAGCACATGCAGTGCTGGTCTGGCCTCAGCACCCACTCTGCACGTAGGCACCCACCAGTGAGCAAAACCTGCTGCTCCGAGGTGAAAAGAGCAGCACAAAGTAGTGACACGTGTTTGGAGCAGGACATCCTTTCCCCAAGGAATGGTCTCAGGCAGTGCACCATGGCTTGTTTATCGTGGTGTTTAAAGCCCCTGCTACTCACAGCTGGAGCCCCATTAAACCCCCTGCTCTGGGTTGGGAATTACAGCTGTTAAAGTGTTGGGGAGAAGCATTAACTTGTTGCCCCTCAGCTCCCAGGACCCTGTGGAACGCTGGTTTTCCCCTCACAATGATTTTTTTTTTTTTTTTTTACGCTCCTGGTGGAAACTGGGTTAAGAGCTTTCACCAGGATAAAAATATATATATATATTCGTTGTTAATTAGTCAAGAATTCCACAGAAAAGCGTATAGTTTTCAGGGGGGGAGGTATGGTAGGGACCCAGGTATGGACCAAGGATTTCATACGTTTAATGTGTTGTGTTCTACTACCAGAGCTACCTACCTACCTTTAAAGAGGTTGCCGTTTTGTGTGAGGTCACTGCAAAGCCCAAACTGGTTTTTATTTATTATTTTTTTTTTTAAAAAAGGATTGTAATGTTTCAGGCTTCGTTTCAAAAAAGAAGGCTGCGGGGTTGTTTTAAAAAGGCATTTTTAAGATACCTCGAAACCTCCGGGGTTTGCTTACAGCGGGAGATTTTAGGTCTAAATGAATTTAATGGCTCTCCTTTACTGCGTGCAATTTAATGCCTTTATTCAATGCCTTGAGCTCAAACCCTATTTATAATTCTCCCTCTAACCGTGGCATCGCTTGATTTCTCTGTCAAACACACATTTTGGTAGCAGACAGGGACCAGTGAACACAAGTGCTGTTTTAATTTCGTTCCCTCCTCTGACAGAACAGTGTAGAACGAGTCAGGCCCGACGTGCCTTAAAAACCAGCCACTGTGTCACAAAGGGCAGCTGGTGCTGGTCCCTCCAGAATTAGGCTGGGCTTAAGTGCTGCATTTCCCAGACTGAGAAGAATGTGAGCTGCTCCAAAGGGATGCCCGGAGGGGGGCTGAGCAGCCAAATTCCTTTGGCTGGCTGGGCCTGGGAGTCTCGGTTCCCCCCCCTCCACTGAACTTTCCAGCGGTGGTGTCCAAACAAACTAAATTTGGGAACACCTACAACTGGGAACTGACCCTCTGCCGCCTCGTGGGGAGGCAGAAACACACGGGAGCCGCACAGACCTCATTTTTTTCCCCATAACTAAGAGGCTTTGGAATGATTTCGGTGATTCCTCCTTCCAGCTCGTGGCGCTGGGAGTGGGTTCTTTGGCCCCCCGTCCCTGTCCCCGAGGGAGCCGCACAAAAGGGTCTGTGGGGCCACGTTTTACTGACACATGAAACAGGGGAAGGCTTTTCAGCGAGTTCTCTCCTCACCTAGAGATTTGTAGTGCTCCAGAACAGAGGCTCCCTCCCTCCTGCCGGGGAGCTCCAGGTTGTGGAAGTCCTGCAGGAGGAGCCGGCGGGTCCCTGCCGAGGTGGAGATGTAATGAATCAGGTGCTGGCCGAGGGTTTTGGACACCATGCTCAGCATGCTGATGTCCCTCACTGCAAAAGCAAAGCCCGGGACACTCCTCAATCCTCCCTGGTCACGAGGATCACCCCCCCACACACACCCTTCAAAAACAACCCGAGGAGTAAGACAGATAAATAAAATTAAAATTAATCGCCCTGGATCTCCTCTTCTCTTCTGTAATTAGAAATGGATAGATCTGAGGAATATTTCATCACACCTCATGGGCAAAACTTCATAATTGTAATTTAAATTTGGATTGGTTTTGTTGTTTTTTTTTTTTAAAAAAAGAATTATAAGGTTTCAGCCTTCATTTTAAGAACCAAATGCCAAGATTGCTTTTAAAAGGTGTTTTAAGATACCTCAAAACCTCCGTGGGTTGCTTACGGCAGGAGATCTTGGGGTCTAAACGACTTCAACTTTCAGTTGGATTTTTTCATACATAAAAGCTGAAAACTCAGAGAATAAGCCACATAAAATGACCTGAACCCTCTAAAAGCTAAAGGATAAGCCACAAAACATTAATTTACCCAACTAAAAGCTAAAACATTTAAAATAATAATGGCTTTGTAAATTTTGAAAGGAAGTCATAGAAATTTTCAGCTGTTGGGGTAATACCCTTCTGATCAGGTTCTCACCTGAGAGGTATTTCAATACCATGTGAAAGATCTCCAAGGGAAGGGTTTGAAACTGTCCCAGTGCTGACTGGGAATCCGTGTCCAAGGTGTCCCAGCAGCCTTTGGAGCGGCGGCTGCTCCGCCGGTGTTTGTGGCTGGGAATGGTGGGGCAGCTGCTCCCTGCACTGGAGCTCATTGTCCTGCTGTTCCCAGAAATTTAACCTGGAGAGGGAAAAAAAAAAAAAAGATTAAGGTCTTATTTTCAGAGGAGAAAACTACCCAAAATTGGGCTGAGAGGAAATGAGTCCGTTGCAGGCACAGCCGTGAGTGTGAAAATCCTGTTTGGATTTAGTGCAAGGGAAGCGACTTCATCAATAATTTTTTAGTGTTTAAGTGATAAAATGTGTCATAACTAATCGCTTGATGTGTTGGAAGATATAAATGGTTTTAATGGCTGGGAGAAAGGAGTGTTTATTCAGGGAGGAGGGAAAGATAAAAGCACTGGGGGACGTCGTGGGGTGGCACACGGAAAATGAGGAGAATAGCCCTAAAAGGGAGTTCCAGAGGAGTTACATGTGATGGTGCAAGCTACAGTAATTAACAATGTTGTTTTAATTTGTTACACCGATTACTCGACAGGATACCGAAGTTATAGGGCTGCCATCGAAACGTCATCATGTTACTTGATTCCTTCAAGTGATAATTACTTATATGTGGGCTCGTGTGTGACCAAAAAAAAAGACTGAGAGCAGCAAAGTGGCGCTTCAGCCCTTTTTGTCCTGCAGCACTGAGCTGATGCAAGGCCTGATTGAATATAAAGACTGCGTGTGTGATGATAAAACTGGATTACACAGCGGTGCTTGCGTGAGAAAAACGCGGTGACTCCGGCTGGAAGTGAGCTCTAAACGATCGATAAACCGGATTATTTGATGCACCTTCTGGGTTAACCAGAGCCCGCACTTCCCGCTGTCGGGCAACACTGGGAGCGAGGGACTCTCTCTGCCCCTGAAATTTGTTTTACAACTGAGATTTTTCGCGCTGCTCCTCGGCTCCAGCAGCTGAGGCTTCGGGGGGAGTGCCAAGGAGAGCTGCAGCGATAATTACACGAGCTGGCAGCACCGGCTGGAACATCACTGGAACGGGTCCAAGCTGCAGGGCAGCATCCCAGGGCCCCGGCAGCGGGAAATGCGCGGGGGAGAAAGGCCCCCATTGTCTGAGAGATTAAAAAATTTACAAAATTACAGCCGACGAGCTCCAAACGCCCCTCCTGTTTATGACAAAACTCGCGCCGGCCAGACCCGCAATATTCCAGGGAGGAAAATTGCTACATCCACAATGGGAGCTCTGTTTGCGCCGGGAACGGGAAGAAATCGGGGCGTTTTTGTTAAAAGTGGGTTCTGCTGATTCTGAGGGGAGTTTGAATTGTACACTTAAGGAGGTTTTGCCTTGCTGGAAGCAGTTTTTAATTTATCTGTGGGGTATTTCCTGAAGCTTTCGTAAGGCTCGCGAGCAAACGGAACCGCTGCCGAAATTAGGGTTTCTTTAGGATTTTGTGAGAGAAAATTGATTTAACCACCGCTAAGAACAATTGAGAAACCACCTATAAAGTTCCGCGAAAAGATGTTTCTCTTCTGAAAGCAAAGAAAAAGCGAGGAATTTTTGTACGCAGAATGGTGGAGTCAGGATAACTTAAATTCCTGGAGTACAATATACAAAGCAGCTCGTGTTTACGACAAGGCACCACTGAACTTGGCTCTAAATCTGGTGCATATTTCTCGTCCATACTTTTAGAAATAAAGTTGCAATCCTAGGATACTTCCTTTTCTTCCCCCACTCTCCTTTCTGTGCTGTGGGGATTCATGGGATCTTTTAAGTGCTTTTTAAAAAGCCTTACCTTGTGCTATGTGGAAGGAAAAAATACTTTGCCACCAGCGAGGTTTTTGGAAGTATTTGTCCAGTTCCAGTCTGTGTCTGTTCGATCTGGTGGAAGTTAAATTGATTATCACTGTTTTAATGTAGGGCAGAGCTAGATAAAATTGATGTAAATCAAAATGAGTACAAACAGCCAGTTTCAAAGCCTTTCCTGCAAGCTCCCACTCACTTCCTCTTTGACTTAACGTGTATTTTTTATTTCTTAGGGAGTTCAGCCAGAGCGGGGCAATGGGCTGTGCATCTCCATCTGCTGCTGGGACACCGGTGTTTGGAGAACCGCTTAATCCACACTGGAAATGGAGAGGTAAATGTTAAATATTTAACGAGCTAAACTCATAACATTAGCTAAGAAGGGCCATCCTATTTGTTGCTATAAACTAATTTGTTTATAGGGCAGAAAGCATCAACTTCCACCTCTGCTCCCCTTAAGCAGTCGCTAAACTCCTGCTAATGGATGCACTTTAGTGCTGATATTTCTCGGAGCCCTGTGTTAGCATTTGGCAAACATTTATTGCAGAAAGGGTGTTTACTTTGGAGATTGCTTTGGGATGTTTCCGCTTCCCTTCCTCGTCACTGGGCGCATAAACTCAGTCGCCTCCAATATTCACTCAACGGCGGTTTTGATTTGTTTTTCACAGGTTTCTCTTTGTCTTCGCCGTATAAAAATAATATGGAATAAAGTAGAAGAGGATGAAGTAAAATCAAATAAAATAATGCCTTTAAACGTACAAGTTGAAGTGAGGGATGACAGACCTTGGAGCTCCGAGCGCACCCGTGGAGTTACCTCAGCACTTGCTACCCCCTGACCTACACTGAAAATTTACCAAAAAACCACTTTTTGATTTATTTTAAAGTCTCTGTATCAGATTGGTGCTGAAAATCTGTCCCCAAAAGCACCTAAATTGGTGAAAAATGTGAATATGAAGCAGAGCTGAGGGGATTCTGGCCCGGCTGCTGGTGGTGGCTGGGTTGTGGTATGAGGAGGGGAGCTGGCAGGGAAACACCAGAATCTGCTTCTTTTTCCCTCATTCCAGGCTGGATTTGCTCCCCAGGCTGCAATATTGTATGGAATGGGTAATATTTGGCCTTTCAGCTGTGTTTTTGGGTCAGGTTGAGCCAGGCTGTGACAGACCTTTAGGCCAAAGGATGGGCCAGGCTGCGCCCTCCGCCACGGCCCCTCTCCCCACAGCCCGCCAAAATTCGGGGCCAAAGGGCTGGAAATCGGGGACCTGCACCCCAAAACCTCCGCAGAGATACTAGAGAGGGTCCCGCAGTCGGTGGTACTCACGCAAAACACTTTATCAGCCATTTTTTACCTCAGGGAAACCCGCTCTCCACAAACCCCCTTGGGCCGGGCGCCCGCAGGGAGCTCTGAGGGGAACAGCGGGGGATGAGGGTGTGTGTAAGGAGCACCAAATCCCGTGTCCCTGGGGGCGGGGGGGAAAAGAACCCAGACCCCCATTTCTTAATTATTATTATTAGTGAAAATCAAATTTTTTAAGTATTATTTCAGTATCTACTGGGGCTTAAAAGGGGGTCTGGGCGTAGCAGCAGCGGCGGGTGTGCACAAGGCAGCGCAGCTGTGTTTGGGTACCTCAGTCGGGAGCAGAAATGTTGGCAAACATTAAAAAGCCAAACATTTAGGTTTCGAGGCGTTGGTTGTCAGTGGGGCCGCAGGTGCCTCGGAGGGGTGGAATCACCACAAACAACAGCAGTGTGTCCCTCCAGCAGTGTTTCCGCAGTGTTTTACTCCAGCAGTGTTTCGTCAGTGTTATCATTAATAATTCCGCCCCGGTTTTACCCGGATTCAGGCGGGTTTTGGGTCATAACGACTTTCCCGCGTTTTCGCCCGCCGCGAATTTCAGCGCGGGCGGTCGGGCGGGAGGGGGCGGAGCGCACGGCGTGCCCCGCCCCCCTTTTGTCCACGCCCACCATATGAATATTCAATTAAGCCACGCCCCCGCCTCCCGCAGCGTGCCCTCAGCGCAGCCCCCCCTCGCGTGGGCCACACCCACCTAATGAATAATTCATGAGGCGCCGGGAGCGCGGCTTTGGGGCGGCGGGATTTTGGGATGAGCTTTCGGGATCCCTTCCTAAACCCTTCCGTGGGTCCGTGGCAGCGGGAAGTCGCGATCCCTCGCGCCCGCTACCGCACCGCCCGGTGCGATGGCGTCGTCCCGTGCGCTGCGGCCCCGGGAAAACCCCTTTGGGAGAGCTGCAAATCCCCCCACTCGCTAAAACCGGCCGGTTTTAAAATAAATGTTTCTTGTTGTAAATCCTGCCCGCCTCCCCCCCCAAAAAAAGTCGCTGACTCTGAGTAACTTTTTTTCTCTCGGGACAGTGACCGAACCTCCCGGGAGAGGTTTCCTCGCTGCTCCGAAGGCAGCTCCCATACGATGGCAGCAGAGGCCCGCAGCTGCTTTAAGGGGAATTTTTGCCCAGTATTTTTTTTTTTTTTTTCCCCGAAGGCAGTTTTTTGTTTTGGTTTTTTTCCTGTTCTGTTGGGGTTTTTTTTTTTTTTTTTTTTTTTTTTTTTTTTAAATTTATCTTTTTTCTCAGGAACTTTGCCAAAAGAAGAACTTTTCCTTAGCAAAACTGAAGCAGAAACAACTCAAAAATCACCCTCCAATGTAAGGATGTGGCATCGTCTGATTAATTAACAACAAGAGCGGGGTTGCCGTGATGATGTTACCGTGACTGCAACATTTTGGCTGAAAAGGTAAATCAGACAAATGTGCAAAAATAACGTGCTCTGGAGTTGAGCCAAGCAGAGCCTTGTCCCTGTTTCTATTTCCACCCGGGATAGCAGGACCTGGCTGGGTACCTCTCCAAGAAATTGCATCCTGCCTCCCTAAATCCTTCCCAAACGCTGCTGGGTGCAGGAAGGGATCATTCTGCTCACCCCCACCCTCATTTTGCTCTTTGCACCTCTGTGTTCCACCACAAATAGATAATCCCAGACTGCCCGTTCACCCCAATATCACCCAGAAACGACCAGATCCCACCGAGGGGGGGAAAAACCTGTAATTTGGGGGTGCATCTGGAGTATCCTGAGTCACCTTTTTGGAGCCTGAGGCTGAAGCTGCATCCTGCGTTTACCAGGCAGAGCTGGACCTCCATAAACACCGGAGTGATTGGGATAATTAATGGTAACGAGAGCGACAAGGGGCTCGGCCATTTAATTGCGTCGGGGTAAAGGTATCACCCTGTGTTTGCTTTCAGTTGGCTGAAGGAGTCACTGGCGGGGTTTATTTTTCGTTTGGGGCCCCTGTAATCCAGTCAGTGTTTGTAAACTGGTTCGAGGTGACGGGATGAAGGGTAATAAGGGAAAATTGAGTTGTCCCAAATTCCTGGTGCTTCTACTGGAGTGTTAACGGCTCATTCTATGCATGGAGCAGCCCCGGGGGAGTGGAAGGAGTGGGATGGTTCTGTATGAGTTTTAAGGTCCCTTCCAGCCCAAACCACCCCGTGGTTCCATGAAGAAAAGCACCAAATGTGCTGGGAGTCAAAAGAAAATGCAGGAAAAAATTGCACCACTAGGACCAAAGAACAGCATTTAGTGTGCTAGAAGCATGGGAAAATGGAAATAATGATAATAATAATAATAATAATCTGCAGAAGAAAGACGTAATTCTTCGAGTTTTGTGTCCCTTCACCTGCTGTCTTAGGCGGTAAAATTTCATCTTCTTTGCCTCTTTAAATCAAATTTTCCCTCGTTTGCCAAACGTTTCCTCTCTCCGAAGTGTTATTAGGGAGCTGAGAGCTGCAGCCTTTCATTTTTTTTCTCTCTCTAAAAAAAAAAAGCAGTTTAAGGCTTGTTAGAAAATGATAAAAATATATGATTAATGGGATTGTTGACTCATCCAGCACTGGCTCCGCTGTGCCTGTGTGAGGATACACAGGGAATTAAGGCACTGTTTCCTCTCATCCTGCTTAATGAATTCTCTGGATAAAATCACCATGTCCTCCTTGGCTGGCATTTTTTAAGGATTTCTGCCAGAGCAGGGCTGGTGGGTGGCAAAGGGATAAGAAGGGGCAGGGATGTGTATTCCCAGAATCCCAGCCCACTGTGGTTTGATCCTCCCGAGAAGCTGATGAGAATTTGACACAAAGTCCCGTTTTGTTGGTGTTTTGCTCGTGGAACTGTGCAGGGATAGGGATGAGATGCAGCTGGAGGAATTAAAAAAAAAAAAAAGGGGGGGGGAAAAGAGGAATAAAAGACAGAATTTCCAGATGGCCTCATTCCTCTCGGGATCATCACAGTCTGCGCGGGGGCAGGAGTGGGTTTAATGTGGTTTTCTTGCCTCTCCCACCTGATTTTGGCCAGTGGTGGTGGCTGAGGCAAATCAGCAGCGCTCTGTCCTTCCACCCTGCCCGGCTTCCAAGGGTTTTAAAATGCTTGGAGCGCATTAAATCCCTGCGGAGGAGGTGCGAGGCTTACCCAAAACGCTGAGGCGGGAGGAGCTGAGGGACTTCTTCAAGGTTGTTTGGAAGATTCCAGAGGCAGGATCCTGAGTCCTGGCTCTTGCTTCCTGCCTTCAGGTGATGCTACTAAACACTGGGATGGAGGGAATGTGAGAGTGAAGGAGGGAAGGCAGGGACGGGCTGGATGCAGAGGTGGAAAAAGGTGTTTGTTGTTCATCCTTCACCCTTTACCTTCACATCGGACTTGTTCCTCTGCAGTGGCCAAATCCTTCCTGGGGATCTGGCCTGTGTATTTTCCAGCCTGCTCCTCCCATCTAAATTATCCCATATATTCTCCCTGTCTCCAGCTCTTCTCCATCTTCCGGCTCTGCAGAAAAGCAGAGAGCAGCCCCCCCAAAAAAGCAGCTGATTACTAAGAATTCCTGAGCATCCCACGAGCTCCTTGTGGTCGGAGGAGGAGCCGAGGGGAGCCTGGAACTGGTGCTTTTCCTCTCTCCTGCTTTTTAAGATGCGACATCCAGCCCCAAACAGATGGGAGCCTGTCAGCACAACACAGGGATAATCACCACTGGAGCCATGGGAAGCTTGGGAACAGCTCGGAAGTTGTCCTGCAGCCAAAGCTGCTCTGCTTTATCATCCGAGCAGTTTTCCTGGGCTGAGAACCCCTGGTGGGGCCCGTCATTCCTTTGAGGAAACCCCAAGGAAAACCTTGGGATTGTGGGGCTGCAAATCCTCTCCCGAAGTCCCTGTCCTGTCCAGGGAGGGAAAACGGTCTGGCTGGAAACAGAGGCGTGGAAAGACCATGGAAATGCAACAGCAAGGGATTTAATGAAATCTTAATTAACCAGGTGATTGCTGCAGGCGCCTGATTTGGAATCGCAGAATCCTGGAATTGTTAAAGTTGGAAAAGGCCCCTGGGGTCACCAAGTCCAGCTGGCAACCGAGCGCCGCCACGTCCCGGAGTGCCACATCCACAGGGTTTTTTTGGGCCCTCTCAGGGGTGGGGACTCCTCCCAACCCTTCCCGTGAAGGCAGTGCCACGTTCCCGATGCCAGATCTCGTGGAATAGGCTGGTTTTTGAGGATCACGCCCAAACTGGTGCACTTGTTCCCGTCAGACCCCTCCGGGCATCCCATCGCTTTGCCAACGGCAGGAGATATCCCAGAGCCTTTTTTTGGTGGATTATCCCCACCTCCCGCAGCTGGAGAAGGGGGAAGGAAGGAGTTAAGAGGTTGTCACCTCCGGTTCTGTTATTATTCCACAGGTCTGTGAACTGGAGGAGTTCTAAAATCCCTCGGGAGTCGTGGAAATGACCCTCCAGGACGGCACCAGGTGGAGGTGCTTTCTGCAGCTCATCACAGAGCATGAAACCCACTGTTGTGCTTAAAAGAACAGCAAACCTGCTCTTTTCAGGCCTCAAAAAAAAAGCAAATATAAAAGGGTTTGTTTTTTTTTTTACCTTCCCTCTCCCCCTTCTCCCCCCACCCGCCTCTTTATCCTGGAATTTTATCGGTGAGATGTTTTTTTTTTCTTTGGGCGGGGGAAAAGGGTTTAACGTGGAGGTTTTGTCGGGGTTTAAGAATAAAAGGTAACAAAAACCAAAAAACCAAACCCTGCCTGTCAATTTTTATTCCAGTCGAGGAGGGGAGCGACGGATTTGGGCTCAGTTTTCCTGGGAACAAGGAAAATTGCTTGCCCGCCCTGACCCACTTGTTAAACAGTCGCTGGGTAAAAAAGGGGGGGTGGGAAAAAAAAAGGTAAGAAAACCAAATGGAAAATGTTCACAATTGGCTTCTCGGGCTCTTCCTCAGCCTTTTGTGAGGGGAGAATTGTGGGAGGAGATGGAGGTTGGTGCAGGATCCTCCCGTGGCAGCTGAATGGAAATGTGCAGGTGGTTCCTGCTCCCTTGGATCCAACCTTTTTTTGGGATTGTGCTGGTAATTATCCCCTCCTCGATGCCGCCCTCTCATCTCCCGGCTCTGCCTTTGGGGAGGGGGGAAAAAAAAAAACCCATCTTTTTGGGGGGATGGGGGTCACCCCGCGGGGAATTCCACCCCTTTTCCCTGCCAGCATCTCCCAAATATCAGCGAGTTCCCGATTTCTCCACGAGGAACGGAAAAAATCCTCGGCTTTTCTCCCTCAGCCAGGCAACCCAAGGCATAAATACATTTAATATCCAACCGGGGCGGGGCGGGGGGGGGAACCAGGAGCCCAAATTCCCTTCTCCCACTTGTACCCAGAGCCTCATTTCCCAGCACTCGGAAAATGCGGATCCGGAGCATCTATTTGAGGGTTTTATTCCTCCGCCCACGGGCCCTGCTGGAACAATCTGCTCCCTTCTTGCTGTCACTGCTATTAATTACGGCTCCAAACGCTGCTTTGGACCCGAGGTCGCGTTTGCAGAGCACAAATCCCTGTTTATTTGCACGGCTGAGGTATTTTTTCCCCCCTTATTTGTGGGCTGGTGTTTGGTATGAGAACCGTTTGTTGGGAGCTATTTCATTCTTTTCCTCATGTGTGTATTATAAAGCATTGACTTATATATGTGTGTGTGTGTATAAATGGAACATCTACCTATATATATATATATATATATATATAT
>VXAY01007397.1:8036-24682 GCA_013399855.1 Oxyruncus cristatus | reverse complement strand
GAATACATGTAATGGAATACATGTAATGGAATATATATAAATGGAATATATATAATGGAATATATATAAATGGAATATACATAATAAAATAGAATACATATAGAATGGAATACGTACATGAATGGAATATATAAATATGTGTCTATGTGTGGAATATCTATATATGTATATAAATTGGGTGTATGGAAAAATGGAACATATATAAATACGGAAAATGGAACGTATGAAATGGACATGAAAAAATGGAAGGAATTTAATAAACTGGAAAATAAAATGGAGTATGTATAAATGGAGTATATATTGAAATGGAATATACATAAAATTTGAATATATATATATTGAATATATATATATATTGTTTAATTATGTATCTGCTACTGCTTCACTCAGAAAAATGGAACAAGGCACCAGGACAGGAGAATTCCTTCATCATGATTAAATTAACTCCTGTTTGTGTTGTGTTGACACAGTTTCTCCCAGCCTGGAAAAGGCTTCTGAGGAAGACTGGGATGAACAGGCTGTGATGGGCTTGGGAAGGTGAAAGGGAAAATGGGAAGGAGTGGATATATTATAGATTTTCCTCGTGGATATAAATAGGTATCTAAACCAGCAAAGGAAGGTGAACGTGAGGAAGGGGTCTCAGGTAATGACTTTTAAAGTGCTTTCTGTAGTTGAAATAATTTGGGGGCTGGTGCAGAGATCAAAACACTAAACCTGAATGTTGTGAAGGAGTCGAACGCTCCAAGGAAACTCCACAAGATGAGAAGCCTGGAAGGAAAAAAAAAAAAAAAAACAAAACCATCTCAGTAAGCAGAATAAAGGAGAAGCAACGGATAGTCTTAATTCAGAGCTCAATTACAGGAGCTGTGAGCCCTGGGAACTCCTCCTGCTAATGATGTGTCTGCGCTGAGACAGGCAAAAAAGTGCCTTAAAAAAAAAAAAAGAAAGGGAGAAATCCCTGTGTTTTTTGGGGTTTTTTTTGTAGCATCACTTAAAAGACTCCCAAGACGAAAAGAATTAAAGAATTCCCGTCCTGCTGCAGCGCTCCCAGCGCCACGGGCACTAATCCTGTGCCGGGGTTCCTCTGGCAAACCGAGCAGTCCGAAAGGCAGAAGGTTTTATTTCATATTCAGGCTCTATTCCATGCAGATAATCCGTAGCAAACACAGTTAAAGTGCCTTTAGTCCCTCGAAAACAGTCCAACTGTGCGGGAAATTCAAGTATGTGGAAAATAGGCCTTTAGTTATTAAGAGAATGGGGTTTTTTATTTACCACCACCACCATCCCCACCCAGGTCTGTGTCTTCCCAGCTGCCTGAGCACGGTCCAAGGGGCAGGAGGGGGATGGAATTGTCCCCCCCCACCCAGGGACAGGGATCTGCCCCAAGGACATGCTGGGGCAGGGGCCAAAACCGAGGAGCTGGAGCCAAAATTTGGGGTTTGCATCTTCCTTTCGTCCCCCTCTGTAAGGTGAGGTCACGACCCCCACGGACACTGAAACAAGCCCGGAGCCCACCGGAATCCAGGGGGGGAAAAAAAAAAACTCGGGATGGGGGTGAGGAAAGGCGAAATCAAAGTGTTTTTTGGGTTTTTTTTATGTCGCCTCCCCGTTTTTTAACTCCAGCAGGAGACTCCAAGGTCAACTCGGAGCCGGAGTTTGGGGACCGGGAAGGAGGGTTGACCCTGACGGGTCTGACTTGGGGCATCCAAACTCTCCTCTCCGCCGCCAGCGCAGCGCTTGGTGGTGGAAAATCCATGTTTCTCTTCCTTCCAGGCCCTGGCAACGTTCCCCTTGGGTTTTCCCCAAGAGTTTCAGGGGGTTCTCTTCCCGTTGGCAGGGAATATTCAGGACGTGTCGCTCCCCGCTGCCTCGGGAGCTTCCCAGAGGTGGAATTCCAGCAGCCGCAGGGAAAAGGCGGGACAGAGTATTCCCGTTTCCCTCCTCAGGACGCAGCATCTCCGGGCTGGGCAGTGGGAGACGCCAGCTGGGCAGTAAATTTTCCACTTACAAGGTCCTGGAGATGATGAATTGGAGCTGTTAAAGCTCCCCGAACCAGGTTCCTCTGGAGAAGGAAAACCGAACACCGGGAGCACAGCTATGGAAGAGCCTGGTTCGGTTTGGTGCTTTCCTTACAGGAAAAACAATCAAAATAATTTCAAAATAAAGAGCCTTTTCCCCCCCCCAGGCGCTCAGCACTTGGCATCTCCCTGAAGTTCAGGAGTTTCACGGGTCCCAGTCGAGCCATTTCTGTGTCAGGGCACTTGGATGGTGTTATTTTCCACCTGGATCCTTCCTTAATCTCCATATTTTCTCCTGAATCCTCCCCAAGATCCTTTCTGCAGTAATTTATACAAATGCACGCTACTTATGAAGTCTGTTTTCCTTTGAATTCGCAGCATTTGAGAATCCTTGGATCCTTCCCAGCATTTCTAGGGGTTGCAGGGGAAGAGGGCTAACCAAAATCTCGCTGTTACTGTGTATTCACGTTCAGAAAAACAGCAAAACTAAGGCCTAAAACTATTTGCATTAAGAGTTCAAATGTCACTATTCAAAAAAAGAGTTAAATCCAGAGAAAATCCCTTTTGAAAGGAGATAAGATTTGGGGTAAAAACTAAATGACAGAACCCCTCTTGAATTCTTTCCACTTCAGGGAAAGAGCTGGGGCGGGGGGGAAAAAAAAAACAAAAACACAAACCAAACCAATTTTTGGTTAAAAGCTTTATCTGGGAATTAAATTTATCTCGAAAATACCTAAAGAGAGACTGTGCAGGCTGAGCTCAGTCTGAACATTTTGGTGCTTTGATGCAGCAAAAAAATCTCCCCAGTGGGCCCGGGAAAGTCTAATCTGGGGTCTAAATGCCACCAAGGATCCAGATTTATCTGCAAGTGGGTTCTGGAAAGGCAGCAGATGAGGAGGGAAACATTAATTAGACAGCCCCTGCCTTTGGCAGGGACACCCCCAGCGACAGCTGAACCAGCCCGTGGATCAAACATGCCCCAAACAGGATTATCGGAATAAAGAGTTGAGGAGGAGGAGGAGAAAATTTAAAAATAATAATAATTAAAAAAAAAAAATAAAAAAAAAAAGGGAGTTGGGAAAAGCCCCATCAACCAACACCTTTTTTCTGGGGGGAAGGGGAACAAAATTTTCCCTCAGCTTGAACTGGGGATTCTCCCTTTCTTTAGGCCCAGTTTAGGGGCCCGCCCTGTGGAGTTGGGCAGAGCAGTTTTTCGGGGTTAATCTCAAATTCTGAGGGCACCGAGGGAGGAGAAGGCCCCCGAGGGGTCTCGTGTGGAGGCCCCTTTCCTCAGGGGTCAGGGCCTGGAGCCGCCGCGTCCATCCAGCTCCACGCCCGGGGCTCGTGATAAACACAAAAATCAGGGAACACAAAATTCCACCGGCTCGACCGTACGACGCCAGCGAGGCGATTCTCAGACCTTCTGCCGTGTCCGGGCGTTCCTTATTTACCTGAAGTGCCCACGGATGAGCTTGGACTTGCCCCGGGATTTCGCCTGTGTTTTCCAGTGCTCCCTCCCCACCCTCTTCCCTCAGACCCACTCTGTTCCCACTGGATCAGCGGCCACGAGGATTCCACTTCGAAGGAATCTCAGATATTTCTCCCCCCCACCACCACAAACAGTCTCTGTCTCCTTTAGGGGGAGGGTCATAATTAGTGATTTAGCAAACTAATCGGATGCCAAAAAGGGCATCAAAGCCATTGGCTCAAGAAAGTCCTGGAGGTGAATCCTCGGCGGGGTTTTGTCCTCAAAGCAGATCAGGTTCCCCTCTCTCCAGAGGAGGGGGTGGAAGGTGTCGCTTTGAAGGGAGAGTTGGATCCAAGGTGGTGGAGAAGAGCAGGACTCGAGGCTTCTGAGCCGTGAAGACAAAATTAAATGTCGATTAAAGAAGGCAAAGGGGAGAAAGGGACAGAGCTGGGGGTGAGGGGACGGGAGAGGAGCCCTGGAGAGCCAACCTGACCCCTCCTGGGCCACCACCACGTCCGATCCCACTTCCCAACCACTCCCCGAGAGGGAAGAGGCACCGACACGACATTCCTGAGCATTCCAGAGCCGCCGTGCCCCAAAAGGCTTCTCTTTGCTCCCCAAGAACCTGCTGCTCGAGGCACCCCCGTAACAAGGTTCTCCCCCCATTCCTGCTGCCGTTCAGGCTCTGGGGGGAAAGAGGGAAGAGGCGGGGGGGGAAAAAACCCCGAAACAACCAAAAACCCCCCCAAAAACCCTCACCAAGGTAAAAAGTTGGCTGCACTTTCCCCCCACCACATCCAGGCTGGAGGCAGAGCCCGGCATCGCTGCCCAGGAGGATCCAGGCACATCCAGCCCCCTCCTTTCCTGCCCCATTCCATCAAAAAAAAAAAAAAAAAAAAATCCTCCATTTTGGGTCTTTCTTTTTCTTTTTTTCCTCTCCTGGCTCTTTCTTCTCCGAGCAGGGAAGAGGCTTCGCAGCAGGACAACGGGAGGCTCCGACGCGCGGGACGCGGGAGGTTCGGGATGCAAGGCTTGTGGAGGGCGGGGGGGAAGGATCGCTCAGCACTGCTCTGCTTCCACAAATCCCTCCTTTTCCTGGCTGGCTGCTTCCACCTCCGCGTACGAGGCGTGGCGGGTGTGATTCCGGAATTTCATGGCAGGCCAGCGGTGTGGCCTCCGCTGGGGACGGAAACGGGGGCACGTTAGGAGTTGTGCCAGAGCCCTGCACCCCCGATCCCGAGGGGAAAAACCGGGCCCTGGATCACAAATGATGTTGTCTTGGGGGGAGTCCGAGGTTTTGTTAGGGGGGAAAAAAAAAAAAAGAGCTTTAAAAGGTCACTCGGTGCCTAAAAAGGGTTTGTTGTGATGCACTGTGAAGTCACTGAGCCGAGCCACTAAAATGGGGAATGGGGGTAACGGCATCTGGAAGTGAAGTCTCCCATCAGCCTGAAAAATCAAGGAGAGCAGCAGCTGAGGATGCCCACGAGTATTCCCTGCAAAGGTCGGCTCTGTGTCCCCTCCCTGTCCCAGGCCAGGGCCAGGCACTGCCCCTTCCCGGCTGGGTGCGGGTGAATCCATCGAACATTCCCAGTGCCCGGGTGCTGGGCTGGCAGGGGCCACACAGATCGATTCTCTGAAGCCTCTCCCTGCAAACAGGGACAGATGGAGCAGAAGTGCTCCAGGAAAAAGCCAGGGAGGGATAAGGGAAGGCTGAGGGCTGAGTGTTGCTCATCCCTTGGCAGCAGCTCCCGTGCCAGGATCCAGCCCACTCCCGGCTGCCTCGGGACCGGCGCCACGCGCGGCTCTGGCTCCGGCAGCAGATGGACCCCCCATCACCCCCAGAATTTAATTCCTCCCTCCAGAGCATTCCCACATCCCACCCTCTGCTCCCGCCAGAGCAGCTGATGGCATCCATCAGGGAAGGCTGACGATTTTAGGCAACAAAGATCCAGCCGGGGCAATTCAGCGGAGCCCCCCGGGCCAGGCTGAGCGTCGGCTGCTCACGGAGCAGGTGGAAGAGCCTGACATTCCACGGGGGAAAACAGGCAGTGCGTGCAAGGGAGCAAAAGAAAACCGTGTGGGAAGGAGAGAGGCTGAGTGGAAACACCGTCAGCCGGAGGTTGGGAGATAAGCCGTGATCGGAGGAGCACGGAAAGGAACTTGGACGTGAACCCGCCGGAGTTGTCGCCGCTCCCTGCTCCCCTCGGGAAGGCTGGGATTGGCGTGGAGGGCAAAGGCAGGGAAAAGCCTGCAGGGCTGAGGTTCTGCACTCACCTCGATGAAGAAGAGGGCGGCGTTGGAGGTGGGGTGGCTGCTGATGTAGATCCCAGCCAGGATGATCCCGGCCACGAGCAGCACGGCCAGGACGATCCCCACGATGGTGCCGGTGGGAATCGGGGCCGTCTTGGAAGGAAGGCTGCTCCCCATGCCTGGAAAACAGGAGCCAGCTGGGGCCGCAGCAGTGCTGACACCTCAGGGCTGCAGAGGGTGGATGTGGCAGCTGTTAACCGGGACAGCGCCAGGCATTCGGGAGCAAACTGGGAATAACGTGGATTCCAAAGGCTCCACGGCCCGATCCTGAGCCCAGGAACTTCCCTGAGCTCCTCCCAGAGAAAAAGGACACACACAGGGCCTGACATCAGGGAACAGGGCTTGGATCCTTCCCAGCCTCTGGAATTGGGAAGAGCACTGTGGCAGCAGTTCAGTTCCCTGGTGGACAGGCCGGGGCTGACCAAGGATTCAGGGAACAGAGAGGACACTTTAGATTTGGATTTTACGCTGCTCTTTGGCCCAGCTGGGGAAATCCAAAGGGAAAAGGGCTTTGTGTCTATGAAAACATGGCAAATAAAGGGAATTACACGGAAGGAGGAAACTCCCTGTGTGAGTGTTTGCACAGCAGGACTGAGCGGGAGAAGTGGACAAACAGCACCAGGGTAAAACTGGTAAAACACTGCAGACTCTCACTTTTCACTATCTGGAATTGCATTAACCAGGGTGAGGGCAACAGGAATGTTATCTTGATGACACCCCGCTGCTCTCGGGTTCACCTGTCCCCCCTGCTGGCCGCTGGAATCCAGGGAAACCCGTGTTCCCTTGGAGCAGACAGGGAGGAGGTGAAGGGCTCCTTACCCTCTGCTCCTGCAAACTGATTGAGCTTCGTGTCGTCTGAAAGGAGAAAACAGGGCAGGAAAAAAAAAAAAAATAAAGTTAGGAGCTTTCTCCGATATCCTGCACGTTTCCCACCTGCTTCCATCGCCCTGGGATGGGATCTCTGCGGAGTTTTGAATCTCTGTTCGTGGAAGAGGAAGGAACGCAGAAAACAACAGTGGAAGCAGGTGGGATGTGGATCATTTTCCTTCACCCAGGTGGCACCTGGAGCACAAATATCTGGGAAAAGGGGTCACTCCTCACGCTCAGAGTGCAAGGTTTGAACCGCAAGTAGATGCTGGATGTGGGTGTCCGTGTTCAGGCCACAGCATTTGGAGCTAATGCATCCCAAATAAATCAGTGGGATGTTACACTGGGGGTGTTTTCCACCGGCGGCCCAAAATCCACTTCCATTCTTGGCCTCGCTCTGGTAGAACCAGGATATTCTGTGCAAGGCTTTCTTTGTCTCTCGATAGTCTCCACATCCCCACCCTCACCAGGGTGAAAATCCTGGGCCAGAATTCCCACTGTTTGGCTTCCACGTGTGCTGGAGGCAGCGCTGACACACGGCCGGTGAGTCAGACGCGTCCACCAGCATCTCCAGGAGCAGATCCAGGGATTTGGGCTGGCTGGGGAGGATGTGGATCCAAGGAACAGGGCTGGCTGGGGAGGACACAGATCCAGGGATCTGGGCTGGCCGGTGGGGATGCGGATCCAGGGATTGGGGCTGACTGGGAGGACACCGATCCAGGGGAGGACACCGAGGGCTGGGTCCCTCCAGTGTTGCTGGTTCCTTTGCTCTCTCCTCAGCCCCAGCTCTCCTCCCTGTTTGTTTCCTTCCAAGATCCCAAATTAACTTCACGCTCGGCTGTGTCACAGAAAAAAAGCCTCTTGTTCTTGGTTTTGGGTTTTTTTTTCCCCCCCAAGAACTGGCGATGAGCTGGAAAACACTCTCCGTGCTGGTGTTCCACCCCCCTCCCCTCCCTTTAATTGCTCCTTCCAAAGTCAGCCCTGGCAGCTCCATTCCCCCACCCGTGGCTGAAGGACAATTACTAATGTTCCTTTCTCTTTATCCTAATTAGCAGCCGGCGTTAGGGACTATTAAGCAGGGAAATTGGAGTGATACCTGCCGGGAGGATCCGAGGAGCCAGCCCCGTGTTAATGGGATTAGAGCACGGGGGTCTCCAGGGAAACTCCAGGGGCTTTATGTGGAGGCTGGAAGCAGCAGCATTCCCAAGGGGAGAGGGCAATCACCTGGATTAATTCCAGGCTGAGAGTCCTGGCAGCCCCTGAGCCACCAGCTAAACCCAAGCCCAGGAAAAGCCTGAGCCCCACTTTGCAGGATTAAACCCCAGAGGGGGCTGTGGGTTCTGCCCACCACCGAGTAGTTGCTGCTGACCTTCACAAATGGGTAAAAAAAAGCTGGAATGACTCTAAACCTCTTCCCGCTGGAGGGTTTCATCCCTCCCCGTGCCACATCCCCCCAAGCCTCACCTCCTGGCTGCCCTTCCTTCCCTTTTCCACCACCCCCTGTACTCATCCCCGTGGAGCAACCTGGTCTAGTGGAACCACGGCAGGGGGTGGGACTGGATGAGATTTAAGGTCCCTTCCAACCCAAACCCATTCCATGATTCCATGGTCTAACTTCGCAGACCCAGGTCACGTCGCTCCTCTTCTGCAGAGGGAGAAAACGGACTCGGGAGGGGATACTGGGAGGAAATTCCTCCCTGTGAGGGTGGTGAGGCCCTGGAATGGATTTCCCAGGGGAAAATCCCCACCCCTGGAAGTGTCCAAGGCCAGGCTGGACGGGGCTTGGAGCAACCCGGGCTGGTGGAAGATGTCCCTGCCCACGGCAGGGGGGTGGCACCGGATGGGCTTTAAGGTCCCCTCCAACCCCAAACCACTCCACGATTCTCCTTCAAACCCCACGCTGCTCTTGGATTCCTTTGGACAGGAATCGGCTCTGTGAGGCCCTGGAGCGAAGGACCTTCCCAGGGATAAGCCCCAGGCACGGGATGTGCCCCCCTACCTTCGGTGGTGAGGCTGTCGATGAAGAGCGAGGACGTGGAGGTGGTGACAGCCTCGCTCAGAGGGGACAAAGAGCTGTCAGGAGGGGCCGAGTAGTGGCTGCCTTCTGCCAGGTCCTCGCAGGTCCTTTCATCTGACTGGAAGAGGAAGGGAGAACAGCTGTTTTTCCCAGTTTTCCTCCAGCGGGAATGCCGGGGGGAGGGCTGGGTTTCCGAGGCTTAGGGCTACTGAGCTTCGAACACTGCTGGAGAAACAGGGCCTGAAGCGGCAGGAGGAGAGGTTGGAGAAGAGGAGGGAAAGTTTGGGAAGCACTTAGGCAGGAACAAAGGACAAGGAGCTGGCAGGGTCCTACAGCCTGGACTTTGTGCATCCCTGGGTGACCTCACATAGGTCTGGTGACCTCCTGTAGGTCCCGTGACCTCCGTTTCCCTCACCCAACCCTCCGGGTACAAAGCGGAGTTTTCAGCAGAAGGAGGAGGGGGGGAAATAAATTAAAAAAAAAAAAGAAAAAAATCAAACCAACACCGCAGCAAAAAAAAAAAACCAAAACCCCAACCAAAAAAAAAAANAAAAAAAAGAAAAAAATCAAACCAACACCGCAGCAAAAAAAAAAAAACCAAAACCCCAACCAAAAAACAAAAAGCCCAAAGCAGAACCAGATGTTTCTCTCCAGCTGATCCTTGTGAGACAAAGGAAGGAGTTCATCCAACGAGGAGATAATTGTTGCTCACAAGGACGAAAACAGGGCTCGTTCCTTCCTGCTTGGGAGTGAGTAAGAGTCATGCTCCGGGAGGAGGAGGAGGAGGAGGAAAAACACCCCGGAGAGCTCCAACTGCACCGTTTGGTGACTTCTGGAGCTTCTCAGCACCCGGAAAAGGCACCAGCAAGGAAAACCCTGGATTGGATGGAGCATCCTTTAACTATCCCAATCCAGGCAGCCCGTGTTGAGGGGGTCAGTGGTCCTGCTCTAATGGGAAAGGGGGAGATAAAGGGGGAAAAGGGATATTATGCAAAGGGAATAAAGGGTCATAAAGGGATGCCCAAAGGGAATAAAAGAACACCTTGAGGGGATAAAAGGATATAAAGGGATATCTAAAGGAAAAAAGGGGAGAGCTGAAGGGATACCCAAATGGAATAAAGGGTTATAAAGGGATACCCAAAGGGTTATAAAGGGATACCCAAAGGGAATAAATGGATATTTAAGTGGAATAAATTAGTATCTACAGGTATATCCAAAGGGAATAAAGGGATATCTGAAAGAATATCTAAAGGGAATAATAAAGGGATATCTAAAGGGCTGTTCTTCAGGGAATAAAGGCACGTCCCAAGGGATATCTCAAGGGACATCTAAAGGGAATATCTAAAGGAATACTCAGTCTGACCCCGAACACGCCGGGGCAGGCAGAGCTGAGCCTTCACTCTTTGAGCTGGGACACGGCCGTGGGTTTCCCTGCAGAGCAGCACCATTCCCAGCACAGGAGCTGAGCAGGGATCCCCCCCGGGCTCACCTGGCCACAGCCATAGGACAACCACTCCTCACGGTACCGGTCAAAGCCGCTGGAGCACCTGCGGGGAAAAGTGGGGTTCAAAGTGGCAGGAGATGCTCTTAGAAGTCACTGCTCGTGGTTTCTAAGCTGCCCAAGAGTCCCAAAACCTGCTGTGCGCAGACACCAGGACAAACAAGGTCTGGGAGGATGACATCCAAGGTGACACCCAAAGACGTGGGGTTTCCAGCACAGCTGCGCTGGAAGAACCCAAATATTCCCCTTCCCAGAGGAGGAGAAGGGTCAACACCACTTCTCCAGGGGAAAAGGAGAGGCAGAAAATAGGAAAAAAGATATGGCCTGAGTTTGAGTTTCCACTCCCTGGACTCTGTGCCAGGGCAAAGCCACGAGCTCCACGAGGCTTGTTGGGCTTTTTCCAGCAACATCTGCACAGGAAAAACACACTAAAGAAATTATAAATGACATCAGGCAAAGAGCAACGAGAGAAATCCCTGCAGGAACAGGGAATGGAACAGCTCCCTGACCTTTGGAAAGTCTCGGGGTGGGGGTGGAGGAGCAAAATCTGAACCAGGGGTTCAGGTCACACAAACACCAATTTACCCAACGACTGTGCAGGAAAGGAGGAGAAACCACGAAAAACTTCAGGCCCTGATGAGATCTTTGCTTCAAGCACAGTTCCTGTCCCGACTGTGGGCTCAGGAGAGGCAAAAATACAAGATTCCACCGCCCAAGGAGAGAGCTGGGAGGACTCCGGGACGGAACCACGGAGCCGGGATGCAGCTCCAGCCCCTGGAACCACCCCACGTGCCGGCTTTGCGAGACCAAGCTGGCTGAAAGCCAACGAAGGCAGCGGCCTGTTGTCTCCAGCTTTTGCCAGTCCCACCGTGTTTTTCAACGCGTGTGATTCCCCGTTTGCAACCTGAGCTCCGGAGGCGACGGCGACGGGACGCGCGGCCAACGCGCCCCGAACCAACCAGGGCAGGAGCGACGGGAGCAAACCCCACCAGGAGCCGGGATTCGGGCAGGTGAAAAAGGGTAACTCGGACCCTTACACTGCCAGAGGGCGGGGGTTAGACGGGATACTGGGAAGGGATCCTTCCCTGTGAGGGTGGGGAGGCCCCGGGCTGGAATTCCCAGCGAAGCCCCAGCCCTGGAAGCGTCCAAGGCCAGGTTGGAGCAACCTGGGATAGCGGGAAGTGTCCCTGCCCACGGCAGGGGGTGGCACTGAATGAGATTTAAGGTCCCTTCCAACCCAAAGTGTCCCACGATACGGTAAAATCAGATTTGCAAACACCGTAAACGTGGAACAATCAGAACAACCAAGTGCCTGAACCCCTGGGGTTCAGCCCAAACCAGACCCAGACGAAGCCACTGTACCCCAGGCCCAGTTTTGCTACCAAGGCAGATGTGAGAACATCCCATCCTGTGCTCTGAAGCCACCAGTGCCATTGAGAAATGACATTCCCGTGGCTCGGGTTGTGTCACAGTCCACAACAGGCAGGGAATCGATGCTGATTTATTGGTGGCTTTGCTGATGGCTCAGGATCTTCTCCCGTCCCCTGCAGGAAGGAGGGGGCTGGGGAGGGGGGCAGGAGCCTGTGCCTCCCTGGGAGAGCGGGATTTCCACGTGAGGATCTGTGTTATTGGGTCCCCTCCCCTGCCACCAGCTCCAAATAAATAGTTCAGCACAATCTCATTAAGCTCCCGTGCTCTGCGTGGAGCTGCTGGGGCTGGAGGAGAGTAGAGGGCAGGACCAGAGCCTCCAGTCACCCCAAAAACAAGGCAGCAAGTGCCTCCCTCACCCCTTGCTATGCCTTGTCCCCAGCAGGAGGGTATGTCCCTCCCAGCTGGGGGGTGACGAGCATTCCCAGCTCCATGACCTGCCTGTCCCAGCCTCCCTCCCCTGCACCTCCCAGCCCAAGTCAGGACAGGTTTTCACCGTGTTCAAGCTCACTGACAAAAATCTGAGTCCCGCTCCAGGTCTCAGCTTGTTCCTGGACCAAAAACCCCCAGGAAATGTCTCCTTGCAGTGGCTTGTAACAGGAGATCAGCTCAGCGCTTCACCCTGACTGTGACACCAGGAGCAGCACCCAACTAACCCAAAACACGGCAAGAAGAGGGGGAAAATGCTGAAAAAACAACCCCAGCACCACTGACCCAGACACCAGCCCTGGCCCTGAGCTCCCTGCCCCAGCTCTGGAAACGTCGGCAAGGGAAGAGGTGGGAAGGAATCCCGCCCCAGGTACCTCTGCAGGACGTGGCACCAGCTGCAGTTGAAGGTCAGCTCCGAGGTCACACACGTTTCACAGCTCTGGTGCTGGAGACAAGCTGGGAAAGAGAGGGGAGAGACGTTCCAGGCAGGTGCCAACACGAGTGCGGGCACGGGGGAGCAGATCTGAGAGCTGGTGGCTTGGGGCAGGAGCGGAGGATCAGCCACTGAGTCTCCAACCCAACCTCTCTGCCACGGATGGGCTCCCAGCCCATCCATAAACCTCCTCCCGCCCTGTTTAGCTGGGAATTCAAACGCCTGGGAGGCTTTCTGCCCTTCCTTGTTGGGCAGAGGGTGTTCCTCGGGAGGCACAAAGAGCTGAACCTCCCCCCTCCTCGTGCTGTGCCCACACTACGTGGTTCTGCACGAACACCAACATTTGGCGTCCCCCTGTCTAGGAGGGGTGATCAGGAGGGCCTTGGTTGTGAAGGAAGCGAAGGACATCAGCAGTTTTAACAAGCTCCTCCGTGGCAGAGCCGGGAGTGGCTCCAGTGCTGCGACATTCCCGGGGATGGAGGCCTCCGCTCCTGATCTCCTCTCCCACCCTGAGCTTTTCCCAAGGCCGTGTGGAGGCAGGGAGCAAGCTCAGACCTCTAAAGCAAGGCAGAGGCTAAGCCAGTCCATCCCTTCTGCCCCGAACAAGGCCAAAAACTGAGCCCCCAGACGAGGAAGCAGAGTGTGTGGCTCTCTGTAGCCCCGCGGCTCCCGCGCAGACATGGCTCGCAGCTCCCCGAGCTGCCAGGGGGGAAAACCAGGCAAGAAAACAAGCCAGCAAATCTTCAGGAGGAAAAAAAGAACAGAGTTACTGCAGAACGGTTATTTATGTTCTGCCTGCAATAACCTGCCTGCTGTTAAAATTGTCATAAAATACCCCGGGGAGAGTGTTTAGTGCGGCCCCTCCGTGTCTCCACGGCAGATTTACTCTCAGCCCGTCTTTACCGGCTGCTGACGACTCTCCCTCGTGCCCGAGTGTCCTTGGAGCCAACCGCTAAAAACGGGCCCGTTCCACAGCAGCCCTCGGAGATTTCAGCTCAGCGTGGAGGCGCTGAAAACGCCCCGTGCGCAGACCCGACGTGAACCGGGGTCCGGCAGAATCAGCCGCGGCTCACGGGGCAAAGGGGAGGGATTTCTCGGCTGGGGGCTGCTGGCAGTGCAGGGAGGGAGGAACTGAGGGGTGAGAGGGGGTGAGCAAGGAGAGACGGCCGCTCTGGGCGCTGGGGGAAAGGTGCTGGTGGAGCACCAGGAGCGGCTCCATCCTGGCTGGCACCGCTGCCCTCGGTGGGGACCGCTGAGCACAGGGAAGGTGATTCCCAGGATTCCCTGCTGCTCCCTCCTTTGTCAGCAATCCCTGCGCCAGCTCTGGGCTCTGCTGCCTCAGCTGTGGAGAACACCAAGGTGGGATTTCTGCTGGCTGAGGTTGGCTCGGAGGGGAAGGGGGGGGTTGATCCACACAGGGGTGGATGGACCAGAGGCTCAGCGACAGCCGGGCACGATGGACGACCCCGGGGCAGAGGAAAAAACTGTTCCCTGCCGGCAGCACCCCCTCCCTGCACAGCTCCAAGGATCCTACCTTGCCAGGCCATGGACGGCACCCCAGTCCCAGCACCCCCAGACCTGCCCCTGCCAGCCTTGGCTCTAAGTCAGTGCTGTCTGGGTGAGATCCCGTCAGGGAAGAGCCCGGGGCTGCACTCACTGGGCAGGGGCGTGAACTCCACGGCCGACAGGCTGCTGATCCTGCTGGTGTCCAGCTCCACGCGGTGGTACTCGTAGATGGTCCGGCGCCGGGACTCTGCAACACCGAGCTCGGGGTTAGGCCGGGCCTAAAACCATCCCTGCTGCGAAGGGATTTACCCCACGCTGCCGTGGGGGCAGGCTGGGGGGGACTGCTGGGGAAAGGCAAAGGTGGCCCCAAGCCTGGGGCTGCAGGAGAAGCGATGGGGAGGTGCTGGGGGGGGGCAGGAGGGATGGCAGGGCACAGATCCTGCCCCCCTGTTTTGCCAGGGGGAGCTCAGGCCTCGCTGTCCCCTCTCCCTGACCAGAGGCTGCGCTGATGGACGTGCTCCAGCCCCTGCTCTGCTCCAAACAAACACATTGTTCCTCACTGACTCACGGGCTGGAGCCTCCCGGGGCTCCCCCCCAAACCTCCCCCCTTCCCCAACTCCCTCCTGCCCCATCCCCTTCCCTCTCTTTCCCCTTCATCCTGGCGGCCATCCTGGGGTCTACCCTGGATTCAGGCATCTCCCAGATGATGCTCCTCTGGCGTCAATCTCCACGGGCGATCCAACCTCTCCTCCCAGCACGGCCTCCGCACTCGGAGCCCAGCGGACGAGCAGGATGAGCATCCCCCGCTCCTACCCCTGCTCTCCGCCCTCCAACCCTCGTTTCTCCACCTCATGAGGCTTTCTCGTGCCCAGTTCTTGCATCTCCTCTCCCCTCACGGCCCAGGGCAGGGCTCGGGAAGGCCGTGGGGTGGAGGGAGCAGCTGTGGGGCGGGAGGGGAGGAACCACCCGGGGCTGGCCCCGGTTCCCGCACGAACTGCTGTAAACGGGTCATAAAGCAGGGCCAGATGGCTCCAGGAATAACAGGGAAAAACCACCAGGCCAGGAGGGAGGAGCAGGGACGGGCTCCTCGTGACTGGAGAGGCTGGAAGGGCCTTTCTGGGGAGCTCAGCCCCGGCCTGCAGCTCGCGGCACACGTGGAACGAGCGTGTGGACATGGATGTGGCTATTCCCGAGGCACAGGTGCAGATCCCAGCACGGATACACGTGGAAGGACACCCAGAGCAGCAGGGGGGTGGCTGCAGACCCTCCAAACCCCCCCATCCCTATGGGAATGGGGCACCCTGCACCCCGCAAGCCTCTTGTCCACCTGCAGCCCTGCCTGGAATAGAAGAATTGAATTCTTCCCCTCGTCCTCATCAGCTGGGAATCAGGGAAGGGCTTGGCTGCTCATGGAGAGTCTGAACACACCAAGGCCCACCCAGAGCACGAGGCTGAGAGATGGTCCTGGCCATGGGGAGACGGACGAGGGGGATGCACTCCAAGACGGACGTACCCCGAGAGGGATGCACAGGGAACATGGGACACGAGGGGCAGCCAAGCCCCACACGCCTCCTCACACTCCCCTGCTCCCTGTGAATCCAAGCAGCTCATCCTCACACCCAGAGGTGCCCGGAGACGAGGATGTCTCCCCCTTCCCTCCCCTCTCCCAGCTGCCGAGGAAGCCCCGCGGGATCCCTGTGGGATCAGCTCCCTCCCTGCCCCAGCAGCCCCTCCAGGGCAGGCAGTGACTCACCAGGCACGTCGGGAGAAGGGTTGAGGACCATGAAGGCGTCGGAGAGCCCGGCCTTCACGGGGTGCTGGGTGGCACTGATCTGCAGGACTGGCACTGGGATCTGCAGCCAGGGAGATGGGACAGGGTGGATCCCAGCCCAGCCCAGCCCCAGTTGCTGGTGCTGCTGCAGAGGCCTCCAGGAATGGCCATCCCCAGTATGTGAACAGTTACAACCCCAAACCCCCTCCCAGACCCACAGGGACCCCCGTGGGGACCCTCCTGCCCTGCCTTCCCCTGCAGGAGGAGGCACCCCATGCCCCCGGGTGCCTCCTGGAGGTGCCAGGAGCGGGGAGGGGGATCTCTCACCTCCTTGTACCCGAAGACAATCCTCCCGGTGCTGTGCAGGGCTGCCTGGAAGGTGAAGCTGCCCAAGTCCTCCTTCCCCTGCAGATACACCTTGTCCCACTGCACCACGAAAACCGTCCCTGGGCGGGTAAGGGGGGGTGACCACAGCGGGTCAAGCCTCTCCTCCCTCCTCATCCCACCAGCCCGACCCGTCCTCCTGCTCTGCCCACGGACCTCCAAGGCATCTCATCCCCCAACCTCCAGCGCTCTGCTCGGAGCAGATCCCCCCCCCNCCCTGGCCCCAGAGAGCCGAGCCTCGCCCGGCTGGATGAGGCAGGAGCGGGGGCAGCCGGAGCCGGGGGCGGGCAGGGCAGGACTCACCGTTGTCCAGGTACTGCACGGTGGAGTTGCGGGAGTAGCTGGGGTTGAAGTTGGCCATGAGGGGGGCGATGTACTGGGTGGCCGTGAGCATGCGGTGGATCACGTCCCCCACGAAGATGAAACCTGAGCGGGTAGAGGGTGAAGCAGCACAAACTCTCCCCCACCGCCACCCCCAGGAGCCTCCCTCCCTCCTTCCCACCTCCCACCGCCC
>VXAY01007396.1:1453326-1471692 GCA_013399855.1 Oxyruncus cristatus | reverse complement strand
TATATATATAACCTTCATGGCTGTCATCATGCAAATTGTGACATTGTCAATTTCAAAACGCAGTAAATATATTTATGTTTTTTAAAAATTTTAAATTGCCAAATTGTGCACAGTAAGTGCACACCTACACAATGAAGTGATTTACATGGACTTGTAAAAAAACCTCAGAGAGAATTTTATTAACTCCGGTGCTGACTTCAGGATTACAAGGACTTTAAAACCAATATGCAGAAGCAAGCAGCACTATCTTCTGAAAAATCACTGAGCTCACAGGGAGACAGTAAGGGCTTAGCTGCAGCCACTGGATGCTGGAACACTCAGCTTCCACTGGGCACTCAAAAGCAGTGGATAGAAACTGCCACTCAGCTGGCCATGGGAATTTCTCACACACAGATAGAATCATGGGATCCAAGTGTGTTTTTCTTCCAAACTAGCTGTGAAGGAACCCTGATGGATAGTGTGTGTTACGGGAAATCAAAAGAGGGATGGAGGAAAGATGGACAAAACACTGTGTGGTGGACTCATAAGAGCTGATAGATGGAAAATCAGCATTACAACTGGCTACTCCCAGCTTTGATTACATGTGCGGGTGGAATGAAGTTGGCTTCAGAAGGATTTTATTTTTCTAATTTCACATGGACAATAACAGGAATTTGTGCTTGCTGATAACCATAACTTTCTAATAAAAATCTACATACAGAAAAGAAAAGACAATATTATTTTGAGCTTGGTAAATGTTTGCCCAACCAACCAGTAGATCTTTAAATTAGCTCAGAGTCCCAGAGATGTCATGAAGGTTCTTTATGGATATTGAGTCCTTTTTCCTTAGATGAGAAGGTAGGACTGGAACCTAAAACATTTCTTCTGAAATATTCACCCAGTTCTGGTTGAGGCAAACTGTGTAAGGAAGGCTCGCTCTGCTTCCGTTCCAAAGTAGTAGTCTTTATCTTCACCCAGAACTGTCAGCCCTTATTATCAATGAATGTTACATGAGCTTAAAATAGAAATTTTAAAGAATTTGTTTATTATTTATTTACAGATATGTATGTTTTCCATCCTGTGAGAATGACCTTCAAATACCAGATCAAAGCACGAGAGCATGTTACAGCATGTTTGAGCTGAAGTTCTGAGAATACTTCAGAGAGATGACAAAGTTTCTCATTTATATAGTTCCTTTCATCACTTAAAATAAATTATTAGTATAGTTGATATCGATTTATATGAAACAATGGGCCTTAAGCTTATTGTGATCATGCAAGACTGAGTTTCACTCATAATAAAAAGTTACAGGAAAATTTTAGCAATGCCCAGTAACAGTCTAAAAACCATCTAGTTATTAGGGCCAATTAAGTGAATGAAATAAAGAGCATCATTATAACATTCTAGAAATCCATCCTACAATTACGTGGTGTGCAGCCCTATTCTGATCATCTCAAAAAGGATATAATAAAATTGGAAAAGATTCAGAAAATGGTCAGGAATTGTTTTCACATGAGGAGTGACTGTGAGTCCTGGGACTCTTGAGCTGGGAAAAGACATGACTTGAGTTCATGAGGGTCACAGAGATAATGAACACAGGTCAGTTGTTTGCTATGCCTTCCAAGACATGATCTTAGAGTTGTCTTAAGTACCTACAATCTGTCAGGCTTTAAACTTTCCAATGGAAGTGAGTCTTCATGTGATGTAGGTGTAAAATTTGCAACTCTCAGTGTTACTAAAACTTTATTTAGATGTGAGAAACAATCTTCATTATTACTTCTATTTTTATCTGCTCTGAAACTTTGGACATTATGTAAAAGACTAGGCATTGAGCTGATAGCTCCCAGCTGGCTTGCTGGGGTGATTTACCTGGAGCAACAAGGACTCAGTAGTGAAAAAAAAGACCAAACAAAAAACCTGAAACAAACAAAAGCTCCCAAGTCTATCAGACCACACTTCCCTTTGAAATGGACTGAAAGCAACTGAAGCAAATCGACTAGCCAGAGCAACTCATATTGGTACTAAGTTCGGGAATGCTACTTAGGCACAATTGATCTCATATTTGTCAGTCAAGGAAGACAAGAACAGGATGAATTCTTTGTAGCTGTTGTTTCAGACACCACTCCTTAGGCAATGAGAGCTTTTCTGCTGAGACTACTAACACTAGATCAGGTCCTTGGTAAGAAAAAAACAACAAACATTTTATTTTGAGAATTATTACAGTTGTGGAATGAATCCCTGCTGCTGTCTTGAGTAAGCTGGGGCTGACTAATGTCTGCAGCCACAAGGTAAGAAGGTTTTGTAATCTATACTCTCTCTCAGAAGATACAATTCCATCCACCATACTAAATCAAAGGAAACTTTGCCTCTTGTCGAAAGGCTGAGATTAAGGCAACAAGTTTCCCGTTCGTAACCCTGTTTGTTGTTCTTTGTCCATCTGTCTTTAAACAAACAAACAAGCAAAACCAAACAAAAATGATGCAAAATAATAAAAAACCCTTTCCAGGACTATCTTCTCCAAACCAATGCTATAATTCAGAGGTGTCTTTTTCTAGGATATTGAAAGCAGTGAAACTTTACACAGAAAAACTTCATGCGAGAAATCTGTGTCAAATCAGTGGTTATTGCTATGAGCCCATTTTTAAAGCATGGCTGAAAGAGACTGGAATTTTACTGTTGAATAAATAGGACCACTGTTTTTAATAGTTGTATAAAAGTATCATTAGTTGCACAAAGCAGTAGAGTGCTAAGAGCTGATCTCAACCAGGGTGGCAGCAAGGGGCCCTATCCTCTCTCTGCTCTTGTAGCCTCAGCTAGCATCAGCTGAGGGTTTTTTTCCTGAATTTCTGCCATCTTTCTTGAGGCATGAAGAGCTGTGTATTGCTTACCTTCTGTGGTGCACTCACAATCAGGGGTAAATTAGGCTTTCCACAGCAAATAAAATTAAATTGTTTCTCTCTGAAGAGCAAAACCAATGCGTTTTCCTGAGTTATCATTTTTGTTACCTTGAAGTCTGCTTTCTGTCTGGTTTTCTTTCAATTGTGCACAGCAAACTGCTATGCTACTCTGCAGTAGCCTTTGGCCTTAACCACACTGTAACCCCTTTCCTTGAATCTTCACAGCCCATGATTACTGGTGCAAGTCTTGTCACAAGAGGAAAACTAGTCCAGTTTATTGTCGGCATTTTAACCATAACACTTCCTAAATCAGACACTTCTCAGTTACATGAAGCCCATTTATGTTGCAATGGTAGAGTAGCACCAATGACAGCAATAGTATACCAAACTAAGGCAACTTGTTTAGACAGGCGACTTCTCAGAGTACACTGCTGTTCTGCTTTGCTTTAACAGCCCTACATCCTTACTCTGAAACTGGTCACACCTTGATATAGTGGGTCATCTTAAAGGGACCTGATAAAATCCCCTTTATGCCTGAAAGCCTCTGTATTTTTCAGGTTTTGAACAGGTTTCCACCACTGTTGGGCCTGGAGGTCTTACAGAAGCTGAGGTCACATTTTGCTGGCTGGTATATAGAGNACTATAATCTCCTATTTTGCTGTCTGAAAAATACCTTCATTCTTGTGATACAGAATTTTATTTCACTGAATATTAAAATATTAAGATTTTAAACCCAAAAATTTATATATATATATATATATATATATACACACTAGCCTGTACTATGTGGGTTGTGGTTTATGATTACAAGGAAGACTATAATTAAAGAGGGACTGTATTTTGTTAGGATATACTGATAGCTAGAAAAATGAATAAGCTTGCGATACACAAAACCTTTTGCTCATTAGAACAAAAGCAACAAACTTCAGAGTACAAGCTAGGACCAGTGACTCTAACAGAATTAAATTTGCTAATCAGATTGAGAATTGGAGGGAAAAGGTGTCTGGTATCCATGGAAGGAAAGGTGCTAGCAAAGAGAGAAGTGAGAATGTTGTCAACCTTGCGGGAGAAAAAGAAAGAGGAGGATAATTATCCCCTCAGGAGATGGGTTATGGGGAAAATTGCAATGTGTACTACACAGCCATATATTTAAAACCCATAGCTACACAAAGCATTTATAGTCAAACCAGGTTAAGGGAAACAAAGGTGCAAAAATGGGAAGTAACTCACTCTTTATCTTCCTCTGCTATAACTTTCTGTGCAAATTGCCTCTCTCACAGATCCTGATGCACATCAATCTTTAACAGAGAAAGTGTGGCCTAACGAGGTGAGGTAACTTAACTCTGGCTGCCCTGTGAATAAATCAGCAACAGTTAGGAGCTGTAACCTCTCCCGTCCCTGTGAACTTCCTTGACATAATTCCATAATCATGCTGGGGGCTGAAGTTGGATCTCAGCTGAAGGGGTTTTTTTCTTCTCTGTTATTACCTGTATCTGAAAATGTTGTTTTATTAGGTAGCTTGCTTCTAAGAGAGGATAAAAAGCTGAAATAAAGGCTGAAGAATAAAATCCACCTCTGAACCCTGGAGCAGCATGAAAATGAAAGCTGTCATGAAGAATGTCTGTCTTTTAAATTACCCATGCATCACTCAACTTGGACAATAAGCAAACATCTGGGTCTGGTGGAGCAGGTTTACTCTCTGGAGAAAAATGGTTTACATAGGGTGATAGTTTATATTTCCCATTTATTGTCTGACTGAACGTGTAATAAAAGACAGTCCAAGTGAGAGTGAGGTCATTAGCACCTGTTAATATGGGAGGATTTCACAATTTCACATATCCTGGCCAGAAGATGGGATGGAAAATTGGAGAGTGCATAAAAAAAATAAATTAAAAATGACATCTACCCTAACTTTCATTACATTATTAAAGCTCTTTCCATCTGATCTCAAATGCCATGTGGATGGGTCAATTTGCAGATTGCTGTGGACATCCTAATGTTCATGTAGGCACTTCAAGACAAGCTGTCATAAATAGTTAAGTTGCCCTGGGAGCAGTGCCAAAATGCATTTCAGTGATGACTGCAGAGATGCCTGCTAAAAAGCAAACAGCACATTAGCAGCCCTCAGAGTTATTGTGCAAATGGAGTGTGAAATTCCAGTCCATTGCCCTGCACTATAACTTTTTGTCTCCCTGATAATGATTAAGAGAAGCTTTGCTTGATTTGATGGTGGGTGGAAAGAAGGGTGTGAAAAATGATAAAAAACTCCTTTGGATGTTTCACTTGACCTTCAGGAAACTCCAAGGGAGGGTTGATTGTCTGATCTGCACACAGAGGATTTAGCTGGCTTTGTTTGTTCTAAAACCTGGTGCTGAATTTAGAAGCCCAGGGTTGCATGGTGTGGAATTACCATAAAATAAAATATCCCAAGCAGTTATTAAATATTTAAAAAGCAATCTGAACATAACTGTTGGTTGAAATGAATGAAGGGGGAAAGAGCATACTGTCGCCCTCGGGAAGAAATGCTACGCTTAAAACCCACAAGATTGGAACTGATCTGTACTTCTGTGTTAATTTACTGGAAATTATTCCTTTTACGTTTTCATTATTATTATTAATGCTAACACTTCATATTTTCAGAGCATCTTACATCTCAAAGTGTCTCAAATAATTAAGCCTCCTAGTCATAGAACGATTACCGCTGATGGAGCAAAAAGTGCAGTGCCTTTAAAGGTGGGGAAGTATCATCCCATTTTACCACTGTGATGGAGTGGGATGTAGTGATTTGTTTGAGCTTGCATCAGTGGCAATGCAGGGTCAGAACATAAATTGTTTGACCTGTAGCTCCACTTAACTGTGCTGCCTGTCCAAAGCATCAGTTTCATCTCCCTTCTGCTACCAACTGATAGGCACAGGAGTAATGGCCTGAGCAATTGACCCAAAGATTGCTGAAATCAGTGGCAGTACTTCGAAGGAGCTTTAGCTTAGCCCTAAAATTTGCTCTTTAACTACCTGTGAATTTTGTTTTCTGCTCGCAAAACACAAGGACCCTTTGTATTTTAAGCAACAAGTCCTGCCAAAATTTTAAATTACCACCAGAAAAAAGCAGGGGTCTAGACTTCTGCTTAAACACTAGGCTGAACTTCTTCCTGTAATTGCTTTTAGTTTCACTCACTGGATAAAAGATATTACAGTGATCAAATAAATACACTGAGCCAAGTCAGAGTTCTTCCAAAGAACAGATTCAGGCAAAGCATTTGTGGATTTGTCACTGTCCCATTTTTACAGAAAACAGGATGAATGTCTTTGATTTGCAGTGAAAAGCTTTCATCAGTCAACATTTGCTACGGAAAAAGAAAAATAAATAGAAAACAAGGGTCAATCAGTAACTGAAAAAGAACAGGGAAAAGTTAACTGTGGATCTTAGGACATCCTATGTAGTTTTTCAATAGTTGCTGCAAGTTTTGAGAGATTTAGAGGCTAGATTATCTGCCTCTGGAGAGAGAAGATAAGATTTTTTTTCTGCCAGTTGAACAGTTATGCTAAGTAGCATGGGAGAGGTCCATGAAAGGTTTAGTGAGGCTTTGAGAGTATGCTATGATCAATTAACTAGATCAGTCCAATACCTAAATTAAAGACATTATCCAGAGATCACAGAAGGCAAGGAAACTACCCCAAATGAGAGTCATATCCTATCTAAATGCAAAGAAACAAAGTAAGAAAAAGAAGAGATGGATTATATTTTCATTGTTAAAGTTGGAGCAATAAATTTCCAGCTTAAAATTGGAACTCTCTTGTATTGAAGAGCTCCATAGTTGTAAATAATAAAAATATTACTTTTCCCACTGCCTGCCAAGCATAAACAAAATGAAAAAAAAAAAAGAAAAAAGAATATTGAGTGTCATATATTTTGTTTCACTGGCTTTGGGGATGAACTTAAAGGATGCCCGTGGTCTGTTTCTCTGCCTCAATTGACAGGTTGGAATAGGCCGATGGATACTTGCTTTCCATCATAAGACAGTACATGGAAAAAGCCAGTTTGAAACATGGGTGACTCACTGCCCAGTTGCATGCATGTGGGACATAGCAGCACATGTCAGAATATGGAGAGGGAGTGTTTGGCTCGACTGACTGGGTGTTGGGTCCGAGGGTCAGACATAATGAAGTAGTTCCAGACTTGCTCACTCACAGGGGCTGAGATCCTCTTTGTTTCAGAGTGACTTTTCTTTGTTCAGGTTAAACTGTTCCTGTTGTATAAATAAAGGTGATAGACTACAAAACCAGCAACATTTTGCAGTAGTCAAATTTATGTATAGATGCACAGAAGCTTGGAGTAACTTCTTTTCTCTAAAATTCATAGCACCTTAACTATTCTCAGTATGGATTTTTTCCTATACTGAGTATATAAAGAACACCAGCTGAGAGTAACAGGCATTTGGAAGAGGGAGTAGCTTTGGGCAAACACTGTAGAGTTAAGAATTTGTTTGACAAATTTAGCCTCCTTCTGTATTTGCAGATTATTCATGAACAGACTTTGATTTGCTCAAATCTGCAGAGTTGGTCAAACAGAATTTGCCAAATCCTAGGTTGTCTCAGCAGTGTCCTTGACCTGGTTTGGGAAATATATTTGTGCTTGAATATATCCAGCTAATATCACAAGTGAATTTAAAGGAGCATAATGAAATAAGGTGGCTTTTGAATGAGTTTTCAATTCTGAACTTGACTTGATCAAATACTTTTGTTGCTGTTCACCTGACTGGATGAACAAGGTGCCTGCCTCAAAGCAGGCTGGGTACTTACCTCAAATAAATATTTTGACTTTGCTACCTAGATTACCTTCAAAGCTTTATGAATCTGAAAAGATATGAACACAGCTGAATATAACCAGAATTCTAATTGTTTTCAATATAGTTTCAGCTGTGAACTGACTTTCAGCTTTGCTATGTCTTGAAACAAATTCAGTGGTTTATTTGAAACACTTTAGTCTCTTGGCTACTCGGGTGTCACTTACAGATATTGCTTGGTTTTTTCCACAAACTCACACAGCATTTTCAAGCCAGTTGCATAAATAGAATATAAATGTGTTTGTGTGTATATCCATGTCTCTTTCTTTCTATAAATGTTTTCGCAAGCATAAAAAAATCTATGCAAGTAGTTACTAAATCCTATACAATTAGTCCATAGATCAAAGATGTCATCATGTAGCAATAAATTTTAATATTAATACCCATGTCGTGAGATCTGTTTTGTCTATGCGAATTCTTCTTGCTTTTTAGTAAAATTTATGGGTTGATAAAAACTGTGCAGAAAGCAAAGGTCTAAACCTTTGACACAATTTTTTGGTGGAGAGTGCGGGCAAAAGTTAAACCCTTAAGACTATAAAAGAGGATTTATAAATTTTATTCAAGCAATGTGTCCAAAACCTTTTTAAGTGTCTGCCTTGTTCTGTCTGTTCAGTGTACTTCTTTATATGGGTACATGCACATACATATGCATGAGCCTATACACTCATATACATGTGTGAGTGTATATGCTCTACAAATCAGAATAGAGATTTGAACTTAATATATAAATCTTTTAAGTTATTTCTACCTATGCTATGTGATTAGTATAAAAAATAACCAAGTTCTATTGAACTTTTACCAACTGGTGTGCTAAATCCCTGGGGATGATAAAGCTGCTACAAAGCACATTCAAATCCCAGCAAGGTCATATCTTTTAACTTTCTGAGGTTCTGTTCCTAAAATGAACACTGTACTTTTATCCTACATGCTGTGTGCAGTTTCAGCAGGGTAAGGTCTGGAGAAGTGCTTTAAGAATGGGTTTCTGGCAGCTGTATATGATTTAAAGAGGTATTTTCTGTATTAGAAATTTACTGCATGTCTCTCCCAGTAAACCTTTCTATTAGAGCTTACTTTGTCTATGAGCTTTGTCTATTTTAAACAATGAATCAAATTTACTAAGATAATTTCACAAGGTCCCTTTAAATTAATTCTGTTGTTTCACACACACAAATTCTTCACCCCCCTCCACCCCCTCTACCTTCCATCCCGGTTGAATACAATGTGAGAAATGCTGCTGGAGCTTCAGGATCCATAAATGCTCAGGATATAAGTAGGAAATGTGAAGACATGTATCACTCTGGGTATTAGTGGCAAATGAATTTGCATGCATTGCATTATTAGTACTTTTGTAAGCACTGCTTAATTAGAAAGTAAATCAGATGTGAATTGCAAATGGTGTCTTTAAATACATCCCAGCAATATTTATTTAGAAGCTAATGATTTACAGCAGAAGCCTGAGAAATGTTTTAATTCCAGGTGTTCAATATAATAATAGCCAATTTTGGTTTCTACTTGATGTTTATAAATGCATAAGTACAGTTGGTTAGGTGGCTTTTTATAGCTTTTTGGGTTTTTTTGACTGTATCAAATAAACTGTGCAGGAGAGTCCTCAATGGAAAAAAATCTTGGATAATAAAAACCAGAGCTGGAATTTCTTTGTCTTATAAACTGGATGGGTAATCCCCTTTACAGCTGGATAGACAATTACCAAGGATTTTGATTTTTAACACTATCATACATCATGTAATGACTGTTACACATTCCACTACAGTTTTCAGGTTGATGAGTATTATCGTGGTCTGGAAATCTCAGGATATTCAAGGAAAATGCTGTGGACAGCGACATATCTCTCCAGCATACTGTAACATAAGATAGCCTGAACCACTCACAGAATTCGTGGGTGGATTGTAACAAGCTGAGAGGAAACCAGAAGAGTAGACCAGAATGTTATCTTCTTGGTTATGGGACACAAACAGACATGTTGAGGAAAATGTTAGGTATGTAAGGTCTCACCTTTTTTAAGAGCTGAAGGAGTAATAGATAACCCAGGCAGGAGCACAGATCTTTCCTTAGTCTAGACTTTTATCTCTGAGAATGTTTCATTGAATACAAATCTTCACAGCACTCAACTTGTTTTTCTATAAGAGCTAGCAACAGAGTAAGTCTGTAAAGAAGAAAATTGAAAATAAAACAAAATTCAAAGTGATTCTGACATCAAATGAAACATCAAACTGGGCTTCTCCATGATTCTTCTGATGTGAGACCTCAAAATTGGAATTTCTACCATCTTGCATTCTCCTGTTAGGTGGTGAGGGCTGCTGGTCTCTTTTTTTATTTGCTTTTTAACCTCACTGAGGTTTGTGCCTGACTTGTTCTCTCTTTCTCTTGAACGGGAGAATTGATCTTAAGGGAAAGTTGGGCATAGCTTGTGCGTCTTGTGCTCTGGTCACCTGCTGTCCCCATGAGATGACCCGCTGAGGCACGGTGGGCTCATCTAGAACATGCCTGGGACAGGAGAAGTCTCTTTTGGCCTTTTGGGGTATGGTGTTGGCCCCCACGAGCAGTATATGGAGGTCAGGGCACAAAACCTCTCCCATTGTTTTGGGACTCTATAATCTCTCCTCTGTATCATTTTGGGTCTTCCTCTCTGTGTGAAGAAGAGAGGAAAAGAGGAACATGCTTTACAGCACAACTGTAATGGAGGCAGGAGGCTGAGGGTCTACCTCCAGTGGCTCTGGCATTGGCAGGAAAACAGGTGCTGACATGAAGACGTGTCCCCTGTCTGGTTCCTGCCTTCAGAATACTGCAGGCTCCTTTCCACAGCATCTCAAACAGCATCTTTACGACGCATGTTCAGAGTACTGCTTGCAAGAGTTTTAAGTATCAATTTGTTTCTGATGAGAGATTCTGTGTTTAGTCCCCATGTGGTTTTCCATAAAGTGTATAGCTGGCTGATGTCAAGAACTATTACAATCACACACTCTCAAACTGGTGTAATGAGATTTTCTTCCTTTATCTGCAGTGTTTCTCCTCAACATTTCCCATAAAGACACCGTTTATGATTAATTTATTCCTCTGATTATGATACAATTTACATTTATATTATAAGTTAGAATTTTGAAATAATAGATTCTGGCTTGTTTAAAACTTTGTGACTTAGAAAATCTTACAGGTATGGACTGAAAAATTTAAAGCAGCCTTTTGTTTAACTAAGTAGGACTCCTTCTTATGCAGGTCAGTCCTTGGGTATTGTAAAAATTCTTAACTAAATCTAATATTTAGGTCACTTTTTAATACAACTTCCCTGAAAGCTTAAAATAGACAAAATTTCATGTAAATAGTTAAGGATATTTGCTGCCTGTGAATCTGGTAGAATATAAATGACTACAAGCATCTATCTTCTAAGAAGTAAGCAATGTAGTGGACTTTGTTATTTTCATTTTCTTTTCCCAAGTTCCTTCACCATGCACCTGCCAGTGAAATCCATCTACTTTCTAGTCCATCAAATAAACTTGTAATACCATTTGGTTTTGACTGGTTTTGAATAACAACTCTCAGAACAAGATGGAAATTCAGTAAATGTTATTTGTAAATCTGGTCCAAAACAGGTGATCCCTACCAGGACAAAGCTGTTTTCAGTTCTTTTCTGCCCTTACCTAGTCATTCTTGCCCTGTGGTAGCAATGTCTTGCTTTTACACAGATCATTCTAATAGCGAAACTGTTATTTAGGGTCCTCCATAAACCTGATGACTAAAATGTTCTGAGTTAAAAAAAAGGGCCAGACAGAAAAAGATTGTTTTAAAGACTTGAGTAATTCTGCAAACAAATGTTAGCATTTCATGGAGCTATATTTTTAATATCCTGTAGCAATTGATTCACACACAGGTAAGCCCAGATGACCAAACCATGGCTAAGATATCAAAGAAAAGCTTATTCTGAAGTTGGAAACCCTGGATACACTGCTAAGTGAAAACTAAGCAGGGCCAAAAAGCAGCCCCGTGAATCCTGTGCCGGTGCCTTTATAAAAACATCCTTTGCATGCGTACAACTTCAAAGAAATAATCTCCACTGTGCTTTATGGTTTCTTTCTCTCGCAACATTTACCTCTTCTTGCAAAACCTCTCAAAACAGACATGCAAAAATAGGTAGCACCGTTCCCGGGAAAGAATTTTCTCCTGCAGTGGGTTTTTTCTAAGCCTAGTTTTCCAGCAGTGAAAACCTGAGCAAAATTCTTCTTCCTCCTCAAATAATTCTTCTGCATTTAACTTTCTTTCTCTATGTATCCTGATTTTTAAATCAAGGCAACAGATGCCTTCATGCTTGGAAGAAGGCATAAACTGGTTATTAAATGACAGAATAGAAGTTATGGCTGGGTGCCAAAAGTTAGACTTGGTGTTGCATGGTATTTTCTTAACATTAACCTTGATAGCTTACAGGATGAAAGAGGAATTAATTTTTTGTACACATAACGATTTCCTAAGAGTTACAGGCTGGCAAAGTAGCTTTGGAGTCATAGACATTTGTCTCCTTATATCATGGGCCAAAACCTATCAGTTTCTGCTACAAAGCAACAGTTAGGCAACCATCAAGCAACCATCAGATGGTAAAATCCTTAATTTCATATGATTTGATTTCTATGATCCTCCATAGGTATGATCACAGAGGATTGGAAGACTCCTTCCCCCATTTCAAATGAAGTTGCCGTATAAAAGTGTTGAAGGACAGGTCAGGCTGTAGTCAGGTGGCAGTATCTTAACCACAGTAGTTCAACCTAACTACTCTCAAAGCAACAAGTCATATTCCCCTGAACAGAGTCTTCCTTCACTACAGCACTCCCATCTCCATTACCTGTAATGCTATAGTGAAGGAAGACTCTGTTCAAGGGAACCTGACTTTTACCACTGACTAGGAAAACATAGATTGTTCTTGCAAGATTTGTTCTTTAGAATAACAGGCGATTTATCAGCATGGATGCATTTAGCAGAAGCCATAATGGTCTTACCTTTTAAGGCTTTGACATTGCTGGCCTGCGTACATTTTTATGCACACAAAACACGCTTCCAAGTCCAACCAGTCAGTTCTAAAAGCTGTTTTTCCATGCGCTTATTATTCATCTGTCAGGAAAAAATACATGTTTGGTAGGTGAACTAAAAGGCCCGTTTTAAAACTGAGAAGCACAAGACTGTTTAAGATCAGTTGTAATAAGTTAGCAGTATGAGTGCTGACATTCTAAAATGACCTATGAACAGAACAGAGCTACAAGTTTGAAACTCATCCCCAGCTTAACCCTTGAAGTCTTAACTGTAGACAGAGCTAAGAACGTAGCCCAAAAAATTACCTGTAAACCCTGTGCTCAACTGTATTGTTTTTGTGGACATAAATGTCTTCAGGTTCCCTAGCTTGTTTGCGCTTTTGTTTGGAAATAATGTAGGGTAAGGAAATTATCTCCCGAGCTGTCACAGAAAGAAATTCATGAACACTTGGTATAGTGTTTTCATATCTCTCCTCCTTGGGCTTTATAGTTCAAAGATCAGGAGGAAAGTCTGGAAAAGAAGCAGGAGAGACAGGAACAGCAGCCATGTTGTGCACGCCCTGCTCAACAAGAGCAAGATGATGGATGAAAAAACAGCCCAGTGCTGGAGGCATGGCAGCACCTTCCAGGTGAGCATGGGGCATGGACACACAGAGAGAGCCTGAACAGTCAGAGGTGCCCCAGATCTGGGGAGATGTGTAGGAAGGTGGGAGCATGAAGGAGCAGAATCTGTAGGCTGCATCCAGTGTCTGCATCTGAAAAATCAAACCTGTTTCTTATCACTAGGCAGACCCTTGGTGGTAGGAGGGTCTGAGAATTGGAGACCAAGACTTTCAATAAATGCACGAATGAGAGATAAGAAAAATTGCACAGAGGATCCCACATTCCACACCAAACCCCATAGTTAAACTAATTGGACAACGTGAAGAGTAAGGAGCTTTTCTATGGATTAGAACAAACCTGCAGTTATGCACTGAACAATGGACTTACTATGTGAAAATATAATGAAATAATGAATAATCATCCCTATAGGTACAACATATCAGAATGAAATGCTTATTTATAAATATGTGGGTACTTACCTAAGAATAGAGTATTCTTTTAAGAATAAAAAAAAAATATTATCCCTGTGTAAGTCATCCTACTAGAGAAGCCTGGCTTTGAAAAATGCTGTTATTGAATCTTTTGGCCCACAATTAAAAAAAATAAATCTTTGTATTTGTCTTACTTCACCAAAGTCTGGGAAGACTGCCTATGAAACTGCAACGGGCATTACTTTCAATTATTAATTCAGTGATGGACTCTCTGTCACATTTAATTTAGCTCCTCCAGTCCTTGAAGTATAAAACTGCTCTTTTTTATTGAACTGTAGCAAAAATGGAAATAAATGGGTATAGGACGACATTTTTATCATCCAGCTGAAGCATTCAAATGTATTTAGATTTTGTGTAACAAAAGTTTATACGATAGGAAGTGTGGTATAGGAGTAGGGTGTGGACAAAGTTATAAGGCATGAAATCACATACCTTCTATATTTGACTTTTATTTTCTTTTTAGAAAACATTCAAAAAACATTACACTTCCCAGGTCTTGGTTTGAGAAGTGCAGATCCTCAAGACAGCACTGCCAAGTGCTGCACGAAGTCAGGTGATGTTTCTGCAATGTTTGTGGATTGAAGCTGTTACAGTGAGTGGCTGTGCATCAAACTCAGACTATGCCTTTTCATAAGGACCTCTGATAGAAGAAAGTCAACAGGGCAGGCTTTGGCTCTGAATATACTTTGTTTTTTCTACAGTAAAGACTGTGTAGTTGCCTAGTGCTTCTTTCAAAGTCAGCAGTGACGGTTTGAAGGAAAATGCGTTTCTCAGGACACCTGGTTGGCTGCTTACTCAGTGGATTTCTGTCTGCCCACCTGACTGTGTGTGCCAGGGTCCTTACCAGGAGATCTTGAGTACCAGCTCTATAGAAAAAAGTTGCCTCTCCCCTTCCCACCTCAGCATACAGACTGGCACTTGCTTAGGGCAAGCACTCAGAAAGTATCACAGCCTCATCAAAAAGAGTTTAACGAGACAGGGATGGAAAGGGGAACAGAACTAGTTTCTTGCAAACTGCTCATTTAGGAGCTTATGATAATTCTCGGAAGAATAGAAAAGGAAAGACAGACCTAGGAAATACTCAAAGGGCATTTCTTGTTTCAGAATGTTCCTATTCTTAAATAGAGCAATCCAGGATTTTTATTCATAATACAAAAAACCCTGAAAGTAATAGATCTGAGTTCTATAACCAGAGAAAATTTCCAATTGATATAATAAGTAAGTTGCTAGGCATGCTTAGTTCAAGAGCAAACAAACATTTAACATCAATATATGTTTTTCATCTTCTGTAACTGAAAGCCAGCTATATCATCCAGGTGTCTTAAATACCCCTGTCTTGTGAAGCATAACAGTAACATCTTACTCAGATTAGAAAGTATATGATTTTACATGTCTTTATAAAATTTTAAATCACTACCAGACAGTGGAGCTAAAGAGCCACACACAGCACAGAAATGGATGTAAGGTTTCTTTTCTTTATACTTGTGTGGAGCATGTGAATTAACAAAAAGTCAAGCAGGTATAATTCATTTTTATATGCAAGTGTTAAATCATAATACATCTGATTGAATGCAAAGTAAGAAGTAGGTATGTTTTGGGCTAAATTCAGTCCTGTCACAAAGGGAATAACTTCAGTGAATTCACAAGTGAATTTTGTCCATTGAAAGAAACACAGTAGCTATTCTTTCTGCTTCCTTTGGAAAAGAAAAAGAAACTGCAGCTATAAAGTCTTCTCCATCCAATTTATTTCATGCATGCAAATGAGTTAAGGCCAGTTCCTGGTGAAATGGTGGTAAACTTGGCTCTGCAGTGCTTGTTGGGGTGGGGAGAGGCAGAGTGGGGCAGGAGAGGGGAGAAGCATCAGTCTGTTCTGTCACATTTCTGAAAGCTTGAACAATTTCATGGAACATCTCCAGACTGTTATTTTAAAGGAAGTGACAGCGGGCTGCTGAGAAGAAATTGCACATGGACATGCTGTGCTGAGAAGCAAGAAAAAGCCTATAATTTAAGGTCCACTCTTATTCTGAAAGCCTTTTCTGGTATGAGGGACACAAAGTTTTCTGCTTTATTAGTGGAAAAATGTATGTTTGGAGATTTTTTTTTTTTCTGTCCCAAAAGACGTTGGCCTCCTTTATAGAGACTTGAGGATCTTTTTGCTCTGATCTGCAGCTTTTATACTCGCTGGCTACATGTGTAGATCTTATAAATCAGTTTGTCAAAACAGGCAAACTCTCCTGCTGCTAAACTGCAGTCTCTGTCCACCACGTGAATTCAGATATGATGGTGGTAAGTTTGGGATGCACAGACAGAGATATCTGCACAAAACATGGATCAACTCTGCATTATTAGAGTTGATATCCTCTTTGTAGGGATTCAGCAACTGTAGACACAGAGTCACAAGCATATGAGTAGTTTTGATTCACTGCCCTGCAGCTATTGTTGAATTGTAGCACATTCATTTTAAAAATCAATTGGTATCTAGTTCATGTTTGCAACAGTGAAACAAGAATTGAATCGGATGTTAAAACCCAGGGACATTGTATAGTTGGTGATTGAAAATGAAGAGATAATTGTCTTCACTTTGACTGCCTTATGTTGATATTATTTGTATAAGTACAGGAATAAAAATGGTTGCTTTAGCCCCTCATTTCATTTACTAGACAAAATAGAAGCTTATTTCCTTTTCTCAATTTATTGGTAAGCACTGTAGTCTGGCATAATGTCTTGAGGAATAGTTGTTAACTGCACCTCTGAGCTAAATCCTTTGGCTCCTGAGCTTATTTAAGCAGATATCAGTGAGAAGAATGCATCCTGAAATTATTTTCAAAATGGCTGCTACACACACAAATCCCTTTTATCCTCTGCTCCATTATTTCTCTCTGTTATTGGAAAACATCCTTGGTGTTGCTACATAAGTTTTGGAGCCATGCTTCCTTCTATTTGTTCTGAAAAAAAATTGCAATGTCTTTGCAAATGAGGTTTATCTGGAAACAATATGGTGTTGGGACAAACTCAGTGGTACAAAGCTTTGTTTAATTAGGGGTGGGCAGCATACAGGTAGCAGCATGCAGGCTTTCCTTTCGCTCCAGTAGGTTTCTGCTGAGGACGGATGAGGCAGTTGTTCAAATCTGAGCATCCATGTTGTGCTTGGCTTCTCTGCCATGACATCAAAATAGCACATGTGACAACTAGTCTCACAGTGTTTCACTCAAAGCACATTTTCCCTACAGGAGTGAGACAAATATGAGAACCACGTAAGCTTGATAGTATAATAAATCATTTAGTCTTTACATTCATGGCTCCTTTCTGCCTAACTCAGTCAAAAATATCCGCTTGTCCTGTGGGCCCTCCACAGCTCATAGGTAAGGTGATTTTCCTGATTGTGCTCTTACTGCCTGCTGTTTATCAAGGTGGTTAAGTTGGTTAGTGACAACTGTGAAAACCTTGGTAGACGATAATTTGTTTCAGAATTTAGTTAATGCTCAAAAAAGATATATTAATCTTATGGAACATTGTGAAGATGAGCATGTAGGGCATTAAATTTAAAATGATACTGCTGTTCCTAAACCCACTAATAGTTTTTCCCATTGTATCCAGTGAAGCACCTTGAAATTTTTTTTCATGAATATATGAGAAGTTGAACAGTAATTGTACTTAAAAACTGACGATGACATGTTTTGCCATTAAACTCTGAAAGCTTTTCTTGCTCCACAAAATACAAAGGTGTCATGGGTTTACTCTGGACCAATTTTTCAAACCCTTTACATAATTGCTATAAGGTGAGAGAAGTTTTATACAGACAAAAGAGACTTGATGTGGGGGAATAATATTGAATTTATTACTAGCAGGATAAAGACTAAAGAATAATATATACAGCAATTCTAACTAGGTTTTCTTATGAAGAAAATTCTATGTATGTAAAAAATTACCCCTCCCCCCTGTATCAGTCCAGAAGGAGAAAATCTCTTCTCTACTTTCAGGACTACAGTTCTTCTAAATCAATTTTTCAGCACTTGAGAGTTTTTCTTTTATTATTTTTAAGGGGACAACTCTGATTCGTCGTAGCTGGAAATCTCTCTCTCTCTTTCTCTCTGCTGCACCTCGACCTCAGGACTGTCCCTGCTCATCCCTGCCGCGCCAGGACCGGAGGCTGGGGGGTACCCGGGCCCTGTGAGGTCCTCCATGGACTGCAAGGGGACAACTTTCTGCACCAGGGTCTTCACCACTGTTACAGGGGATAATGGCATCGAGTCCATCCCCTGTTTCTTGTGGGGTCCCTTCTCACGGGAGTCAGTCTTTGATGGGCTTCTGGTGGAAGTTGCCCACAGGGTGTTTATTCTTGGTGGAGAAAACCTCTGAAGAAAAGCAGAACTGAAGAAAGAGAAAGTTTTGAAAATGCCGCTGGACTACTAGATAACAACCCTTTACCTCAGAGACTACTTTTCATATTACAATAGTATTATGTTTATTCAGTTTATTAAAAATGTTGTTAGAAGAAAATCTTACTTTAATATGTATC
>VXAY01007396.1:1259079-1453031 GCA_013399855.1 Oxyruncus cristatus | reverse complement strand
CTTGCTCCAGTGTAGGTTTCTCTCTCCAAGGGCCACAGGTCTCCAGCAAGACTCTGTTTCATCTTAGGCCTCCCACGGAGTTACAGCTTCCTCTGTGCACTCCTCTGGTCCGGCACAGGCTCCCTCATGAGCCACAGGAGGATCTCCTCACCCCAAATCATCTGCCACAGGTGGTAGGGGTTTTAGTTTTTAAGTCTTTTCCCTTGCTGGACGAGAGAGGGGTCCCCTCTTGGGCCTGTCCTCGCCCCTCCTGCTACACTGACCTTGGAGGCTCCATTGCTATCTCTTGTTCTCCTCTGCTCTCCTCCGGCCTGGAAGTTCTTCTGCACCCCACAGCTTCTCTTCTGTTTTCCTAAATATGTTATTCACAGGAGCGTTACTAAGGCTTGTGATTGGCTTTGCTCTGGAAATCTACCTGGAACTGAGTATTTTCAGCCCTGGGGCCGGGGGAAGGGGCGTGGCTGGTAAACCCATGACAAAAGGAAAATGCCACCATTACCACAATGCAAAAGATCTGTGGTTTATTTCCTAAGAGGAAAAAAGCAGTATGAATTAGTCACAATATATGAATGCAGATTGGGAGGATTTGCCCTTGTGTTCTGGTTTATATGTGTTGAGTGCTGCAGGCTCCACTGTTAGTGAGACAATATGGACACCAGCAGGGCATAATTGTTTGCTCTGCCTCTTCCTGCTGTCTTGTACCTGAAGAAGATGAACCAAGGAGAGCAAAAGGGTCTCCTCAGCTGCTAGCAACAAAAGATTAAGTTTGTCAAGGTTATCTTACAACTTAGGTTCTTCATGTTAGAAAGAAGAAACTATTAAAACCTATTTAACAATGACTGAGTGAGCATTCCATTTTACCGCACTCCCTATCCATAATACACTCACAACATGCTTTGCACAGGCAGTGAATGTAAATGTGCTGGTAGTATTCTGTCTAGCAAAGCTTCTGTGTCTTCAATGAAACTGACTGCAACTGTGCAACAAACTGTGAGATGCAGGTTAGTGGCTTTACAGTCCTTTGCCCAATCTCAACTTTCCTGAGAGCATGTCAAGCCATTGGCGCTTTCTGTTCACAAATACCTCTTGGATCCTTTCTGCAAAGGAATCAAAGAAGAAACAAAGGGCAGTGCTAAAAGCCACATGGCGAGTCAACAACCATGTGAGGAGAAGACTCTGATTTCTGATTTAACTGCTGCCCTGCCCTGCACCCCTTTTGAGCAGTGATTGAACACTGCCTGCCTAACAGATGAATCATCAGATACTCTGCTCTTGGACTTACATAGATCAAACTGCCTACTAATATTTGAGTATACCCTGTGGAATGCAGGGCTGGCAAAAATAAAAGATTTGTGGGCAGATTTCTTCTTTCTCACAGAGCAGCCTAGATCTGGGACACCATGCTGATTTCAGGTTTTTGTATGAGTGCAATAGCTCCTCACTTCAGAAGTGGGGTAAGAATTGGCCGTGATGACAGACTGCCTCTGCACAGCTCCCACAAACAACTGATGGAGATTAGGAGGTTGCTCTAAAGATGTGTAGGAATTACTGTCAGACCTGATAGTCTCTGAGTAGCTCACCTTGATAGCTCCTTTATACTCTAGATTTATGGATTTTTAAAATGTACAGAGTTTTGTTTTCTGTGTTTATCCCACTGATGAGTTATTTCAGTAGGGGAATCTATCTTACAGAAGTTAGACAGCGGTTGTCTCATGTTTTGTTCATTCTCTAGTTCCTTCCTCCCTCCCCTCCTAGAGAGACCAACACTCAGTCTTTTCCTTCCAGAGGAATGATGCTGTGGATAAAGTCAGCTAACAGACTAATACTGGATGTCTCCTAGGAAGTACACAATAATGAGTAGCACACCAGACCTGGATTAAAGATCCAAGACTACTTAAAACTCCTTGAAGAAAAGACTCTTCCTGTTCATTTCCTGTATTATTAAAATCCACAGTCACTCCAATGGAGCTGAGGCAGACCTGAGTTCCACCTTGACACAGGTGTGGGGCATGGGTGGTTTTGTCCCACTGCAGGAGAGTGGCAGCAGACTGTCCTCCACACTGTCAACAGGCAAAAATACTCTACTTGATAGGACTTTCAGGGTGGTTCTTTATGATTACAAAGCTGGTTTGGACTTTTGTTTGAGTTTAGTATTGCATTGGACTGGCTTTAGGTCACTGAACTGAGATGTGTTAAGAACAGACTTTCAAGAGACATGAGAAGAACCCGATGTGTGAAGTCAGGAGGCACTCTGCAACTTTTCATCCTAGCTAAAAGAACGTAGGTTTTAGATAATAGTACTATCCATTTCAAATCCAAGCACAATGCTTGTCAAATAATGACTATTTGTATAGACAAGAAGGAGGTTGTCTTTCTTTCTCTTTTATTTCCTCTTTTCCTAGTCAAGAATAAATAAATATTGCTTCTGTTTAATGCTGAAGGAGCTGAGTGTTGGCTGCTGATTTTGGAATGAAGAAAACCATTTTACCATCATATTGGAAGCATAAATAGGGAATAACCAATGCCTTGATCATACAGCAATTATAGAAAACTTTGTTTAGGGAATACCCCGTTGTAGCATTTTCTGTAATCCTGACTTGGAACAATGCTCTTAGACTTCTAATGAAGGAGAAGTTGCAGTGTCCCTGAGCTATGTATTCAAGCGCTCCCCTTTTCTTAGAATTAGGAGGGTTTTCTCATCATCTAAGCAGAATTTTTTGGCTGAAATTTAGGACAGGGACATCACTTCTTCCATCAATAAAAAATGGGAATAGGGTCTTCTTTTCCTTTAGAGAACAGACATTTCTCTTTCTGGAGGCCATTAGCAGGTCTTGCTCACTCTTCTCCTCATGCTAAATAACTCCAGCTCATTCAGTTTTTGCTCATAGATATCTTTTTTTCATATATTCATAGAATTGTTTGGTTTGGAAGGAACCTTCAAGATCATCTTCTTTCAACACCCCTACCATGGTCAGAGACAACTTCTACTTGATGAGATGGCTCAAAAGCCCTATCTAACCTGGCTTCCTACACTTCCAGGGGATGTGACATCCGCAGCTTCCCTGGGCAACTTGTTGCGGTGTGTCACCAGCCTCATAGGGAAGAATTTTTTTCTTATATCTAATCTAGACCTGCCCTCTGTCAGCTTTCTGCTCCTGTTTTTACTGCTTTCCTCTGGTTTGTCTCCAATAGTCTACACTCTGCCAGGTGTAACAAGAGCTTACAGTTATCTCCACACTGTGACAAGACAGAAATGAAACTGCAATGACACAAAAGTCTGCACTGAGGGACGGGGCTAGGTAAGGGATCTGAGCAGGGATCCAAGGTAACAGCCTCATGATGAAGCACTTCTACACTCTGTGACTAGAGAAGACACTGTGTGTCCACTTCCCCAGTATGTCCCTAACCAGATCACGACTAAAGCTTTGCATTAATAAGCACTACATTTAGCGCTAAAAACAATAGTGAGAGAGATCATCTAGGTAACAGACTGATTCTGATCTCTTGCCCTATGGCTCTACAAACTTTTTGAAATCATCCTTCGCAGACAGAAAAGTATGTGAAAGTGAGGTAAGACCAAAGCCCCAAGAAGGATAAAAGAAAGGTTAATTTTTCTATTCCTAGGCCTTGTCTACAAAATCAGGTTGCATGAGCTTAATTCAAGTTATTTTTTGAAATTTATGTAGTTAAAAATAATGCAAATCCTTTACAGACCCAGTTAATTCAATAACTGAACTGAGACAAATCCATATAAATCAGTTATAAACCAAACCTATTCATATGGGATGTGGAGCAATTTAACTAAATCCATACCCATACCTAGGCTGTAACCAAAACAATGTAACTCTTCTGTGTCAGCAAGTCTGCAATAAGCCATTATCCTCTCAAATTTTTACAATCAAGCTGGAAGCTATTTTTGAAGCAAATCATTATTACTGCAATGATTTTTTTAAACTTAGAACTTCTATTGTTTATGATGTATTTATTGTATACATGAATAAAGAAAATATATAATTGAGATCTGTCACAATGACATCTCAAAAAAATGCAACAATTTTTTTGCAAACACTTTCCTTACAAACTTCCTTTTATGGACAATATTTTATCCATATTACAAAGCAGATATTGAGATACAGACAAACTGCTGCCAAATATTTCCAAAAGCACTTTTTTTCTTATGTCCAGAAAGAGGTGTATCATAGCAGGAGGCAAACTGAGAGCACAGACCCTTACATGCCTGAAATTCAACAGACCTGAATAACAGCAGCAGCAGGAGGCACTGCTATGACACAGAAAGGGACTGTACTGCCAAGTGAATTAAGAAGGATAGGAGCTTTCTTTTGACCCTGCTCCTCAAGTATGAATTTCTGAGCTATTGCCTGTAAATTACAAAGCTTTGATTTTTCAGTGCACAATTTAATACATGCTTTGACCTTTCAACATGCCATATGAAGCTTTGATCCTTGCCAGCCGACTGTCAGGGTGAACTTTGCATAAGATGAAAACAATACATTTCAAAATCACATCCCCCCTCCCTCTCAGAAAACCCATAAAATATTTCCGAGCTGGAGAAAACTCACCTGTATACACTGACTTAAGGCAAATTCTACAGAAGGTATAATTAGACAGGTATGGTCAGAAGCCTTGATAATCGCATCCTTTATGCAAGGCTGACAAGAATCACAGATTGTCTAGGAAGAAAGCAGACTCCTAAGAAGAATGTAAATCAAGAAAGAGGATTTTTAACATCAACCTTATCTTGGAAAGAGTGGGGAAAAGACTATCAGGGCAATCCATAGCTTAAAATGTCTTTGGAACTAGGAGGTGGTGTACCACTTCATCCACAATGATAAGGGGAGTTCGTGAGCTCTAGCTTAGTTCAATTTAAGAAGAGCCAAGATATCTGAACTGCCTGCTTGAGAACAATAAAATTTCTTAAAAGCAAAGTCCAGTGATATTTCTAGTCTTGTTAATGCTATGAAAGTGAAAAAAAACCCCAACACCCACAACACTCAAATGACAATGACAAAACTAACCCAAAAGCAAACAGAAAGAAGAACAGCACACAAAAAAGGTGAAAATGAAAGTTTGTAGCAGAAAGTACTTTAGTTGTTTTTTATTTCTATTGGGCTTTTTCTGTCTGGAAGTCCTATAAAATGAAACTACAATGTTTACAGTCTAGATAATGTATTATGCAATTTGTCCTATGCATGGTAAAGCTACATAATTTTATCATACCTATTTTCATCAATTTGAAAGATAGAGAAAGTTCAAAACTTCTTCTCAATAAAAAGCTCTTTAGCATAGATTCTTTTCCTACTGAAGGATACCATAAAACCTCCTTTTGTCAGAAATAAACCAAGATCATGTATCCTATTCTGTATGTGATCTGCAGCATTTACTCACAGTTGTTGTGTTGGTGGTATTTAGCTTATTGTTTTACAGTGCACAGTGAAAAACTGAAATATCAGTTCACAGTCTTTTCTAAAACACCACTTAAAAGAATTTTTCTACAAACTTTGGATGTCAGTTTTAAGTCAGATTTTGTCAGTTTTAAGTGTCAGTTTTTTCCTAATCTTGACAGTGACTCTAGAGGCAGCATCCTTGGTACCACACTCCTCCTTCATCAGAGCTTTCTCTCAGAATTGTTTCTTTCCCAAGTCATAACTTTTCCTGACTTTCTTCTTACTGTTAGTAGGCATGTATTCTCCACATTCACAGAAAAATCATTGGCATAAATCTCTCAGAAATCAGTACAAGTCATCCAAGAGCCTAGATTTCTCTGCCCCTTTTTTTTTCTGTGGATACATGATGCCATTTACATCACAACTGACTTTCCTCCTGTGTCATCATGTGATCAATGGGACTGGAAAAATGTGCACAAATGAGTTCAGTGACAGGACTGCACAGCCCAGCAGGTGATTCCCCCTGTGCTTGTGCTCAGTGCAGACTGCAGACCCTGAAGGAGGGGACACTATGCCCTTCTGACTCTAGGGTGTGCAGCTTCTGGCATTTGAGCATAGTTGGCATGCATGAACACCCAAATCACACTAATTCCTGATTTTCACACTGTACAAAGGACTCCCGGGGAGGGGTGTTGTAGCCTTAAAACTGGTTATACAGGTTCCAAATCAGTCAGCATTGGCTTTTTGCCTCGGAGCATTCAAGCCTATTTTGCTACCAGTTTACGCCAGCGCTGCTAGCTGACCTCCTCAACTACTGGCATAAATTGCTGCAATGCAATCCTAAATTTCCTCCACAGGGAGCAGATTTGTTGAATTAGAAGGTGCAGTCTTTAGATAGCTAGTTTTCTGGATGACATGCAGAGGCCAGGAAAGACAGAGAGTGCATCAACTTGATCTGTGCTCAGTGAGGGACTGAAGTGTCACGGGAGCCAGCCCTGGCTGCTGCACTGTGGTGGCTGGGAGGAGAGCGGGAGGACTGCTTTGTAATAAGGGGAGACAGAAATGGGAAGGGAACAGAACTGTGATTACAGAAGAGAAATGAAGAGTTGCCTAAAAGTGTCACACTGGGAAAGAAAAGGGCAGGGAGGATTAAGGATGGGATCAGAAGATACGTCTTACTGCTCTGTGACTCCAGCATGGCTCTGCTTGCAAAACAAGGGAGCGGGATGCAGTGAAAGAGTCCTGTCTTGGAAAGCAATGATGAGGGCCTCTGAATCACTGATGCTTTTATTTTGATTGCTTTACTTATCTGTGGTGTTTCAGGACCTATTTTCAGTGAGGCATTTCCTTGGTAACTGCAACACATATAGTTTCAAATGCTTTTCCTGTAAGACTTGGCAGTGCTAGAAACAGACGTCTGATATGTAAGCCTAGGATGAGGCCAGACTGAATAAATGTAAGGCAAATTTCCCTTAACTCTTCAGTGCCATTATGAAAAGGCCACTAATTGGAGATGCAGGATAATGCTCCTAGACTTTAGCCAGCCTCACTATAGCTGCAATGATATTATTTGGGAATGAAAGGGAGAAAGGATGAGATTATAAATGAGAGGGATCATAATACAGAGCTCCAGCATCACCAATTAAACTGTGCCTCAAGGACTATCTTCACATTTTCCGTCATTTGGAGACCTCATGATAACTTATAGGAATAAATCACATGGTATATCACATGCTAACTCCCTTGTAATCTTAAATGATTGAGACTCGTTGGGATCAACTAAAGTCAGATAAAGTAATTTTCACTTGTTTTCTAAACATGCATTAAAAATTAGCTTTGGTTCAGCTGGAGAAAACAAAGGAAAAAACCCACAGATAAACAAACAAAACCCAACATGTGTATATTCTCTCCAAGGTCTGATTTTGCCTGACCCAGAGAGCTTAACCTGATTTTCAGTGTCTCCTCCATTTTCTCCCTTACTGAAATTTGATAATTTTGTCTACTTAGTAATTATAATGCTGTCTTAAAAGATGGATTTTGTCTTGGCTAACAGAACTGGGGAGATACATATCCTTCTGATTCCAGCAAATATGACAACACGGTAAGCGAGCATCTGACACATCAGACAGGTCACAATTGAGTCATCTAAGCTCAAGCATTGGAAGAACTTAGAATATTTGATCCAGGACGTGTGACATTAGGTTGATAAGAGGTGTTAGTTAGCTAGGCAAATTTTATGCAGATGTTCAGACTTTCAAAAAAACTGATTGGAGAAAATTTTGAAAACTTTATACATCACCTCACTTTGCAGAAATTCTTCACCTTTTCTATTAGTACTATCCCTGTACACCATTAGCACACTGAAATACATACCTGTGTTTAAAGGACTTCCTAGTGTGAATCACTATAGGCTACTCTCTTCTAATTGCTGAATCAAATATGCATAAATAATTTACTGAAAGCATTGTTGCACTTAGACAATTTTTGAAATTACCCCGTGTAACTTCATTAAACTTCAAGTCTGGAACATTAATTCAAGAGAAGAAAAATAAATACTTCTGTATTATTAGATCATTCAGGTGGTAAACACATTCTCAAAAAAAGTCATCTGATGAGTTTCAGTCATCAGATTTAAATTGCAAATGGAATCGTTGTCTATGTATTAGGAAAGCACATGCCATGTTTTGCTAACATAATCAGAAAAATGGAGCTGCCACAAGCCCTTTCTCCATCTGCCACTCATTGAATTAAATGTTTCTGCAATTTTATGTAAATTCTCTGTCTCTGCAGATCCTGCTCAACTGTGAAATTGGAATTGCAAACAGAAATATTATATTTCTACATACAGTAGTTGGTAAAAAGTCCAATTTTCACATGTAGAGAGACGGGGAAACGTTTTTGTAAGATAGAAGAAGAGACAATATCCCCTCTCCCCCCAAGTATGACACAGAAGGTAAGAAAGCAGCTGTTTCCTTTATGTGACATTTACCTATGACAGTAGGTAGAAACTGAGAGGTGCAGGAGCAGCTTTCTGGAGCAGCTTTAACGAAGAAAGGACAAAAAACTGCCTGTTCTTCTGGTCCTTAGAGTGGGACACCAGCTGAAGGTTAATAAGCCTGAGTTGCGCTGGCCGCTGCAGCCACTGCCACTTCTCAGACTGCAGGAGTGGGTGAGTAGATGTTGGAGAAGGAGTAGGCAAGTCCATCCTGTCTACAGGGAAAGTGTTTTTACATCTTTCTTAATAAAAAGTCTCCCCTCACTCTCCCCTCTCCCTTCTTCCCAGTCTCATGGTATGTGTTACCGTTTCTGAAAGGAGTTTTATCAAGAGTCAGATACAAACACTTTTGCATTTTCAGTTTGCCTGCACAGCACATTTGTGTCCCTTATAGAAAATGAGAAATATTAAAATGGAAAAAGGGACATGAAAAGACTCCTTATTCCGCCCCTCTTGTAAGCACCTTGCCTCCACCATTCAAAACACAGGGGAGATAAGAAGAATGACCTCCGTGTTCTCTGTGAAAAAACAGCAGTGTATCTGTAGAATAGATTTTTTTGTTGTTGTTAATTGCAATGATCTTAGTCATGAAGTTTAATCAGTCCTGCATCAGCAATACTTGATTTTTCAGCTCTTTTCATTGATTGAAATTCACCTGCAAACAAAAGATAGGAGTTACACACACTTAGTCCAGTATTCCTAAAAGAGTCTCTGTCTCGTTTCACGAGAATTAATGTCTTTGTTTTTTCTCTTAATATCATGTTCAAGAGCTGCTCAAAGATTTGTCTTTTTCCACAATTGTTTCTTCAGCAGTCTCTCTCTTTCCCTTTGACCAAAGTCTTGATCTACTTTTCTTTCTCATCATTACTGGACTCTGGTAATACCAGAGTAAGGTTTCTTGGTATTTCTGTTTAGTCTATCTTACTGTAATAATCCATGGAAAATGGCACTCAGAGGAGTAACTTTGACACACTACCTGGCTGAGGACACAGAATGAGCAGCTGTCCTCACTCTTAGGTGTCCTTAGGAGGACTATATAAATACTGAAAATCAGCCTGCTGCATTCATCTTTCTCCCCCTAATCACATTTATCCCCAGCTATTTTTAAAGAACTCTAGATACAGCTGTGTCCTCCTTCTATTTCTTCTGGCACTGAGCACAGCCCATAGGGTGCCTCTGTCCTCCCTGCTGCCAGCAGAGTCCTTACTCTAGAGTCTTACTCAAGACACAAGCAAAAGGCAGACTCGCCCTCTTTTTGCCCTGTGGGCATCAGCACCTTTCCCTTTGCTGCAACCTGGGCTGACCCAATGCCTGCAGAACAGGCCTGTTACAAAGCAGTGTCACAGCTGGTTAGAGGACTCCCCTAGGCAGCCTACACAAGGTCCTACCCCAGGTACTGTCTTATGAAGCTGTTTCTTTTTCTGTTTGCAGTTTAAAGTGTGCAGGCGGATGTTTGTGTGTCCACACAGAGATCCTGTCACAGCTAAACCCTAAAAATTGGCTATCACTGCTCCATCTTGCAGTAGATAACCATAGGTACATCACTCCACTGTGGCATCTTGAAGCAATATAAGCTTGGTTCTTAATTATTTGCACTAGATTTAGTCTAGTGTTAGTAAGGTGCAATAACAACAATGCAAAACTTATATAAGCAGATAAGACAAGAAGACCTCATGACTCTCTGTATAATTTGCTTTGAATCAGCCTCCTCACAGGCTACTTAGAAAGATTTCTTCTTTTTTTTTCCCCCGTGTCATTTGTATGTTCTACAAATTGTGATTTTGTAATGAGTCTTGTTTAATTAGGATTTTATTTTAGAACAAAGACGCACTCCCATGAAAGGTTAGGGATGCATAGATTTTACACTCAGATGATTTCCTCAAATCAAATCCATCCAGGGGTAAACAATGAATTCAGAAAAACTGTGTAACGTCCTTCTAAATGTTCCTGGATAGAAGCAGGGGCAATATATGAACAGCTTCAACATTTTGCGGTCAGAATATAACACATAATCTTACAATTTTACAGAAGAGAGATTTTCATACCTCTCTAAACTTGTCTGGAATAATTTGAAAACCTGAACTTTCTTGACAAGACTTACTCTGCATTTCCCATTTTCCATGCAAAAAGCAACTGGCACTTTCAGTATAAATAATTTCACTTTACATCAGAGAAAACTAGTGCAAAATAAAAAGGAAACAAAAATTTTTTGTGAGTTACCATCCTAAATCTCTTCACTGTGGCCATCAAGCAGAACTTCTTACATTTAAAAGTGTTGCATAGAGAAAATAATCATGAAAAATAAAAACTTTGTAACACTGTAATGAAGAAAGAGATTGTACCTTCACCTGCTTTTCCTTTCCTTCCGTGATGACTTTCTTTTTACTTGACAACCTGGAAGCAGGAAATGAAGCCTACCATGGTGTAAATTTACTGTTATGACCTTGATGCATAACTAAATCATAGAAATGGACAAAGCTAGAAGTTGTATAACAATAATAACAAATGAGCAAAGCCTTGAAGAGAAATAGAACTGATTTTCTGCAAATGTAGCTTGTTCCATAGGATTTTGAACAGTGTACAACAAAGCTAAGTCAATGAACCACAAACTGCAAGTTGGCAGATTTGGATGGAATTTACTGACTTTGAGTGAGGATGCACATGCGGATATGTCTGAGCTCAAGTTGAACAAGATATTTCAGTTCAGTATCTGTATCCATCTAGATCTATATCATTATAGACAGATAAATTATATTTTAGCTTGCAATCTTAATTCAGTATTCTCAAACTGTTTGATTAAGCTTAAAAATGTAAAAATTTTATCCGTATCTGGAATAGCTGCAGCTTTGTAACAACCTTTTCCACTTTTGTAAGAGATATGACCAATTAACACCCCTACAAACTGCTTTAGTCACTGTCATCTGGCTTGTCTCAAGCTGGTTTCCTAGTGGAGTACAAATACATACAACACTGCAGACTTCAAGTCAGTGCATGACCAATTTACTCCAAGACCTCAAGATGTCATGAGAATTTGACTTTTGCATCAGCTCTCATTCCTTGCAAGGCTACCTGTTAGACAGGTTTTTCTAGATTTGTGGAAATACAATGAGATCTGTGAGAAGATGACTGTGGGTAAAATTAGAGAAAACTGTGAAGTTAAATTTACATCCTTGAATCTCGCAGGATGAAATAACTTGATCCAGAGAAGTCATAGGTCCCTCGTTTCCACCTTTCGGGTGCCAAACTGATGCCAAAAACTGTAGAAAAGTTCTCCAAATAATATTAGTACAGGTAAGATACAGAGCAGCTCCTTAATGAAGGCCTTCAGGTGTACACAATACATAGGTGTCCAGGGGTTTTACAATTTTATAGTACTAATCCATCCAGTCTGAGAACTATCTGCCCCCAGATCCTCCCCAGATCCACCCCCTGGCACATCTCCCCAGAACTGAGTCAGAGGTCTCAGGACCCCTTTCTTCCTCATCTTCCTCCTCACAGCACGCATTGTCTTTGGAGCTTCTCAAATGTTTCTGGGCCTTCAAGGTTGCTTTGCTTACAATGATATCTTATTGTTTCGGTCCAGGTGTAGATGTCATAAAGAAGATGTGTTTGCTAGAGCGCTTTCCCTTGAGAAGAACATTAAACAAACCTAAGGGATTTAGGAAATTTGATTTGAACCATGAGAACTGGGTTTGGTAACTGCCAACTGCTATTCTAAAGTGTGAGATACTTTGAGTCATATTAAAAATCCATATTTCCTACAAATATTAAAAACTCTAGGGCACCATTCTAACAGAAGTTAGTACGGAAATTACAGTGAAATGCAGTTTCTAATTCCTGGATAGAATGCAGTTGGCATGCTCAAAATCTCTTCACCAACGATTCCCCCCACACACAGCCTGCAACCTTAAGCACGTGCTAAGAGAGATGAAATGGAGTGTGGAGCGGATTGGAGACATTGTGACAGGGTCTGCTGGAATCCTTCCAGGGTTGGGACCTCAATGGCACCACATAGCTGATAAACCACATAGCACCTGTCAACCAATGTTGACACAACAAAGCTGAACCCACAACTGTGGCAAAATCACTCTCTTCGGATGGCTCATTATAATCTCATTGTAATACTAATGCACACCTCCATCCCAAAGTTACCCACCTCCAAGGTACAAATGTAAAGAAATAGTATAAAAGTGAGTTAAAGATGGGGAGAAATTAGAAAAGACTCCATGATAACTTCTGGTATCAGTCGACAGGCTGAATGTATATTCTCCCCCACAGAGATGTTTATTGGGTAAGAACCTTACTTTGTGTACACTAAATGATTGTCTCAAGCTGGTACAATTTTGTATTGTCAGTGTATTTATTAGAAAAGTGTGTTATTCCACCCTTCAAGGATGTTAGCAGTTGCTGGCAGTGGATAACATACTCAACTAAGAGTGGGCAGATCCAAGAAGTGGATGTCTCTTTCTAAATTATAATAAAGGGTTTGCCTCTGATACTTTGTCAGTGCATGTTTCTGAACAAGTTAGTTGAACCACCTCCGATACAGCATATCAGGACACTGACAGACTGATCAACCACAAGGGTCTTGTCTTCCTTGGGGTGCTGGCAGCCTGGTCAAACACAAAAAGTTCAAGAAAATCCCCTTTTCCTGTGACAAGATCCCAGCTGATTTTCTGCAGTCTATAAATCATTTATCAAGTGGCAAGAATGTACATACCTTAATGCTGGTCTAACAACCTAACTATGAGATGAAAGGCTCTACAGTATTTTCCCCATGGCCTGATCTACCTTCACTTCAAGCACAAAAAAATGAGTGTTTATGCACTGGAATTGTTACGTACAGTGGTAACACAGCTATAATATAATATGACTTTAATTTGCATGTATTTGTTTCCATCAAGTCCAGCAATTAAAAAAATAGGAATATCAAGTGGGTAGCAAATATCCTTTTCTTAACTGATGGCAGATCACCTTTCATGCTACCTGGCTGAGCATGTAACACCGTCCAGGGATGCCATACACATGTGCTCCCAGGTCTACTGTTTTGTTACGATTTCACAGGTGGTCTCTGGATTGAGGCATAGTAGGGCTGATTCAGCCTGCTCTGGCTTTGTACACCAATTTCACTGTGAGATTGAATGCTGCTCTGGTATGAATAGGGGATGACTTTTTCGAAGTCAACAGAGCTGTACCCACTTATGCCAAATGAGAATCTGTCCCATATTGCTGTTTTAATTACAGTCATGTCAGAGCTGCTGTTTCATACATATTGATTAATCAAAATGATACATGAAACATATGGCTCCAACAGGAGTAGGGTAAAGAACTATCTTCCAGTAGTCTTATCACATGAATATTAAGTCCTCATTGCTATCAGATAATACTTAATGCAAGCATATTTCAATCAGGTGTACAAAACCACAGGCTTATAGTCATCACTATTAGGTTGATGCAAACAGCTGTTCACATGGGCTAAATTTGATGACATACTCCAGATGCTGTTGAAAACTGGCTCCAGAAATCCAGCAACCTACCACTACTCATCCTTCCAGATCCAAGCTCCCAGCTTCCAAACTGAGCTTTTCATCTTAACAGTGCTTAATGATTGCTGATGCATAAACAAATCAAGAGATATGGCCCAGGACCAAAATATTCTTTCCCTGGAGAGAAGTCTAGGCACATTACAGTATTTTTTATTCTGCTGGCTATTTATTTTAACACTGATCAATCCAACTAGGCTGAATTTTGAAGCGTCTCCAGAGGCAATTTGCATAAGCTATTTTGTGTTCATGGTTTCTCTCCATCTTTTCAATGTCTTTGTATAAGAGGAATCACTCTGCTGATGTGGCACGAAGCAGCTGCTGCTCTGCCAGAGTTCCCGTATTTCCAGAAATATGCAACAAAAGTCCCAATCTTTTGTGGTCATTAAAAGTAGTCCTGCATATGAATCAAGTTGTTTTGCTACTATGCTCTTGATAGAATGTGATCTCTGATAATTTCTCTGCCTTCATAAATTACTGTCTCCTTTTCAGCTTTACGCTGATTTTATGCTGACTCCATTGAAGCCCTTTGATGGTTTTGGCACTTCACTACTTAGCTCAGTGAAATCACTTCTTTAAATTACTAAGTTGCCACTTCTAGTGTTGAATGTGACAGCAACTTCAAAACCGTTCAAAGATACTCAGTCTTTAAGAGAAGTAATGATGAAAAATCCTGAAAGTCCAGGGCAATTTGCTCAATAAAAAATTATTGTGTATGTCAGAGTTTGGCCAGATTGGTTTATGGTTTACATCCCTATTCCTGCAAGGAGTGACAAGCAGGCCACACTAGTGGAGGCTGGACTTGACACCAGGTGTAACATGTAGGTAAGGCTACTGATGTGCTGCAGTACAACTACAGTGTCTACTGCACTTCTGCATGCAAAGCCAATTGCTTCCACCTTTGATCTTGATTCTTCTGCAAAATTACAAAGGAGGTAGCTTAAAAGTCCTGTTCTTCCTGAAGTAAATTTTCTCCCTGGGAAATGATCTTCTGAGTTTCATTCATGGCTTCATAAACCATGGTTTATGAAGGGTGGTATGTGGGTCCAGATGCAAGATAGAACTACATCCTGTGCTGTTAGTTTTGTGTGTATTCCTCAATGATAATTTATAGGATAGACATAACCTAAGAAAATGTCATATGCACTTTTTTTTTTTTTTTTTTTTGCTGCATTCACATAGGAAGAATAAACTGTTTACTTAACATTTCAGATTACATTATCACAAAATATCTCTACTTCCATTAAGTAGGCTCTTTGAACAAGACTTTCAAACTATAAAAAATAACATCTACACCATTTCAGGAGGATTTGGATCCAGAAACACAACGTGTGTGTGATAAATGCCAAATGGATTTATATTAGATACAACAAATTACTGGCCTTAATAGACTGGACTGTGTTATCTGTATGACAACTGTATCTGTCTTATCATTTGAGAACAAGGACAATGTAGGAAACAAAGCCCTAAACAGCAACTGTTAATTAATTTCAGTATTACACTTCATCTGAAATGCTCATGGTTCTCTTATTAAGATATAAGCTGTTCATCTTAGAATAAACCGAAAGATGTTTGTATCGTTATAGTTACTTTCCTATCTCACAAGGAAATTATGTAATTTTCTGACTTTTCAAAAGATCCTCTAATCTTGGGTACCTTTTTTTAAGACACTACAGACATTGATTCATGGGCAGTGGCAAACATGCATCTGCTTAGGAACATCTGTTGCTGAATCTGACCCTGCATACAGTGCTTGGAAAATATGTAACCAGGTTATTTTGTTGGATTGCCTTGAGAAGGGGTCAAACCATGGGCTTCTCAGTCACATGCTCTTCCCACCAGCTGAGCACAGTAGAGAGGGAAAATCTTATTAAAATAATTCCTTCTAGCCCTTTACTTACAGCCCTTTACTACTGATAGAAAAAACTGCATCTTTCTGTGAATTATGTATCTTTCAATGTAGAAACATAGTTTGCAATCAGTGAAATTAATAACCAGAAGACTTTACCACATTACTGACATCTTTCAATGGCAATCTCCAGCAGTCAGTACTTCAAGCCTGATGAAGAAAACTGAGAGGGAAAAAAACCCAACCCTCTGCCCCAGAAATAATCACATACACCAATTAGAAAAGAAAGTCTGCCAAGGCTTTGGAGCTCAGCTACAATTTGTGAGCTCCAGCCACACCAGCCATGTCTGCATTATTTGAATTGCCACATCCTGGGAGAAAGGCAATTCAATATGTTACTGAATTAATATGAATGTATGCAAGGCCTTTGTACATTTACCTTAGATCCTCCCTGGAGAGATGTCTTAATACAGTGATTACTTATCAAAACTTCTCACAATACGATTTCAGAGAAGAGTTTTTTCAGACTAAATTGTGTTAAGGTAGGGCAGGCAAAGGGGATAAGAGAAAACGAGATACAGCTGTTAACTCTTTATGCATTTTCTAATTTTTAAACATTATCTTGGGACTGGGTACCAGCAGCACTGAACAGTTTGACACAGGCTGTATGTTAGTTTGCATTCTTATACAGGCTGACATCCTGGAAGCTTGTCAAGGTTGCTACCATCTTTTAGAAGTAGGTCTATTAACTGGGGATACAGCAAAGCGCTCACAAAAGTGTTTTGAGAGTATAGCAGACTAACTGGCATTTTCCCCATGATGGCAATGCATTCAACAAACTTTATCAAGCAATTTATATAGTACAAAGCACAGTATGTATATACACAAATCCAAGGTCATCTATGCATTACATTTTCTTGTATATATGAAAGCATGTGGGCACCTTCATTCTGAAAAAGCTTTCAGTTTAGTCATGGGGACAATGAAACACAGAAATCAAGAAGTCAGCATACATCTCTTTGCTTTTCAATCATCTGCTTTCCACAGCTCAGTGCATAATGTGAGCTGTTACAGGCTCCCAGCCACTCATTACTGTTCTTGTGTTTCAGTGCAAAGTCAGCTGGCACGGTTTAGACAGCCTTCACTGGTGTTTTCAGCTAAAATGTTTTCCTTGCACTGCAGTAGATGAAGATCACTCACAAAACAGGCTCTTTCCCTTCTTCTGGCCCTGCTGTGGGGTGGGCAACCCACAACAGAGATGTGGTACCAAACCAGATGAGGTTTAGTAGCATCTCGTACCTCTGCAGCTGAAACTGCAGGGAACATCTGAACACACGCTAAATTGCTACATTAAGCGTCTCACGGAACAGCAGCTGCTCCTGTAGGATTACTTATGAAAATTTAAAGCTATGATACAGGTAGTGTTAGAACACTACAGGGCAGAGTTAAATCAAATAAGGAAAGTTCTGGCAGTTTACTCCCCAAGCAAAGGTGTGTATCTTTTGCTTGAAGGGGTATAGCTGCTTGAGAAGGGATGCTTATAGTCGGTGAGTTCTTATTTTTCTGCTAATATAAAACTATGTTAAACTACTTTTTTTTTCCTTTTGAAACTCCACTCCATTCTTTAAAATGTACTTGAGCAATTGAAAGCTCTATTTGTATCGATGTTGCAATTGTATCCTTAAATAATGACCATTACATATTGATGAGGGATGGGCTCTAAAGCAGGTTAAAGGTGATTAATTATTAGGTCTTAGAGAGGAAGGTACATATATTTGTTTCACTTTTTATTTGTTTCATTTTATCTTTGTGCAAGTGAAGTTGTGTTGAAAAACTGGTGGCTAGAGAAGCAGCTTTGTTGCCATTTGATGAGAGAGAAGAAAAATATATTGACTGTTTCTTTGTAAGCACAGGAGAAGTGTCTTTCATTCCTCATCCCAAAATGCCATTCTCTCTAGTCAGCAGTTACTTGTGCCTCTGCAGTGAAGTTCACATTCATGTGCTGTGAAAGAAAGTACTAGAAGAAAGGGTTTGACCTGAAAGGTCAGACATTCACACAGAGAGAACTCACTCTGAGCTTTACTGCAGTTATCTTGGTTAGCTGCAAATTTTTAACCACGAACTACACCTGCCTCTTCTTTTATGCTCATTACTTTTAGGTTTCAATTAAAATGCAAACACAGGAAAACAAACTATTTTGTTTAGCTACAAGTTTCTTCACAGAGACTTCTTGAGCCTTGCCTCTTTAAAGAATTGATATTCACATGTGAAAACAGAAAGACAGACAGATTCTGTTCTTCCCTGTAAAAGTAATAATTAGAGATCATTAAAAAGACTATTATCCAAACTGAAGGAGAAATAGACAGAACAAAGGGTAGTAGGCAGACAGATATGACCTTATACTCAAGGTATTTGGATCAAGGGATAAGACGTCTGATGGAGTTTTACCCTAGACTTTCAAAAATAATTTTCAGATCACTTAAATTTGATCTTTCTAAAATCCCTCTCCTTTTTGGTAGGTCTTGCTTAGTTGATTGAAAGTTGTTTTGCATGAGCACTGTTTCTTAATGTACTATTCCTTGATGTACTACCCTACATGTACTATTTCTAGGCCTCAAGACCTTTGGGACCACTCAGGGTGTCTCCTTTCTTCTGAAATACAAGTAATGCTCATAAAGAGAATCTAGATCACTTAGGAGAGAATATAATGAATATTCTGGGCATTTACTTGTTTCTCTGCCACTGGTCAGTAGGGTCACAGGGAAGACAGATAGGAAAAACTAAAGAGAAAGAATGGAATATATCTAGGAAGAAGGTTATACAGAAAAAGAAATGGGGATGACGACTTCAGAGACAGAGGTTACAGGAGGGCAGAGCTGGGTACAGAGAGAAAAAAGGTTTAAAAGAAGAGATAAAACTGAAGGAAAGCAAAGAGAAATAGGAAGGTGAGAAAGGATCTGGAAAAGAAAGAAGAATAAATGGGAAGACTAGAAAATCTAGTAAATTTGGGACAAAATATTTAGAGGAAACAAATACAGTACCGAGAAAGGGAGAGGACAAAAGGAGGAAAAAAAAGCATGGGAAAAACCAAAGAAACTCAGAGCACTGTACTAGCTTTATTCTCAGGGATATGCATCCAGTGGACATAAGGGATATGGAAAGTCATTGTGGTCCATTATGAACTCTTTGATTCTGTAGGATTATCATTAAGTACCTGTATACTCATTAGTGTGGCTATCTCAGGCTAGAAACTACCTTATTTCATCACTGAGATAACAAGAGTTTTCACTGAAGTATTTGCCTTGGGTATTTTCTAAATAAGCAGAGTATTTTAGCATTAGAAGGAAGAAAGAGTAGATGGAGTTTGGCAAACTTGGAGAAGAAAGTGCAAGAGAGAGAAACTGAAAGAAAACCCAGTTTTAAAATTACTGTTGACATCTTGGTTAATTTTAAAGGCAGGATCATTCTGTCTCTGCTCTGTTTCATTTGACTGCCCTACCTCTTTGCTTTTCCGGAATGTGTTCACAATGCTTACCTTGTTCCATTCTTCAGCAGCGATTACTGAAGGATTAGGATCAAGATATTAGGATCAAGATAAATAAAGAAATATATCAATTCATCTTGTATATTGTCTATAATCATTCAGATGCTCACTCTGACTACTCATTGCACTGGAATAAAGAATTGAAATCAATGTAGTGTTAGAAATTGCTCATATCTTTCCTTTCAAAACTGAACATGTTGCCCTTTGGTTTTAATCTACTAAATGACATTAAAATAGTTGTTTGGAACATGTTCTATCAGGCTGCTTTGTTCAAATGACTGTTCTTGATTAGACTTGTATTAATAGCACTGAAACCCCCTTTGTTATGTTGAAGCTGTTTTAAGACTTGTTCTAGTTTTATGTCATATTTTATATTTAACCATACTTAACATTATCATGAGCCTTAGAAAAGCTGCCCATACTATTTACTGCTGACTCTGAAGATTTACCAGTGCTCTGTGTTGAGCAATAAAGCTTTAGGTGCAGGTTCTTTATCAGAGCCTTTCTTTAGCTAAGTAATGTAGATAATTAAGGTATTCAGATAAATAATAGGCTGATAATATTGCTCATTCATTAGGTAATGAGCAGACCAGAGGATGTGTCCTGAATGGAATCAGAAATTATTAGTAGTAAGCTTCTAGATTGCTACTGGTTAAGGACATTCTTAAAATGGCAAGGGTTGATGACCCTTCTAACCTCAATTATTCTTTGATTCTATGATAAAAGTGGTGATATTCTGTGGCAAAGACTCTTAACACATTTCCATCAGTTACACGAGACAAGGATGTGTTTCTGAGGTCACAGGTGCAGAAAGGACAAAAACCTAAATCTATCTGTAACTACTCATGAAATGAGTGACTCCAGTCAGCATCTATTGTCCATGGTGATACCTGTCTTTCCCCCCACAATGATTTCTTTATTAGACTACATCAAGTCAAAAGACTTGACTGGGCTTGTCTTAAATTGGCTTTCAGATGTCTGCTATTTAAACCATGACTTCAGATAAAAAATGTCTACTTTTTTGAAGAATAAGTTATGGGAAATGACTATAATGTAGTGCAAGAAACTTGCATGGGATGGGTCCTTCTTTTGTTTTGCATTTTTAGAAGCTGCTTGGTTTCTGAGGCAGGAATTTTAAGAAGAGAAAGTATCACAGTTAAAACAGACGTATGCTGAACTCAGGAATTAGGTTTTATCCTCATCTTTTCTGATGAATTCTTATGTGTTGCTTAGCAAGTGACTTCAAATCCAAGTGGGGTTTTCAGATGAGGTCATTAACAGTTTGTTCCTTGCTCCCAGGGTGCCCAGCATGAGACTCTTTTTCCTGATTGGAAGGAGTGTAAAATGCTCACAACTACAGATTCAGTCAATCACAGATGTGCTCTAAGCATACAAAATCAGATTGACTGCTAAATACTCTAAAAACCTAGGTCTACAGATTTCAGACAGTGTGCTTGATAGTAGTGGCTGTTTGACTTTAACTCCTCTGTGGCTAAGTTTTAGGTCTACAATAAGAGGATAATGACAGACTTCAACTCACCTGCATTTGAGAAGACAAATTCATTCCTATTTGCAGAGCACTTAGATACTAGTCATCAATGCCACAGAAAAGTCCATGAGGAAATGAACAGTTGTGTATTCAGAACAGGGTTTGAATGTAATGCAGTAAATAAGAGCTAAGAGCACACACTGAACAATAAGACGAAAATCAAATATTAAGGAGCTGTTCATTAAGTACACACTGTCAATTCTGAGCACTGAATGAGACAACAGTTCTCTGTAAATAAATGCAAGTGATCATTGGATTAAGAGCTGTATCATAACGCATACATACCAGAGGCTAAACTAAATTTGCAGGCAATCCATTAGTCCTGTCATTTCCTAATTATCAATGCTTGCCCTTGAAACTTTGATAACATTCTTAAAATTTTGCACATAATAATTTTATTTTGATGAACAATTATTAATATATATACATATTCTCTCATAGACACACACAATCAGGGAGCACAATCTATCCACCAAGTAAACATAGCTGAAACAAAAGTCAAGGCATTTTAATTTTCTGTATCTTTCTGTCATTTTCCCACTTTCTTCTTATGCCATTTCTTCATCCAACTTGACTCATAACTGTAAATGTGGAAGTTGCGTCTAGTGACTTATACCTGAGTGTAAATCTGAAGGCTAAGTAGTTAAAAATATTAATGGACAAAAGACTGAATTAATCTTGTAAGTAACCAAACATATTTCTCCAGACACATTTTCATCACAATATTCCAAATTATTAACCCTGCAGTTTCCCATATTTCTCTCTGATGTATACCTTTCATTGCTTTTTATGGTAGAGCCAGGTTTACATTTGAAAAGTGTTAGTTTTAAAAAAACCTAATAACTTTTATTGCTGGACTGTAAAAACACATTCAGTGTAGGTAACAAAGACATTTTAAAAATACAGAGCTAACAATGCAGCAAGTCAGAAATGACGGATGTTACAAAACTGTGTTGCCATGACACAAAATGGAAAATTGAGAGTGAATCACATTTATATATTAAGACAATGCTTATTTTGCATATAGAAAAAAGATACAGATATAAGTAATGATTTTTATTTAAAATAGATCTGAGTACTACATACTCTGCCCAATATTTTAAGAAAGTCAATGACTTAGGACCAGTTTTAAGATGGGCAACCTTAATTACCTCACTGCTGTTCTGATCTGATCTGTTCTGATTCGTGTTTGAAGGGCAGCATTTCAGGATGTCTTTAGGGAAGTTCAGGTTTTCATGAGAACAAGTGCAACTTTGCTGTGAAATTTAGACTTATGTGCCTAAGCTTTCACAAATGGGGGTCATCCATTGAATGCAGCTCTGAACAAATGCATAGGAAGCTGTGGAAAAACTATATAAGTAAGAAATGGGGATCACACAGACATAGCATGCATTCACCATGCTTTTAACCCATAATCTCTTAGAGTTCACAGGCAGGATGTAGCATCTGTATAGAACCTGAGGGTGGGAGCATAGATTGTGGGATAGAAAATTTAAAGATGGTATGAAGTGGCCATTCTTCATATATGCACCTAAAATGATAGGTGATGTTTCAACAGCACTGAACATAAGTTGACTTAGCAAAGAGTTCATTTCACTAGGAATGCAAATCCTCCCTTATGCTGTGCAACAGCTCTACAGAAGAAACAGTCCTGGGACCAGGCAAATCCTGGAGAGACAGACTCAAGGGTAAACATTTTGGTGTTGGTTTAATTTTGAGACTGATACAGTACAAGTGATGTAAAATAAATGTCAAGTTGTGATGAGTTCATCAGAAAGAATGTAATTAGAGAGTGCTGATTATGCAAACAACATACCATCTTTCTCTCCTGTATAGAAAAATTAATTCCACAGAATTAATTTTGAACAAATGCTTCTCTCTCATAGGGATTTTTCCTCACACTTATAGCCAAAGGATAAGTTGCTGAAATTTAATTTTCGGATACCCACGTGACCAGCCTCACCTTTTGACGTGGAGGATTGCCCATGTATTCAGACTGGTACTGTTTGGATTTGTTTTTTGTTAAGAGCACACTCTACAGAAAAATTGTACAGGAAGCACAACTAATGAAAGCTAATTGTGTGTTCTGCTTAGAGAAAATATAGTGAATGACTTAATTCTAAGAAGTACAGATTTAAATGGAGTATTCCCTTTTATTTTCCAGCATTGATATTCAGGGTACAAGTGGAAAAAAAGGAGAGCTTAGATGCTTAGATGCTGAACAATAACTCATTTGGAAGGGCAAGAAATAATTTAGAGGTGGCCAAGAATTGCAAGGAAGAGTAATGGAGCTTCTGTATGTACCATGGCTCTGTACCTGAAGAAATAACAGGACTTGATCAATGATAATTTATGTAGAGGAGAGATGGGAGATGATGAAGAACCAGCAGAGGCATCCTGAGAGAATAATGATATCTTCCTCCATGGTCCACATTGCTCTATGCAGCAGGTGTTTTTGGATTGATGAGAGCTGTGCCTAAGGCAGTCAGTAGTAATTTAGTGTGGTAGGCCATGCCCAAACGACTTTCGTTACTGTCGACAGCTTCATTACAGCAGGCCCATCCTTCACTTATTGTAGACCTTCTTCCACCAAGCTGAAGACAAATGAAGGAATGACTGAGACCCTATATGTTTGCAATATTATCCTCTCCATTATTGTTCCCTGGCCTGTTTTTGTCTGTAAAGTCTGCAGTTGTGCCTTTAAACTGTACAACGAAGATTCAGAACCACCCCTAATGTCTTCGTCTCAATGTACTTACATGCTTAGTGCACGTTTTCCAAAAGCTAAGCCAGGGGAAATTGAAAGAGGGGCTTTAACATAGCCAGAAGGTGCAGTCTTTTCTGACATACAGGAAATGATTTCCAAAGCATGCTGGGTTGCCATGGAGTCCTTTTCTTACTGGCATGGTATGAACCATCTTTCTCTAAAACTGAGTCTCCAATCACTTTTCCAATATTAATAGGTTTCTGTAAAGCAATAAATGTATCCAGGCATGAGTCATCCTCTTTAGTCTTCTATGTGGGTGCTGTATGCTATCAGAGGGAGCAAGGCTGTAGTCAAGTCTGGGATTTCCTTTTTCTCCCAGCAAGTGACTCAAAAAAAAAGAGAATTCATATCTCCTGTGAAAAAAAAAGTAGCTCAAAGGAAACAAGGGAGCTGCTCAGATGCTATCCACATACAAAGACTGCAGGAACTGAGAATGATGAAGTAAGGAATACACAAGCCAAGTCTACATAGAGCTAAATGTAAGAAATGGCAGGAATGAAAGTTTAAAGGATCTTAGACTGGAACTCTGTGTTATAGTCTTCAAATGCATGAGAGCAGGTGTATTTTTTTTCCTGCTGATGAAAGAGATTTTATTAATGCTACAGGTCTGATTGAATGGTTTGTGTGTTTCTATAAGCTCTGTAAAATCACTGTTTATGACAGCATTTACCTCTGGTTGTTGTCATCCCACTTAGAACTCCTGTGAATGCCAATACAAGAACTGAGATTTTTCCTGGGTAAGTTCTAAATCACTTATTAAATTATACATTCAACAACAACAAAAAAGACCATGATACTGTACATAAAACCATTAGACTCTATAATAATAATTAGACCATTGAATGAATATAAAGTTCTATACAAATGTCATATCTTAGATTCAGGTGTTCACATTTATTTTACTAAGGCTGCATACCAGATAAAAGCATAAGTTTTTTATTGATTACCGTCTCTGTGACTGCATTGCACTAACTTTTCTAGCTGTCCCTATTGGTGGCTTGGCATTGCGTCATGTAAGTTCAGTACTTCTGTGTATGAATGATGCTCTGTGCATTTTTCACACACTAACTACAAGTCCACTCTTACAAGGGGTGTCTGTGTGTGTGTATGTCTGTAAAATCACAACACTCCTACCTACTACAGGAACTCTCTGTCTACTACAGGAACCCCCTGCTGACTAAGAATGTGCTGATTGTGTTGTGAAGGGGGCATCCATCTGGCATAGGCAGGCAGGATGAATGTGCAGCCTACGTAGAACTGGTAACCGTGGCCTGTGACCATACTTTAATGGTAACTCAGGAAATACAGAATAAAAAGAAAGCCTTCCTACTCTGTCCCAAAGACCTGCAAGACCAAAAGCAAGAGACTGGATACACAAATGGGGTCAAATGCAAAGAAACCACTGGCACACGAGACTGGTATAAAGTGATCACATATTCACAGTTTAACAATTGTTAAAAATTATAAACATATGGCAAATAATAGCTTCAAAGAAACACTTGTATGAAGATAATTAAGTAGCTTTGCAAATGTTCATGCTAGGGTTCTTGAATCAGTACTCTTTGTTCCTTGTCTCTTAGGAAACAACTTATAAGCACTCTCTGTAATGAGGGTCTAGTGATAAAAAAAAAAAAAGGAGATTAAATTTCCTAATTTATTTATTTTAAAAACTATATGTTTTATAAAAAAAAAAAAACAAAACCCTCCACATTATGCATGATTTTTTTTTTGCCAGGTGCAAAGTGGCACATTTCATGAGCCATCTGGACAAATACCTAGAGAATGTTTTTCTGGAGCTGTTGGTGAATGTTCATGTGGGTAACAGCAGCACTGGAAGAAGTAATGGGGAGTTATGGGGAAAAACTGCAGCTATGAATGAGACAGTCGGCATACTATTAATTTCAGGTACTTCACAGAAGGTTAATAAATATTGGGACACTAGAAAATCAAGGAGCAAATTAGAACCCAGTGCTTCATGCTGAGGAAAGCACAAGGGAGAGAAGGTCTGTGTGATTGGTGTATGTGGTTAACATAAATCTCTAAATTTGCATCACAGAAATTCTTCACATTAAAATTTCATATTTAAATGGAGAAAATATTATGAGTTGTCTTGACTACATAACCAGGAGGGGAATGTTGATTACACAATACTGTGAGTGATAAGAGAGCCTGCAAGGGCTGAAAACATAGCTGTAATGAGACCTCCTCTTTCCCCGTGAATGTTAGCTAAGTGTCAAGGTAAAGCACTATGCAAAAATTACATTCTTAGAAATCACTGATGAGTCTCCCTTGAAGCAAATATCTTCAAAAGGAAGAACAGTAACCACAGATTCAGACTGAACAACCTCACAGAAGTGAAAAAAATCACTACGGTAAAATTTTACTTCAAAATGGGAACTGTGGTAACCAGGAAACTATTTTAAAGGATGAAGGAGGGTGATCAAAAGGGTAAAATGTCTTCAAGAATATTTAAAGGCACTATATTGCAGCCTCAAAGTAAATGTTTATTCCTATAAAAAATAGTCTAAATGACCAAAAAAAAGGGTGTCGTTAAACAGCAGGAGAGAAGCAATTGTAAGTATTAACATAATATAATTTACATCCTTCAAAAAGCAGAATTTTTATACAAAGGTGCAAAACAGAAAATATGTAAAAATTTTGATATGCAAATATAAAAACATAATAAGTTATATCAAAACTGATTCTGAGAAGCAAGCTGTTAAATGGATGGAAATCGATAATACAGTCTCTCTAAAACGTATGAAAACCAAGCATCCTTCCCAAGTCTGTAGGGCTGACAGATGGCTGAGCTATGGAAGCACTGGAAGATGCTGCCATAGCAGAAAGGCTGAAAGAACTGCTTACATTGGTATTATCCACATGGGAGCTTAGAGACATTGATGCCTTTACTTACAGGGGACGAGTCCGAAGAACTGTCTCAAAGTGAAGTGTCAGCAGAAGAGGTTTTTGAACAGATCAATAAAATGTATAATAAAAGCCACTGTAAGACACAGATGGTATTAACCCAAGAATTCTCAAAGTTGCTGCTGAACCACTAACTGCTCTGAGTGAACTATTGAATAAATTAGTCTTTATTCCAGAGAAGGAGCAGGTGGAAAGCCCAACGCTCATTTTCAAAGGACCCTCTGGAGTGTGTGCAGGTGGGGGATAAGCAGGCTGTGAAATCTATGAACAAATAAGTCTGATTTTCTTATCAATCAAATTGACCAAAGCTGTGATAAAAAAATAAAAATATTAGATGGGGATATGTATGACATTCTCAGGAAGAGTCAGTATTTTTTACTGTTTTTTTCTTTAAAGAAACAGTAATCTGTGCTTGAACTCTCTGAGCGTCTCAGCCCTTTGACATAGTGCATTTTGATTTCCAAAACACTTTTTATCATGCTCTTGTCCAAAAGTCTGTCAGTTTTAAAAGAACAGAGTCTCATAAAAAGAGAGACTGGGAGATTATGTCAAACACGTAAGATCACAAATAGCTTGAAGTAGATAAATAGACCACGATTATGCACTGATTTTTATAACACAAGGAACTGTGATTATTAACCAAAATAACCTAAAATTCTTGAAATAAAAGAAAACAATTTTTCACTCAGTGTGTAATTAAACTGTTCTGTTGAATTTGTACCCATGGAATGAAGAGACCAAAATCATTACAAGGTTTAAAAAGTGACTGGAAAAACTGATAGACGAGAGGCATACCATGAGCTGTTAATCTAAAATGTGTATTCAAAGAGTGAGTTAGTCTTTAGTCTATATACTATGGGCTGTGAAGATACACACTTGCCTACTTTTCATGTTCTTTACGTAAGCATCTTTTTCTGGTCAGTGTCAGAGGGAAGACACTGTCAACTGCTGCTACTCTGATGCTTCTCTAAATATTTTTAAGTGTCAATATGGAAAACAAGCTCTATAAGGTGCATTTTATGTCATAATATTAAATATTGCATGACTGAAAAGAGCAGATAAAATGACAGAAATGTTATGGAGAGAGACTACCACTAATTTTTTGGTTTAACTTATATTAAAGCATGAGAAATATGTGAATTCAAACCAGACACAGAATTGAAAGAAGCAGATTTAGCATCAGTGTCTCCAAAAGTATGTTGGGAAGATTTGTCAGAAAGGATGGCCTTGCAATAGGGTATTAGATTGAATTTGAAGTTTTACCAAAACCTTGGCTTATGCATTATACAGATTTTTCAGGCTTCTGCTTCCCATCTGCAAAATTGGGTGATCTCCCACAACAAGTCCTGACTTCCACAGTGTTGCAAGGATAAGTACTTCATGTTTCAAGGCACCAGAAAACGTGTTTGAGAAGGCACCTAGCAAGTTCCAGTGCCATTAATCTTTGCAATTTGTTTATAAGCCTTCAGCCAGTTTTCAGTCCATACAACAAAGGCTTACCTCCAAGCCTACCTGAATTAATTCTTGTAAGACCTTGTGAGGCTTTGAATCAATATACTGTTTTCTGTTTAACTTACTCACTGAAGAATATTTTACATTAATATAGCTCTTCTCAAGCTGAATGGTCCTGAAGTTCATCACAAACTATGTTACTGCAATTGGAACACAAATGCTGCACTAGCAGAAAGTGTTGAGAGAAATAGAGGAAAATTACAGCCAAGGACAACAGGACAAACTGTTTCTGTTTAAGAAGAAACTGTTTCAAAACCTTTACTGGGCAGTGATGCAGCTTATAGAGAGAAATTCTAGAATAGTCTGTTATTGGTAATACTGCAGCCAAAGCAAGGGAGAAACTGAAATATCATGGGGCACTCAGGAATCATGTGCATCATGTGTCTATCACATGTTCTGCTCTCTTTTCTTCTGTGCTTTCAGTGTGATGGGGGCTATGTAGCTATGAAACTACCCTGGAGCCACATCATTTCCAAATGCATTTCTCAGTTTTGTGCAGGTTAGATTTGCTTCAGAATGTCTGCTTTGCTGCAAAACTTCGGGGAATGTTTTAGCTTTCATTCAAAAAGGGGCTAGTTCTTCTGCCAAGTAAGAAGCTGGGATCCTAGGGGCAGGAGCCATGCCTAGCATCAGTTTCAGTGCCTCATCATAAATGTAAGTGTGTGAGAGTGAGATCTGATATTTCTGCTACGTGCCACTGACTTCAGGACTATTTCCATGTTGCTGTAACATGTTCAGGTACTATAGGCAAGTCTCTGATGTTTGGTTTTCAAACTCCCATTACCTGGGACTTCTGGCAGCTGTATTTTGCTCTGCATCTTTGCCTCAAAGGGTCTTGGACTGAACTGCAGTATTTATCTACTTTTTGAGACATTCATAGTCAGGCAGCTGGAGGGAATGAAGGAGCTTGAGATACAGACCATCATGCAATGTGAAGTGAGGACTGCAAAAGGATAGACTGACTATGCATCTTGTCTCTGCTGAGATGAGAGATCAACAACAGAATGAAACTTGCTATTTCAAACCTGTCTGGGCAAGTAGAGAAGATCCAAGTCCTCAGGGTCACACTAATGACATCTCTGCCACAGCCCAGGCTCCAAGGTGACATGGAGAATGGAGCCACAAGAACCTATCCATCATGAATAGTAATTGCTGGATTGTATGTCCATGGCTCTCTATTGTGATATGCCACCATGGTGGTGGGAGTATATAATAAGAGCAGGAGTGAAGGCTGTTTCAGAATTTGAGTTCTTACCCCAGACTTTGCTTCCCTACCGCTGTTGAGTAGATGGCACTCATTTACCCTAAAGTGAGGTAAATGTCGTGTGGCATTCCAAGACTCTCTGGGTGCACCAGGGCTACTAACAGTACTGTGTTCTTCCATGGTCCCAGTACTAAGACTGCAGTGGCTGTCTAAATTACACGTCATTTTTCTTTATGTCATTTCATACCTACTAGAAAAATTCTTTCTCTCCCTTTAACACTGGATTTATATGGCTGACTGGTGGGGGAAGACTGCTACCAACTCTGCTTTCTTCCTCCATTCCTTCCAGGATCACTTGTAAAATTTCATCTGATTTCAGAGAAACCAAAAATCTCACTCTGATTTTATGTCATGACGAAAAGAAATTTCCTTAGGTCCTAAAGTCAAAGATGGTTATACATGACCATTTTTTTTTAAGGTTTAAGACAAATATAAATTCCAGGTTATGAACATGCAGCACCATTCAAAGTAATTTGCTGCTTCACTAGTTGCCTGTCAGGAAGAAGCAAGTTGAGCTGTTTAGATTTTTTTTAATATGTAATTAGAATTTTTTTTTTGTTAAGATGAAGTTTGAGTCAGATTCTCAACAATAAATCTGATGGCATGTGAAGTCCTGAGAATAGCAATGAAAGCAGAAGCAAGATGTGAATTGTAACTAGGAGTGTCTCACTTTTCTGCCCCCCAACAAATCTCACTACTAACCTTCGCTGCCCATAAAAAGCACGCCAACTCAGGTAGCTTACTTGGACAACAGGAAAAAAGAAAAATAGCTGTAATAATTCACAATGGATAGTTATCATTATCTCCCAAGAAAATAACAATGTTGCACATAAGTTAGAAAAAGCTGCTTTTCCATCTTTTTGTTCTGTGCTTACAAAGTCCAGCACAATGAGATCCTGAGCCACATCAGAAAATCCTTGATCCTACCAAACTATAAATAAAATAATTATAAGCCTTTCCTTCTCCAGTTTCTTTGATACAAGCATAATTAACATGCTGTTCTGAATTAATTCACAAAGTAACTGCATGAGAGCTACAAAAGAAAATGCATTGTTATTTGCTGAACTTATTATTGGAGGTTCCATTTTTGGATTTTTTTTTTTTATGCATTCCCTGTACCTTTTTTTTCTTTTTCTAACAAGAATCTGAAGCAGTGAGAGGAGAAGTGAGATGGGTAGAAAGAGAGTGGAAAAAAAAAGAAAAAAAGGTCTCATCAAATCTCCTGCTGAGATCAGAAGTGGAAAACCAGCCATGGTCATGTTACCTTCAAGCTATTCTTTGCCGGAGTTACTTTAATACTGGGCTGTCCACCTAGCACAGGCAGGGTGACTGTGTAACCCAGAAGCAGCTGCAAGAACAGAGACGTGTTCTGTTCTAGTCACAAATTAACGTCTTAATTCATGTGGACATTGTGACGAAATCTAGTTGACAGTGAGCATAGTTGCCTCTGTGCACATGAACAGCTGTTTCCTGTAAATAACCTCTCTTTAAATCAGCCTATTCACCTATTTGTTTCACGTTGTATTTTAAATATATATGGCTCTCAGCAGCTACTGTCTAATCTACAGGATCTGGGAGACCTTCAGGTTTCTGCACCATCCAGATTTCCAGATCTAGTAATGTGTTCAAGCCACATTCAGACTCCATATGACACCTGGGGTGCACTTTGTTCTTTTCTGTTGCCTTCTTACCCTAGAAAGGAAGCAGAGGCATAGAGCTCTCTTAGTTTCTCTCTCTGAATTGGATAAATAAGCATTTTTCTAAATATATCTACATGTGTACAAGGATGCTTCTGCTTTTTCTTAGTACAAAGAAAGCTCATAACTAGAGCAAAAACACAGGTAATGTTTATATTGAATATGAAACAATTCCACATAAAATTGGAAGCAAATCACTTTTTTCTGCAGTTCAGCTTAAAAGGAAATTAACTTAATTGAATATGAACAGCTCTATTTTGCAAAAATATTACAGCCAAAGGTAATTTTTTTTTTGAAAATATTTTAGTAGACTATTTCAATTTCAATGAGATTACTTACTAGAAAATTAAATACATTTTCAGTTAAATGTAATAATGAATTCCATTGTCTGCATTGCTCAGGGAGAACTACAATATTATTGTGTTTAATACAATTAAACACACTTTATTGCAAGTAATAATGCAGCCTATTGTCTACATAACTCAGGCAGAACTACGATACAATTAATGTCTTGTATCTAAGTTGCTCAGAAAATACATGTGCATTATTATATCGTCCTCATTCTGAACATTGCATCCTCACAGCCCTCCACACCAGTATGTCTTGTTTTCACTCATTCTAGTGAACTGCTGTTGTTACCAGCTGGTAACAGACTTGCAAAATTAAATTTAGTGCTTTTATCCCAGTTATTAGTGTATTCCAACCAGCAAGCTTTTCAAAGCTCTCAAAGCCTTCCTTCTAAGTTTTTACCATTACTCATGCCATTTAGCTAGGGATTTCATTGCTTAAGTATCTTTTAAAGTGCTCCAGCAATCCTGAAAACCTCCAAAGGTTTTCTATTTTAGAATTGCAAAAATTTAAGTAATTTCTAATGCATGATAACAGAACCTGGGTGTTATACTGACTAATAAAGTAACTTGAGAAAGCAGTCTAAAAATTGCGGTGAGTTAACCAGCAACACCTCAGTCCCCCATAGCATCAGATCAATTTGGTGACCCGCTTGGCATCAATTCTTTTAGAAGCAGAACTAACCCTCTCCAAAAGAGCAGATCTACTAAAACTGTTCTCTCATTTTACTTTGACTGATTGTCTAAATTGCTTTTTTTTGTTCTTTCTGTTCATAAACATGAATCGTCTCTCATATGTCTACCAAATGACACAAGGAGAGAACTCCTGTTCCCTTTCTCCCCCTCTACTTTACTCTTAGTATTCTTTTATCTCCAGAAGGCACTGAGGATCTCACTGGTGTGGAATCAACATACAGCTGCATTGCTGTGTCTTAGTTTCCAGCACAACTTTGACTAATTATGGAAAATTAAAGTTTTTAACATTTTGAGTAACATTTTATCAATAAATAGAATTATTGCTAGTAATTTGCAGACCTGGGTGGTGAAAAGAGCCTAAATGGAAGGGAAAATTTTTGGTTCCATGCATTTACTGCCTTAGTTTTGATTCCACATCACAACTCTCTGCTTTTCATTGAACTTTAAAGAATCAGCTTTTTTGGGGGATAGATGAGGGGTTTGTAAATTAGGGGTATAGAAACCTGCTGAAGAAAGTACTTGTGGATTTACATGGATTTTGACTAGTTTAATTTAGAAATTACACAAAAATAGAAAGAAGGATGTATTAACTGTTAGTTGTAGAATTATTTCTTTGGTATTTCAGGAAAATGATGATCGAAAATTTAATGTTTTTAAAGTGCCTGTGATACAAGGGGTTTCTACTGCACTGTAGACATCTGTCTGCTACATTCATTCTAGCATTTCAATTTCAATTTGACACTCAGATTTCATCCCATTGGAGATAATTATGGTTATTTTCATTACAATAATGCCTGGAGATTTCAATCATAATTAGAAAGCTTTTTCCAGGTAGTATTAAAATATATGACAAGACATAATTCCAACCCCTTAGAAATTTACAATTTAAATAGACAGGAAACATGATGGGAGACTATTCTGCTGGCATCCAACCATCAGATCTTGAATACCAGACTGTAAGTGGCTTGCTCACCTGTAAGTGGGATTTGATAATACTTTTTTGAGTTCCTGGAAACCCTTTAAAAAAAAAACCCCTTGCAATAGCTGTACTGTGAACAATTACTTGCATTTTTTCTGAAATTAAGTTTTGATCTCTAACCATTATTTCCCCTGTGTTGTGGAAATGGCTGTGTCCCAGCTCACTGCTGTACTTTTAGGACTCACAGATGCAGCTGTTGTATTCACTTTGATCATACACCTCATTCCAGACCTGTGGCTTTCACTGATATCCAAATACTCCCCATATGCTTAAACCTCCCAAAGTGTTATTAGCCTTACCTAAAAATTCTCAGTTTCTCGTCTTCTGGGACTTCAAGGGATCTAAGGATGAGACTAGGATTGTGCAACTAATTCTCAGCATGAATGAATAAGGTAGATGTCACCTAACTCTTAATTTTGGTCATCAACCTCAAGGCAAAACCAGCTACACAAATGTAAGGCACTCAGTAACTTTGGCACAGCTCAGTTTTAGCAGCTCCCTGCAGTAAACTGTTTTATAGGAGTTTGAGGGCTGAAAAAGACATGACAGAAAATAAGTATTTCAAGCCATACTGTATTTCCAACTGGCTAAATCAGTCTAAGTGGAAATTTTATAGCCAATAGGGGAAAAAAAATTAACAAAATTCAAAGCCTTTTGGACTAGGCCTTAGTGTGTCCTTCTGTGCACCATAAAAGCAGAATGATTTTATTGCTGATTACTGACAAGGAGACTGCGACCAAAGCATTGAACAACCTCTACTTATCTTAATCACAAGTCTTTCATATTTAGACTTCACAATGTGGCATGCATGTTTCTGTGTTTGGTAGGGGTTGGTTTTTGTTGTTTTTTTTTGTTTTTTTTTTTTTTTTTAAATTGATGCAGTCATTTGCTTTTGAATGGAACAAAAGCAAAAAGATGATTTCCTTACAGAATCTTTATGTTTTCAGGATGTCTACAGATAATGCCAGGAGAAACTAATCTGATGTCCTTTGTCTGTAGCTGCAAGTCAATCTCTCCAATATCTGAAATAAATCTGAAAATCTTTGAAAGGACAAAGTTACAAAAATCAGGCTGTGTCCTAAATCCTCGTAGCAGCCTCTGGCAGTAACACAAAAAGGGATTATTGTGGTGAGGCAAAAGTGGAAAAGGCTTTTCCTCTCTTTATGGTAGGTATTTATCTAGCCTTGTTACTACACCATCTGAGCATACAATAGTTGAAACACATTTATTCACCCAGTGCTACTGAAAATGGAAGCGTGGTCTATCAGGGTTGCTCCGTGAGTTGCAGGTAGACAAAGTACAAATGCACATACTTGATGACCCAGACTAGTGCAGTAACTTTGAATAATCCTTTCTTTCTCATGAATGATCACGATTACCTCGGATCATGTCATTGTCCCTCTTATGAGGGAGAGGAGCACATTAAAGCAGTACTACTGTGGCTAATCCTACAGAGTCTGCCCCATTTAGTCAGTAACCTTCCAATAACCAGGCTGAGACCGGGTAAGGATGATTTATTTGACTTCAGCAGATTTTTGACACTCACATCTCAAGAGTTAACTGAAACAAAGGAGGACAACTGAGCAAAATTATCTGAGCTTGGCTTCCTAACATCAGATATCCAGATGCTCCGAAAGTTCTGTATAGCCATCTATTCCCATGATCTCCTCTCAAAATATAGTAATAGAGTAGTAAAATAACTTCTGTTTTAAAATAATGCAGTCACATAAATATTTTTACTGAAAAATTACCTCTGAGACTGAAATTCTTCATATGTATGAATCAGTGCAGTACTGTTTACAAGAACATTTTAGGATATGCTTTCTCCTATGCAGACCAAACTGGTAGATGAGGGAGGATGAGTATAGGCAAATAAGAATACCTGACATGTGTTTTCATTACTTTATATTTGCTATTTATTATTCATTCACTCATTAAAATACTTGCAACCACTCACTCAGAAACAGGTTAACATTCCAGATGATTTAGATGGTAAAACCCACCGCAGTCACTGGGCACTGATAGCAGAGCATAGCTCTTGGACTGTAGTTTGATTTATGGACTCTTTGCTGAATAGTCACTGTTAGCAGAGACATTCAGAGATATTATGTGTTTGCTTTGAAACGTCAGTGAGCAGAGCACAGGAAGAACACATTGAATTACTTGCTATGAGCACATTTCCAAATCAGATTTGCTGGGGAAGCACGTTGCGGTTTTAGAGAGTGCTTTTTAGTGAGAATTTAGTGAAGCCACATTCCCCTACACAGATTCAGTTGCCCACTCCAGCAGAGCAAGGGCCAGACTCACAGTCTGTTGTGACACATTTGGTTAAAGAGAAATATTTCTGCGTTGGGAGGAAGAATAAATTAGGTTGGAATTTCTGTTGGATTGTTGTTGTTTTGGATCTTCCTATCCCAAATTATAGGCTCATATGGTTCTCCAGGACCTCTCCTGGTCAAAATGAACTGATTGAAAAAAAAATTCATTCTCTAAATAGATAGGAGCAAAAGTGTGGTTTTAAGGAAACAGATCTAGTGAGTGATGGAAAACAAGTTCTGTATTAGATGCAGAGCCCAGATTCTGTTCTATAACATCCTTTCAACTTGGTTCAGGTGTCAGGAGTAGCAGAAATGAAACAGAGAAGGTGAAAATCTCCTATTTGAAACAGATAGATATCAGTTCCAAGACAGAAGATCTGTGCATCATTAATGTTCATTTCAACATGAAGCCTTATTTGTTTCTCCTCAAGGAGCTTAGAGGTTCTCGAAATAACCCAAATGCAGAATATTCCCATGAGGTAGCCATGCCTTTGGTGCATATTTGGGCTGCTCTAGCTCAGGCCTGATTGCTCCTTGTTCAGTTAGTAACCAGAGAGATATTTTCTGGCAAGTCTAATATACCAGGTTTTAACTGCCAGCAAAACAAAAAGCTAAGTTTGATCTTACAAGTCTTGGAACAGACCTTACTTAGAGTTTTGGCTGACCTATGTCTCTCCTGATATGTGTATATTGGTAAAGATTTTTGAAGAGTAGGAATATGGCAGACAAAGAAACAGCTGGTGAAAATTAAATAGATTTAGAAAACAATAGAATAAACTCACAGAAGAAAAGTCCATCAAGGACCACTGAAAACAAGGAAGTCACCCCTAATTTTGAAAGTTTCTAAACTGCAAACCCACTGATACTGCACTGAGACTACTGGTATACATTACTTTGCACTCATCCTGCTTTTCTACTCTGCCCCAGGCATCTATCTACGGCACCATTGGAGATACTGGTCTGACCTTCTATGGACGTAGTCATTTGTGTGTGAAAAAATCTCAAATTTCAGTGGCATTACTGTGGATGTCATTGCCATGGAAACCAACTCTACTACAATTTACTGACTACACTTTTAAAATACATTAGCAATGATGCATTTTCGTAAAATCTTATGGAAATCGAGGAACACCTTTTGTATTTTTTTACAGTTCTGTGTAATGATCCTACAATGAGAAGCTGTCAGGCTTGACTTGTGACTAGCATAACATGCAGAAACGTTACACAAGCTCCGTACTAATGAAGCTCTGATATCTGCATAGGGCCATAAGAGGAAACAATTTGGTTTTTGTAGTGTAAGACACAAGAGGGAAAAGCTCAGAGGACTGTTTAGCCCAGAGCTCCCAAGGAGCCATCAGGAACAGGCAGAACATGAGTTCTCCAGAAGTTGCTATTGTTACAACCACAGTGGCTAATATATTGCTGTAACTGTGGGTTTATGCTGGGAATTTCATTACTTGGAAGAAGTTCACATCTAACAATATCAGCTGCCTCTACAGTCCTTTGGTCCCACTGTTTCTAATGGAATTATGGGAGGGATCAATTTGTTCCACAGTTTATGCTGAAGGTACCATTAACTCAAAAATTTATTTCAGACACTCCTTCAAAATCTTCTGTGCATTCTGAGAGCTGTCCCAGTGCTCAGGGTCAGTGCCTTTGTGCCTTGTAAGTCCTGAAGGAGGTGCTTTAAGGCACTTTACTTTTTCCAGTGAGATTGCATTGCTGTGGTGTACCTACATCCTCCTACGTGCCTGAAAAAACAGGCATCACCTCTTCTCTCCCTAGTTGATTAATAGTGAGGATACATTATCAGAGCTAATAGGAGTCAAATGAAGAAAACTAGTCAAGTGAAACCCTGCAAATTGGTTCCTGTGCTTTCTCCATCTCTTCTAATATCTAATGCTGGGGATTTTCATTCGTGTCCAGCCAGAGCCAAAAGGGAAAGGATTAGAAAATAAATAACTCCCACACCTGTGATAGGGGAGCAGTCAGCTGTTTCATTGGCCCATTTATTAGCAGGACAGAAATGTAAATCTACATCACAGATTTTTTTTTCTCCTGTACAGCCTGTCATTCTTTTTGGAAAAGAAGATGTGCATACTAGCTTTCCACCTATACGTCCACATCATTATGTCTCTGCATCTTTATTTTTCTCTTCCCTGAGATATATGACCTTTCAAGGTGGTGAAATGATCAGTTTTCAGTAGGAGTTTTGTCACCAGAAAGCAGGCAAGATTTAAGCTGTTCCTCTCAGATGTCCTATTTTAACATTTTGGGTTTAGTTTAAGATCCGTATTATCTCTCTCTCTCTGCTATAGTGCCAGGTGGCAAAAGAGTGATGCTAGCATAGACTAGGGGATGGAGTTCTGAAGACCTAGTTTTAAGACCTACTGAGAAAATTCTGGGAGGCAACACTGTCTAGCTTTCCATTAACCATTGCCAAGGACTAGCAGTGGTGAGAAACCTTATAGGGGAAAGCTGTGTGGATAGGAGCAGCGTTCCTGGCTCTACTGATACCCAGATAATGGGCCGCTGCTATCACCGGAGCTTTCCGCTCTTGTCTCGTTCTCTGTACATCTACCACACAAATGAATCTGAAAAATCTGTAGTTGCTATTAAATTTCTACCAAAAGAAGGCAATAGAGACCAAGTGGAAACTATCGACCTCCTGTAAGAGAGCAGGTAATGATACTGATCTTTGCATCTGTACTGCTTCGAAAGATAATGTTGAGAAGCTGGGGAGATTTGTTGTATCAGTGAGCATTCTGAGTGCTCTCATATGTGCGTGCCTCTGAGACTCTTTCCACACATTGGGCTGTTCCCACACTGTGTTATCACAACACTTTCTGTAAGACATACTGCAGGCGCTTAGGAATGCAGGATTGCTCCTCTGGACAAGAAAAATGTCCTGGGAGATAAAGTGCAAACTCATTTGCTATGTGTAAAAAGATGAAATTTCTCTACATGCACATAGATTATCGTCTTTGCTGTTGCTCTCTTTCTCTCTTTGCTTCTGACACCTTGGTGATGGTTATCTCCCCACATTGGTAGTCAAGGTAATCTCTGCACCTTGACATAGACTTTGATTTGGTAAACCTGTCCATATAACAGCTACTGTGACAGACCACATAGACTCTCAGACTTTTCTCACTAGATATTTCACTTGAAAGCCAAATTGTTTGTTTTCTTTATTATCTTCCTTTGTCTTTCTGTTTTAGAAGCACTACATTCATAAAACAAATAATGTAAAAAGTCCTGACTGTCTTCTCTTGCTTCTCCCCTCTCCTCTCAGTAGTGACTATTTGAAAGTAATGCAAAGACAATTTCCATGCATAATATTGTCATGCACATCTTTCCTTTTCCCCAGTTGAAGAATATTAAACTAAATATGTCAAGTGGTAGGGCATTATAATAAAACATTGTAAACACAATTGATTTTGTCTTCTAGTTTGACTAACATTTTTCTTATTATTTTTCAATTTGGATCCCTGGAAAACTCTAAAACTAGTTTCATTCTCTGTGTTCTCTTTTTAAAGCTTTACTTACCTCCTTCTAAATAAAAAAAACCAGTGACATTTGAGACATCAACAGCATGCTTTTCAACTAGCCAATAGTGTGAAGCTCTGAATTAATAGGCAATATGAACATATTAAATCACTAGATGTGTCTAATTCTGTATCTGACAAGCAAATACACCTCTTACTGAACTGTAAACCTGACTAAGTCTGAATAGCAACAAGCACAGTGGAACCTTGCCCAGATTTATACCTTTTGTTATTACAGCAGAAATTATATGCTAATAATAATATTATCAATGCACTCCCTTTCTTGGCAGTTCTGAGTATCCCAGATACACACTTGCATGCAAATGCCAAAATACAGCATCCCAGTAACAAACTATTGTATGTTCCACAGTATTCCCGATTATCTCTACTGTGATTTTATCTATATGTTCACTATTTTTTAAATGACAGGGTAATAAATTGTTTTCATCTTATGACCTGCTAACAAACCTCATTATCTTCTACTAAGTAATAAAGGCAAACGTTTGCCACCTAAACATTTTTTTTTCTTGGCTGTGGTCCGTGGTTGCAGGAATAACACGCATCAGATGAAAAACAATGGCCAGTGATTACTGATGTTTGATGTCAAGATAGATAATATACAGAACAACCACTTTCCAAATTGTTTCTCAATGTAAGAAATTTTTCCACATAAGATTTTGTGGCAAGCACAAATAAGATTCAGTTTAACAACCTGACTATTTTTAGAAAACAAAAGACTGTCTCAGTACAGTTCAGCTAGAATTGCTACATAACTTTATTTAAAGCTAGAATGGCAATGTTGTTCATGTACTGCTAATGACAGTCTGAGTGATCCAGTAAATACAGAAAATGAAACAGCCTGTATTTCCATGCCGGTATAACCCCATTCTGTCCTTTTCTATAATTCTACACCTCTTAGAACCCCTTTCGTCCCCTCAGATAAAAAGCATGAAACAAGGAAACAACAAAGAAAAAAAAAATGCTGAAAATAATTTTAAATGCAACAACTGGGAAGCTATAAAGACAACTGATCTCCCACAGGATGCTGCCATTACTTCTCTATTTGGGCCAGAACTGGACAGTCCTGACTGTTAAACATTAGCTCATTCATCCTTTATAGGACTAAAATAATTTTTCACACCATACTTACTAATTTCCATGAAAATCTGCTACTCCTTCATGACATAGCTGCTTTTTCTACTGTGAAGCTGCAATGTTGATATGAACAATGTGTAATGATAATGTGAGCAACATTGTCTTTCAGAAATTAACTAATACTTGTCTAGTTTTCCATCAGTCACATAATTCTCAGTTTATTGCTGAGGAAAGCGCACCATAACAAATGGTGGTGAGCAGACCAAAACCACGAAGTGCTCAAGCTGAAGCTAGATTGGAAGAGATCCATTCTTACAGACTTGTGCTTATTTTTAAATATAAAGTTGCCTCAGGCCTGTGACACATATAGGAATACACAGATCTCCGTGACTGAAGGCTGCAATGTCATGTGCATTACATGCAGAGTAATATCTTCATTTCTGTGTCAAAGGGGAAGTCAAGCTTTAAAATGTTTAGCAAAAATATATTTCTGGACACAGTAAGAAATATTCCTCTAGCAGTCATTTTATTTTAGTCAAATGCTCCTTTTATTTCAAAAACTACTCAGGTATGAAAGCCCTTCTTTTTTCTTTTGAGGATAATGTCTTAATGGCAATTCATCACAGCAGCCATGAAATCTTGATGATAAATCCATAAACCCTGGAAAAAAATTGTAGGGGAAGTAATCCCCTAATTCAAACATCAGCTAGTGTTCTTAATATAATAAAAAACTAAGAAACAATTTGCTGAGTAATGTGCACAGAGATTTAGTGTGGCTTGGAGTGTACACATCTAAAACAAACTCCAAATCCTCAGCAGTTTACTTCCCCTGTGAAGCTAGCCCAGTCCTGTCTCTCAGATACTTCTGTGCCAGCTCAACCACCAGCCTGTATAGTCCCGCACATGCTGTCAGGCTTAGAAGCAGCAACATTTCACAGAATCACAGAATATTCTGAGTTGGAAGGGACCCATAAGGATCATAAAGTACAACTCATAAGTGAATGGCCAAATGCCCAATATTGGCTCTTGGCCAGGGTCGGTTACTCAAGTTCACCACTGCCCCCCCATTTGCAGTGAAAGGAGTCATCTTACCATCACACCCAGTCCAAAACTGCAGCAGGTCCCCAGTATTGGGGGCTTAGTGTTAGGCTCAGCCCTTGAACCAAGGCCCGCGGTCATGAGAGGCTCGGCCCCTCAATGGAGAGTTCACCGGCTTCTTTATCATTTTGTGGCTGTAATTCTTCTGCAGTTTGTTGCTTGGGGCCTCTAGGTGATTTAGTTTTGGCTTCGAGCCATCCCTGCCCTCGCCGGGCCAGGCTAGACCCCAGGACCGCCACACGCCCGGGCCCAGCCGGGCCGGGGCGAGCCGCCACATTAATGCCTTAATTTCTTCTGCACAACATGTTTGTTTTCCGATTTGTTAAATATGTCATTCATAGAGATGTCACAAAAGTCTTTGATTGGCTACGTGGCTGGAATTTCGCCTGGAGCTAACCATTTCTGCCCCAATACTGGTGGGATGGGCTAAACCATGACACCTACGTAGAGATCAAACCTATACGACCTTGGTATTATTAACACCATGCTCTTGACCTTGTTGTGGCGACATAAAACAAAGGGGCCACCTCAAAAGAACAAAATATGCTTCTTCCAATTATTTTATTATACACATGGTCCTACTACCCACTGTTCTAGCATATCTGGGCTTTTTTATTTTACTTGTTAACTGCTAGCAGAATATTTTAATTTTTCCCTGAAAATATTTTGCTTTGCAGTGGCAATTCCTGTTTCTGGAAATTCCAGTTTTTAGATGTCCTGATTTCAAAGTCACAAAATGTTCCATTATGGTGACAGTTTTTATAATTTCTTTTTACAGAGAGAAGCAAGGCACAAGTGTTTTAAACTAGTTCTTCAGTATAAGAAGTCACTCTGTGAGTAAACCAAGTCTAGAGGTCAGAAGACTTCAGACTTCTCAATGAGTTATTTCAGCCTGTGATCTGGAAAATGTTGGCAAAACACATCAAGAAAAACATTACAAATAATTTCCGGAGTGCTCCCTACCTCTATCTAAATCAGATTTTCTGAATTTTTATAAAGAGACATCTTAATGCTCTAACAGAGCGTTAGGGCTTAGAAACTCTAGTTATGAAAACCAGACTTTCATGCAGTCTCCAATAAGATTGCTCAGCTGAGGTTCAATCATTACACAATTGAATTAACACATATATTTTATTTCTGTGAAATCTAATGAATGTCATCAATATTTAAAATTTAGAACTATTTTTTTCAAGATGAATCCATTCAGTCTGTTACTGGTTATTTTAAAAGCCCCAGTAGCCCAGGAGGAAGCCAGCACTCATAAATTTGGGACTGATACAGAAGTCCTCACCTTTTGGTAGGGCCCGATAATGTTGTTTCGGTCTTTTTTTCAAATCCCACTACATCAAGGTCATTCACAGGAAGCTCAGTCCCCGTGTTTTCTACACTCTCATAATTTCCATTCTTCAGTGGCTGTGCTAGTTTGTTAGACTAGTGAGGTAATGCTTCTAGCTGTCCTGCAACCCACGAGCTGGGCACCCACAGTGCCACAGCTCACCTGCCAGGCAGCCAGGGCAAGCAACAGTCTCCTCAACAGGAGAAAAAAAAGTTTCCACACAAAAGCTACCCATAAATGATGACAGACCAGAATTGTCAGATGTCTTTCTAATACCTTTGCCAGCTTAAGCAGAGAATTTTTTTTTTTTCAGTAGATCAACCACTATCACAACCATCTTCTGTCAACTTTTATGTCCATGCTGACTAACACCCTTATGACTAATAGGAAGTTGCTGCAACATATAAATTAGGTTTGTAAAATGCCTTTCCATAGTATCCTTCTTCCACTTCCCTCTTATTTCTCATTGCAACTTCTATATATCTATGCACGAGAGAACAAGCAAAGACATGACTGATACGTGCAACACTTGAGGTAACTGAAACCTCTGCCAGTTTTCTGAAACTGAGACATTCAAGAGAGTTGATTTCATTTTTGCAGAGTTGTGATATGACTAGGATACTGTCAGATATTCAGCCTGTAGCCCTGGGATCTGAAGACCTCAACAACCCATCTGGTGGGTTGATCAAAGCTGAGAGTATGAACAGCCTGGCATCCAAGCACCCTCAGTTTCTTATAAGTCTGTGCTCCCAGGGCTTCCATGTTCTGGGACAGCCAAACATACAGAGTACTTCCATGGTCTGTATGTCCCAGGGAATCTGCGACAGGAAGACCATGGGGGTCAGATCTCTAGCCCCTTTGCCAGAGAATTTAAACAACTTTGACTTTTGTCCTGAATCAACCCCAAATCACATTCTTAAGCCTTGTCTACAAAATGGAATTCTACATCTCTGAACATCTCACAAGTTATATTATTAACAGCAAAGAAACACAATGCATGTAATATTTAGTAGTCTATCACAAAAAAACACAGACATTGGAAAGCTTTTATTTCATGTTATATTAAATGAGAGATATATATGTATATATATATATATAATTCTTTTCCCTTACACATTTTCTTAAGTGATATTTTTATGCTTTCATATGGATATATTACTATAGATAATAATAACCAAACTGGCTACATGCCTGCAATGAAATTGTTCCAAAATAAACTTTACACACACACACACATATATATATATGTATATATATATTTACAAACATTGACCATTCTGTGCCATTTCACTCTTATTCCACCCCAAGGGATCTATCAACAAGAACCTGAGTTACCATTGCCTTCTGGGGTAGGTTGTAACACAGGGTTACTACTGTCAGTCTACCACTCAACCTGGCATTAAACTCACTTTTGCAAAGAACATACTGCTGATTGAGAGATCAGTTTAACAAGGGCAAACCCAAGACTCTGAATGACCTAAACAGGTATGAAAAGAGCAGAGGACACTTTGTTCTTTCTCAAGAGTTTACTTCAGAGTTGAAAAGAGTAGTAGTAAATGGATAAAAGCAAGGAGTACACAAAAGGATGTTTTCAATGCTCTTGGGTGCCACAGAATTTCAGCAATATGTGAGATGGCTACACATGCATGGAAACAAAAAAGGGAAAATTGTTCAAAAATGTGAGGAGAGATGTTAGTGTTAGGTTAGAAGTATCTACTTCTATCCTTTCTCAAAGACTACAGTGCTTTCCCCAAGGAACAGTTACATTTGTCTAAGTACTTCAGATTTCTGTTGCTGTAAGAAAGAGGATATCAGAACCAGGTTCTTTATTAAATAATAATTTATAAGGGACTCTGTGGCTTGATTGAGTAAATGTATTTTTATTGCTCAGTAAGAAGAAAATTCTTGAGTTGTGGTCATAGGCAACTTGCTAAAGCCTTACAGGTGGAAAAGATAGATTTCTAAATTTCTAACATGTCTGAGTGATGGAAAAGAAGGAGTAAATTTATCTGAGAAGTGGCTTGGAAATTTTCAAATATCAAAAGCTAGAAAAGTAGAAGCAGCTGCAGTACAGGGGAGTAATAGGAAGAGCAAAGAGTGAGGTGTTTTTTAAAAAAATAACAAGTGGGTGATGAGAAAAATTATCAGCTCTTAGGAATCTGTCCATCTAATAAAGAAGCTATGTGTGACATCACTGATGAAATCTTGCTCTACTGTGATAAAATTTTAAATTTATCACAGAATCACAGAGTATGCTGAGTTGGAAGGGACCCATAAGGATCATCAAGTCCAACCCTTAGCACTGCACAGGACCATCCCCAAGAGTCACACCATGACTCTTGTATTATGGTGTATCATTATCATCCAAATGCTTCTTGAATTCTGTCAGGTTTGGTGTTGTGACCACTTCCCTGGGGAGCCTGTTCCAGTGCCCAACCACCCTCTGGGTGAAGAATCCTTTTTGAATATCCAACCTAAACCTCCCCTGACACAAATTCAGACCATTTCAACAGGTCCTGTTGCTGGTTACCGCAGAGATCAGTGCCTGCCCCTCCTCTTCCCCTCACAAGGAAGTTGTAACTGCAACAAGGTCTCCCCTCAGTCTTCTCTCCTCCAGGCTGAACAGACCAAGTGACTTCAGCAGCTCCTCATATGGCTTCCCCTCAAGACCTTTTGTTGCCCTCCTTTGGACTCTCTCTAGTAGCTTAATGCCTTCTTCTAAAGTATTTAAATATTCTTTTTCTTTTTTATTTCCCCTTGCTTTTCACTCAAATTTATTTGTTGAGTGTTTCACATTTCATGGGTGATTTGCTTAGTCTTGAAGTCCCTAGGTGTGCTCAGGCATGTGGATGTTTATAGAGAACTTCAGCACTGTTGTGCTGATTGCAGAGAGAGGGCTGTTTTGTTACAGAACTGTGAGTTACGCATCAGGGAGACATCTTAATCTCGGGGGCAACAGGTTTCAGTGTTTTGTGCAAAGCTGGAAATATGAAATGGAGAGATAAAGGAAAAGTGTAGCAGAGAAGAGGTGGTACTAAGACAAAAGCTACTTTCTTCTAAGGGTTGTAAGAGTTACTGAAATATAACAATTTAAACCCATGAGTTCTCTGCTGCATTTAACCTGTCTGACAGGTCCTGGCACAAGTGGAATTCACTGATTTCTGGAAATCTATAAAGAAGATTTAACTATAGGAAGAAACTACTGTAAAATTTGTCCTGGCTGAAGCAATAGAGAACTGCTTTTTGATCTGGTGATAGTGTGCTTAAGTGGCTAACTAATAATGTTCTGTACAGGTGCCTTCTGAATGATTCAGCTGTAACGAAATCTGAACAGATCAGATCTGGGAGCACATGGATGCAGAGAACTGACAATGTTCAGGGTCTGCATAGACAGCAAAAGTACACAAAGAAATTTGTCTCTGTTGCACGAGAATGCCTGGGAAAGATAAACTTTAACAACACATTTTCCAACAGTTCCAAATGATAATAATGCACCATTTACTACCAAGGTCCTTAATTTGAGTCTCAGTATATCTAGGAGTTTCAACATGTCTATCACTTCTCCACTTGTGGGAACCACCTTGCACTTTGCACTTGCGAAGACCTTTCACCAGTCCTTTCTCTGCATTCTAGGAGACACCTGAGGGGGTTCAGGGCTATTACAGGGATCTTTAAGGGATGATAGGAAAAGCACGTGACCTGCAGCACTAAAACACTCATGCTCCTGAAATGTCAAAGCATATTGACTAACATTTAAAAATGAGCCATGTTTTCATGGGGTGACCATTTTGAAACCACAATGAAAAAAAAAAAAAAAAGCTTTAGAGCCCTGGGGAAATGGAAAGAATCCAGAAAGGAACATCTGCATTACCAATGATAGAACTTGGTGCAGTCATTTGGATGCAAATTCTCCTCCTTTACATTATTTTTGTCCCTCTATCTCTGCCACAAAAGTAGAGACAACAGTAACTCTGGATTCTCTGCATTAGATTGTTTCGTTGCTTTCACCAAGAGATTTTCTTCTACAGTATAAATCTAGTATAATGTTTTTAGATTAGCAAAGTTACTTAACAGAACAGACTGTATTAGTGGCACATTTATTAACACCATATATAATGAGTATTTAACTATGTAGTAACTTTAGTATCTTTCTATTTACCATTAAAAAAAATGACTCCCATCCCTAAAAAAACCACACAACCAAAACTGAAGTTTAGAGGGTTGGCCCATCTCCTTCAAAAATGAATATTATATCCAAATAGCTTTTAAACATATGGTGGAAGCTTATAAACCACAGTTAACTGCACTTTAATTCACGGAATAACCCCCCCCATCTATTATTTGTTTCAGATGCAAGAGAATAATAAAAAGAATTATAAAAATCTGCCTGCTACCTAGCAGACAGAGAGAAGGATTCCTCCACTGATGCTAGGCAACACTGGAGGAAGAAAGCACTAACTTGGAATAGAGTTCTTGCAGAAATGGTGTTACAGCAGAATCCCATCATTACTTTCAAATCTTTCATAGTTTTCTAAAGCCACTGTGAGAATTGTCTATGACAGCACAAGAATAAGCAGTGACAGATATGAACTATTTATTTAAGATCACCAGGATATAATGACATTCTGAATGCTAGCAAACATGCAGTCAGTATGGAGAAGTTACTGTACCTTTGCTTATGAAGCTGTTCTGTAGGAATGCAATTGAAATTCTTTATTGGAAGAATCAGAAGAGTTATTTGGCACATGCTGTCAGGGAGAAATAAGACTCACCTACAGAGAGACTTATCTCAGATTTAGGAGATGATAAATTTTAGGGCAGAAATGCAAACTCTCAGGGTGGTCTAGCATTTTTAAGGCATGTTTTCACAGAAGTCTTATAAGTGAATAATACTTAGCTCTCGATGGGTTGTTTGCTTGCTGCCATCACTGTGCTAGATGAAAGGGGAATTGCATTCTCCAAATTTAAGGGGGAAGTACTGAAATACTGGATATAAGGGAAACTGTGGAAAAGGGTTTCTCCAAGAGTGGTACAATGACTTGGCTAAAGGGGAAGATGCTCACAGAGCATCTTTCACAGACATTACAATCACCCAGGATATACTATATCCTCTCAGTTCTGGTTTGTTTTCTGTTGGGATGGTCCTTTGTTCTGAGGTGAAGAGCATATATTTCTGCACAGAACATACTTACAGTTTATACTTACAGTGTTTGCCACAATATCTGTTAATTTACAAGCTTCCATAAAAATATGTGCCGCTAGCTAACAGATTATACATTTAGAGACATGATAATATCTAGTTTACTCCAATATATATGCTAACAATATATTAGTTGGGCAAGAAAGATCAAAGGAAGTTCTCCTTCCCTAGCATTTATGAAGAAAACTTACAGTTTTCAGACTTTTAGTCTTTCAATATTTAAAATCCTCCAGAAAAAAAACAGAAAACAAACATGATTTGTGACTCATCTGCTTACAGGTCTAGAAATCTTTTTATGAAAGATTAATATATATGATTACTCTTGTTGTTTGCTAGATGTAGTATCTCTCATGAAAGCCATAACTATTAAGAGGCTCTTCAAAACCTCCATACACTGAAGGAAGTTGATCCCGTAGTTTTATTAAATATTTTCCTTAGACACTATTCTACCTAGTCTTCTGGTCAGCTTATACTCCCTTTCTCTATTTTACACAGTCATTGTCATGGTATCTGACTACGTTGCATTTCACTTAACATAGGTTATAACTCTTTTTGTTTAATATAAAAGAAAAAATCACTAGCTTCTTCATGAATGTTGTGTGATATCCTAAATGGGTTGAAGAATACACAAAATTTTAACCAAGAGAGGTAGGGAGCTTTCTGTCATCTGAATCCATCTTGAAAATTAATTCTAATGCTGATGAGTCACAGATGGGAAGGGAAATGCTTCATAAAATCAATGAGTCACTTCTGGTGTGTTGCCTACTCCTCTGCTGAAGTCATTCCTGCCCAGCTACTGGAGATCATCTGGTGGAGACATCACAACATAAGTGGGTATCTCTAAGGGGAAAACAAAAAACCCTGTAACAGCTCACGTTTTTATTTGCTCTCTGTAAAAGGTATGATTTTCTCCCAGAAACTGGGATAATTTTAGCCATGTCCTCAGCTCAACAGGTACAATCTTAGAGGTCATTAGGCTGAATTTAGGTAAATAGCATCAGGGAGTGTAAATGGGATAGAATTCCTTGTCACTGTTCTTTCTGGTAAAGATTTCTGCTATGAAAAAAACCCACCAACCCTGTAACATTGCAGGGGATTTACACATTTGGTTGCTAAAAACTGATCCTAGACTGTTAATCCTGTATGTTCTTGACAAATGTGCACTTTGGTGGTCACACTGTAAACAACATAGATCAGATCCTTTGATCAGAGGAAACAGCATATTTTCCCAAGCAAAGTCCTTTCCCAAAGCCCTTTTCCAACACAGTCATTCATTCATCATTGACACATCCAAGTCCACACAGCTTAAATAATCTCCAAAAAGACAGAAGCTACTTTTTAAACCTTTTGAGCTTGGGCTAATTTAAAACCTACTCCAGCTGAAATATTTACTGCATGTCTTCCTCATAAATTATGTCATATTCAAAAAGTGAAAATCCTCATTTCAGCATCATCAAGTGGAAAAACTGCAAATCCTCCAACAGAAAATTAGGGAACATTTGTTCTGTCTGTCACAGCTCAAGTGTGCAGTATTTTTTCGCTGGCACAGATGTATTTAGGTTTGCTAGCTGGTGAAACTATTGTAGCTGTTCTCCTGTGTCCCTGAAGACAAGCATCCTATGGCTACAAATGACTGTATTATTTAATCATGAAAAGACAAGACTTTGAATAAGGGAAAGCATTTCTAAGAGAAAAGTTACCAAGAACTCTGGGATCTGACTGCATAATTCAATCTCATTCCATTTTTTTGAATGAAAATGAAATGCTGCTGAAATGATGTACTTGTGCCTTGGGAGTACACTTAATGTACGCTGAAGTGCAATGATGTATTTTTTCCAGTCTCAGATAAAAATCAGCTTTGTAGATGAGAGCACAGTAAAACATGCTCTCTGAGCATTTAACAAACAGTAATAACTTCATTCCGCATTGGAAGGATAAGTATGTTGTCCTGCATTTGCAAAGTAAGTAAGTGCTAGCACTGTTTCAAGCTTTGGAGTGCATCTGCAATTCTTTCAAGGGGCTATATTTTCACTAAGTATTTGGTATTTTCTCCTTCAAAATACAGGGTTTTTGGTAGTGCCTCTATGGAAACACTAAGTTTTGAAATCTAAAGAACATCGAATCATTAGGTATATATGAACTTTCATATTGAATGCTACCATTTGCTCATGCAAATGCAAGATGTATCTTTTGTAATTTACCCAGAAGTGACTCGGCAGTAAAAGCCCTGGTAAAACTCTGATGAAGCCTAAGCATCAAATATATATTGTAACTAACTACTAGAAGGCACTTTGAGTGTACTTATTTCTTCTTGCCCTTTACATTTCCTTTCATCTGTATCTGATTTTCTTTTACTGCAGTTTTAGCAAGGCCAGTTTTTACCTGTACAGTTACTGATATTAAAACCAGCTAAAAGTAGATACACTTTATAATAGTCTAAAAGAAGCAGCAGATTTAGGAAACGTGGCAAGCGTGGGGAAGTAATTTAAAAGTATATCACCAATGCAAATATGGGAACCTTCCCAGAAATAAAGTAAAACTAAGTCCTATATCTTTAAAAACTGTAGAAAATTCTACCTCTTTGCTGTCCCTGAAAGGTGAAAACGTTCCTTTAAGTTGGAACAAGAAAAGAAGCTTCATTTCTCCATTAATTTTTAATATGTGAATAGATGTTTGCGAATAGATGTGACTTTGTGGGGTTCCTAGCCTTGTGTGCCTATTTCAGTTCACACAAATGACCGTGTCTCTGCTATGGGAGATTAAAAGAACCTGTGGTTAGCATTTGATCACCTTTCACTACACCGTTTAGTTAACATCTCTCTGTCGTTTTTCATCCCCTTGACAGTGGCGATCATCACAACTTCAGGAGCTGATTCCAGAGCAAGTTGCATTTTGGTATCTGTAGGTGTCACCAGTGTTTTAGAGGAAACTACAGTGCACTTAAGGGAACATTCCCTCCAGGGCCGATGGACTCTCAGAATGAAATTGAACAGTTTACAAGTGGAGAGTTAAATTTTTCTGGCCCTCATCACATATATAAAAATGGCAAAAATGTTTAGATTAACTGTTAATTTTGTCTATGTTAATTTTAAGACCAAGAACACAAGTATAATGTATCTGTGAATTAAATGGATACAGGTTACCTGTAGTAATGTATTGCCACATTTTGAGTACTCTCACACTGATTTATATATGATCACAGAGAATTATAAATCCAGTTAGACCGGTGGCAAACAGGCTGCACAGTGAACAATATCACATAGTCTCATTTACCAATTCTTGAAAAAAAAAAATCAGGAGTCAGCTGCTTTGAAGTTTTACTTTGATCTCACTGAGACCTACAACTTGGCTTGTAGCCAAAGAGACTCCATGAATGAAAGAACTGAGCAGCAAAATTTTAGAGTACTATCAAGAACACAGGCAGACAGAATTTTAGAGTACTATCAAGAACACAGGCAGACTGAGATTTCTAGGAAGTCAGTTTTCATTTTATAATCACTAGTCATTGGGTGGTACAACACAAGACAGATGAATAAATAAATCCCTTTGCGGTGCTGAATCCCATGTTATGCTTTGAACCTGCTATTAAGATTAGCCAACAATTATAAAGAGCCTCCTGAGATCACACCATTCACTGCACATTTCACATCCAGAAGGAAAGATATGCAGATAGGTAGACTAGTTAGGAATGATCTCAGGCAAGCTTCAGCTTTAAACTGCAATTGTACGTAAAACAAGGACATTTTCCTCTCTGTCTTCAATTACACAAGTCAATGATGTTTAAAAAATAATCCTCAATTCACTATTACAATTATGACTCTGATTTTCTTCATGAGGAGTCAGCTTTTTAGCACCTCATGTGAGGTCATTCTGTGGCCCAAGGGTGCAGGTGATGCATCACCAAACTTTCCCTCCCTCTTTGAAGTCACTAGTATGTAATTTTGCCAAACTATTGCAAAGAAAAATCAAGAGTTCCTCATGCCAATATGCTTGCAGTTTCACGATCTTGATGGTACAAAATCCTCACCTCCTAACAGAAGGAAAATATTCTCATTTTTCTCACTGTATGCACACTACATGAAAAGAAGTTTATGTACTTTTATAAAGTTACAGATTCTTTATTGTAAATTGAAATCCCTATGATAAAGCTCCCTTTTGTCCCTTTATAGGCTGGAAGATCTTCATACAAAGCTTCTACTTGCCCTTCCTTCTCATCATGATGATTACCTCTGGGAAGGAGACCTCATTATTAACAGGTCTGCTGGACCCTTAATTCTTTAAAGTTACTCTCTCTTCCAGATTCACCCTCGTTTTAAAGATACTTAATTTAATATTTTGACTCTTTGCAAAGAGATCACAGAATATTCTGAGTTGAAAGGGACCCACAAGGATCATTGAGTCCAGCTCCTAAGTGAATAGTTTATGCAGTAATCAAACCCACAGTCTTGGTGTTATCAGCACCATGCTCTAACCAACTGAGCTAACCGATTTGCTGAAGTGTGGATTACTAACAAATACAGCAGGTGTCAGTGACAGATAAACTGATATCAAACATTACATTTTCTGGAATACCACTTTGTTTCCAGGGTTGAACACCCAAGGCTAATTCAGAATAGCACATCTGTGCCTTTGCTTTCGATGTGTAAAGTGGAATTGTAACTCTCTTCACACAGCTAATATAAATATTAATTTATTTGCTAAGAACTAAGACACAGCATTATGAATACAGCAGATTGGCCTTGAATTCTCTGTTCAGTAAAAGTATTGGATGGCATTCAGTAAAAAAAGCATGAAGGTCTGTGCATTAAATGGTGAAGATGAAAAGCACTGTTGAACAGTTACCATTCAGTAAGTACTATCCAACTGGTACACTAAATGAGGCAGGGAACCCATGGGAAAGATTTGATCCTGTAATTAAAGACTACCATAAAGGCATATGCAGAAAGTATCTGGATAAAGCTTGCACTGGAAGCCTTAATTCTGGCGTTTCCTAGCTTCAGAGTTGTAGATTTTGCAACCCCCTTTTTTTTTTTTTCAATGTAACTTTCCGGAGATATGTAATATATACTATACTTGCAGTCCTTTATACTAAACTATGCTGCACTCACAGCTTCTGAGGGGAGGAATTTTATTGTCAAGGGCATCAGTGAATGGTAAAATGTCTTTGAAATCACAAAGGAGAGTGACATACTCTAAGCAGACATACTGAACATTGTCAGAATAACGATAAGATATAAGAGGGCCATGGCCAATTCTGTAAGTGTAGCTGTTAAAAGAAAAGCTTCCTTCTGGTGAAAAGCCCCATTGCTTAACAAATTTTAGGAGTAGGCACTGGAAAATGTATGAACAAGAATGACCTTGCTTTGGCAGAGAAGGAGATAAGACCTCTGAAAGGTCTATTTCTAGATCATAGCTCAGCACTGTTTCAATCCACTTCTGCCCTGGGGTAGCTCACTGTTATACACGTTGCTGCTCTCTCTAGTACGGCATTGAACTTTACCTTAAGTAAATGTGGAAAGACTTATAACTAAGGGCTCTGATTCCAAGCCAGGAAAGACTTTGCTTAGGATCACTGACATGGCTCCTCTCAGAGGTTCTTTGAAGGTGACAGTTATTTGGTAAGCAGCTCTTGTGTCACAGCCTGAGGGTAACGTGTAGCTGGTTCACCTTTACCCGAATGTTCAGGTCAGCTGCAGAGCTGGCTTAATAGGCTTCTGTTACGTAAAATCTGGAAGTGGATTCCTAACGTGAATATTCATGTCTATACTATTACTTAAACATGACATAAACCCCTCATTTAGGATTGTGCCCTATTGGCTTCACAGCTATGCTTTTCCACATTCCTAAGCCAGGCCTTGCCAGCAAGAACTCATCTCAAAATCTCAGAGTCAAATTGAGGAGGCTATATACAAATTCCATATATTTAGGACTTGCCTACAAAGGGGGCAGTGCAATCCATGTAACACCCACTTCTCTTGGGACATTCACTTGCAGAATCACAGATCACCACCCAAACGTGCTAGAGAGAGAGCACTGAACTCCAGTAGGCCTATGTTGTTTCAGTCTGGAATCACACTATTTATACAAAGACAGGCAAATTTGCTTCAGTGCAGTATTACACTGATTACTAATAGTACATCAGAGCTAGTATCTTAGCTTAGGATTGTGTTGCATTATGTGGACACACCAGTGTATTTAGCAGTGGTTTGTCTCCAAAATGGTTCCCTGCTTCATACAAGAACTTCATAAAAGTCCTTTTTTTTACAGGCAGACACACCTTTCATCACAAAAAGTCACTTAGCTGAAAATATGCCTTTAAGAAGTTGTGATTAATTAAAAATTTTTGTTCATAGTGCATAAGTCTCTCAGCTGTTGCTGTTAAATTGCAGTTTAAATTCTACAAATCTGTATATTATGATGCGCAAAATTTAAGTATTCATCAGGTTCTTCCCATGCCAGATGTTTAGGGCACTATGGCATGTATCTACAAGGTACAACTGGTACAGCACATTGCAGAGCTGATCATTATGTAAATGAACGAATTTTTAGGTCAGGAAATCAACAGACAGACTATGGTAGTTCTAGTATCTGTCTGAATGATACTATTTATTTCTTCAACCTTCTGCATTTAGTAATGAAAAGAAATACCCTAAACATTACAAATTCACAGGTATTTTAAAATCTTCAACATTTTTGCTTTGTACACATCATAGTTTATGACTTTGTCAGTTTGCTTTCCTTAAAGCCAACTAAAATGGCAAGAAATCTTGTCTGATCTTTCCAGTCAACACATCTTCAGACATAGGCAGACTTTTATAGTGTAAATAACAGCCAGGTTAAATTGCCACTATAAAAACTTTCTACTCATGATCAGTGCTTTCTACTTTTCTTAGAATGTATTTGCATTTTGACATTGCAAAAGCAGAATATATTTTTTTGTTCTTGTTGGTCTTGAATATATAAAGATCCCAGCCCAGTAACTAAATCAAGATAAAAGGGATTGGTATTCTCTTTTCCCTGGGATGTATCAACCATCATTAAGAATGCAGACAGTAAAAAGGCAATTTGGGACTCTGAGAGCAGGTTGCAAAAATAATTTACAGTTGTGTTCACTGTTGGCATAATGCTAAATCACATCAAGACTCTTCATTTGTTCAGGCTGCATTCAGTATGGTATTAAAAACAAGTCTTTCCATTGGTATTTTTATTGTTGTTTGCAAATAAGATATTTTCTTCTAGATGTCTAATGTTCCAATAGAGACATCTCAGCACAGATACCAATTAGTTACTTACGTTGTAACGATAGACATTACAAAGCAGATGCAGTGTGGAATGAAAACATGACTTATTAAGACATTTGTCAGGCAAAGTTACTTCTCCTTTCTTTTCAATTATATGCTGGAGCAGTTCTATCAATGCCCACACAGTAAATATACTGCCAATATTAACTACTGAAAATCTAGGACAAACACACTGAAGTCATGTATTTTACACTTTTTTTCTTTCTGAAACATATTTCAACTGGGTGCTATCTCAAAGTGCTTTATCGGCTGTGAATTAATCAGGAGAGCTCAGCGTAGACACTAATACTATTGCCCCTTTCTATGAACAGTCTGTACTTAAATAAATAATTTTTAAAGCATCCCGGACTGAATCAGTGCATGAACCAGAAAACCCCCTCAGATTTTCATAATGACTCAGTTTGCTGTGTACCAAGTAAAGCTACATTCTGTTCCCTTCAACTATGATCTGACACGAAAGTACTTGTTGGAATGTAACTTCAAAATGTGTTTACCTTTGATTTATGTTGTGATTCTCTTCTGCTTAGACAAATACTTTCCTTTTTTGCTAGATTCCCTAGTTTCTCCTTCCATAAACCAGAGACTGCTGCCACTGAGATTTTTGTCACTGCTGCTGCACTGCTATGCACTGCTATGCAAACACTCTCCTATCCCTTGAAAAGCAGTCTGTCTGAGCCCTTGTCCTGTCCTTGGCACAAATCTGATCTTTATATCATGAAATATGTGTGCTATTTTCAAGGGAGCCCTGTAACTCTGGGTTCCGGACAAGAAGAAACCCAGTTAGTGCAGGTATGAGCCATTTCACAAGATTTCAAGATTATCATTTCAGACTTCAAAGTAGGTTGGATCAGTAAATAACTCTCCCCTCTGAAAATGTGAAAAGAATTTCTTGCTTAGTAAATTTTAATATTCTTCTTCCTTATGCTTTTGAAAGGTTAATACTCTTAAAAAGAGAGAAAAGGATTTACCAAAAAGAGAAGTGTTTTAATCTAGATTCCAAAACATCTCTTATCCTCTGAATTTTCAGGTGCTTCTCTGAAGTGCCCTCAGATGCTGTCCGTGTCACAGGTTGCCCTCACAGCTCTGAGACTCCCAGTTCTTTTCTCCAGTATCAACCTCTGTAAATTAATTCCACATTACTCATGCACTGTTGTGACATGCTTTTGTCCTTCCAAGTAAGGCTTTTACAGTGTAGTAAGAGTGGTAAGGACCCATTTCCTCTGAACTTCAAATCAGAAAAAAGAATCTAAGATGGCTTGTGGCACCCTGTCAAATACTGTAAATTGTTCTCACAGCACCATATTTCAAAACTGATGGCAGTGTAAACTTATGGGTGGGTATGGTTGGAAGGTAACACCCACAGTCAGATTGTGGGGTATCAAATCTGCTCTCTGTCAAGGAGGTCATAACAAATTGGCTCACTTCAGGAGACAGAATATTTTTTCTGTCAGGTCTTCATAACCAGGCTAGATTCCAAATCCCATGTGTGTTACTTCCATCTCGTGTATTACTGTCTGATGATATGTGAGAATGGAAGAAACATGAAAGACGAAACATTTGCACTCCTATGTTTGTATTGTCTTTTCAAGGAAAGTATAAGGAAGCTTTTGTCTCTATTAAATCTTATAGAGGACTCTGACATCAAACCTGTGTCATTCTTTGTGTGAACTATTCCCAGAGCTCTGCCAAAAAAAATCCAGTAATGCTGCAAGATAGACAGAATGTAACTATTAAAAAACTCTTAGATTTAAAAAAAAAAACACAACTATTTTCTATTCAATCATGAAGCTATGAAAACCTACAAAATGATTTAATTTATTGCTGTGCTAAAAGTGTACGTATTAAATAGTAATATAAAATGTAGTATGCTTGCTGTCATAGTGTTAATGCATATCGAACCACCAAACCTGTAGAAGTAAATTGTCAAATTCCAAACATTCACTTTAACGACCTGCTAAGTCAATCAAACTGGTTGTGACCTCTACCTATATTATAAAAAATAAGTCATTATTCAAAAAGGGTATTTCAATTACTGATTCCATTTAAGGGGAGAAATTTGGAAAGACTTGATAAAAATTATGTTTGCTATTCGAGCCCACAAAAAAAGTATATGTATAAAAATGAGAAGATGAACTAGTTTTGGAAAGATAAAGGATCTGGTGAATAGAAACAGTTTCTTCAATTCACTAATAATAGGTACTGTTTTCTTCCTCTAGTAAGAGAGCTTTCTCAGTGGTTTGGAAAGACTTGCATGAGGTAAGGCCTAAAGAAACTTTGCTTAGATGTAGAACAAAATGAAAAATAAACCCAAGATTTTAATGGCATTTTAATTTCCTTTCAAATGCAGCTTGCCCAAATTTATAAGACAATCATTACGTAATAAATAAAAATGTAGAATAATTTTCTGAAAAAATAAATAAATGTGGTCATTAAAGACTTTAATGACTATAGATTAAACTTTCTAAATTATTTAAATCAATGCCCTTATTCTTACCATGTCCTACTGTGTCAGTAAAGACAAATGCCATATACAAGAAATGACCCATAGAAAATATGAAATTATATACATCATAGGAAAAACTGGAATGCACCAACAGCAATAGAATTTGAGAAGTTTAAAGCAAATTATCCACTCACTGATTTGAATAATGATGAAAATCCTGTAGTTTTGACCTCCTTGAATAAAATCAGTCAGTATAAAGGCCACAACAAAACAAGGAAAAGCACTGTTGTACAGATCACCTCAAGGACTCATAACAGCTTACAGCATGTTAGCTTAGTAAGAAGCTTAGCAAGCGAATTTTGGGGAAGCCCTGAGTACCCAAGAGATTATTGGCCTGAGGCGATGAACTGATTATAAGAACACAAGGCATGCTAGCACTTATTTATTCTTCTCAGCCTGTATGGTTCCCAAAAGCTAGTTTATGATAATTCTTCACTATGCCTTTTCCTCTTTCTCTTCCCATAAAATGCAGACCTAGTAGCAAATGTGTAAAGGTTTTTTGACAGAGAGCATGGCAAAATTAAGCATGCCCAGCAGAGACGGGAGATTGGGCACATGAGGAAAAATTAAATTTGTCAGTGCTTCCCATTGCCCATCAGTTCCACAATATGATTATTCATTTTCTAAGGTAAGTGCAGAGAATGTTTCAGTGAATTAAAGAGAATGACTTGAGCCTGAACCATGTTTCAAGAGTGCAGCATGATCAATAACATCAGGCAATACTGCGTTTAAGTTATGAATATATTTATATTTACTGAGGCTAAGGCTTGTGAAAGATACCCTGGATGACAGGCCTAAAAATTAATTTCTATCATTGCATTTGAACTCAAGCCTGTCAGTTATAGAGAGGGCATAGGCAATTTCACTTAGCTAGGTAGTACAACTGCTGTGTATCCTATAACACTGAATACAGTCAGCATTATTTATAAAACCAGCCTATGCCCTTATTTAATGATTTGGCAGTCATGTTAAACTATTGAACCTTTCGGTGAATAGTGTTAGCTGAATGTCAATACATGATTGCCTTTCAGCTGCACAGAGAAATGGTAATTAGAATTTCCATTGAGTTTTCTGACAGAGGCAAAGCTGAATTAAAGCCTATTTATAAATATTTTAATATCATAAAACAGCCTTAGAGCATTCAATTTGAGCAGCACTGTAAATATGCCCTTCATTATGTAAAGGTTGGCTGTTTAATAACAAGATGCAAATTTCTTTGCAGGAGTACTTGCTTTTGTTTCTTCTCTTTGCTTTTTAGGTTCAACGTTTCTCCCACTGGGGAAAGCATGCAGACAACCCTACTATCACTTTCATTGTTTATTTGTATGTATAGGCCTTGTTTATGGCCTTCAGTTGAATCAAAAACTTATACTCCTGACAGCTTTTTTCATTAGAGCTTCTATTAAAACTTGCCTTAGTGTCATGGGAATGTTCATTATTTACAAGTCAATGTCTAGTGGCAGAACCAGAAATTCATACACTTTTCAGCCTCTATGAGTTGTTGCAACTCCACTGCCTGCAGATGAGGATCTGTCCCATAAATCCAAATTCTAACTCACTCATCCATTTGGTCTGTTTCTATATAAAGCTAATCATCTCCCAGGATGATTTGCTGCAGTCATAAGTAAGTGACTTTATTTTGAACTCAGATTTTCTGCCTAAAAAGTCTGAAAATACCTAGCTTATCCATGCATTATATTTTTAACTCAGGAATTTTGCTAAAGTTAGAATGGCACAGAGAAAGTAAAAATTAAATCAGAGTTTAAATGAGTTTTGACACATAGATGTAGCTGAGATACCTAGTAAACCAGCAAGGTGAAAGCTGGAAAGCTGTCCTGACAAGCAAGGGAGGCAGACCCCAACAAGATAATATTCCTGCTCACCTGTACAACCCCAACAGGGTTAAAGCCTATGCTCTGCAATGAAATCAAGAACATTCTGAAAATTTTACTGCTAGTAATTTATGCAGCACTATTTGCTTGTGTGGAGTTGTCTTCCTACTCAGAAGAGAGCAATATTATGTGTTCTGCATCTTCTCTTTTTTTTTTTTGCAATGTAATTTTATCCTTCATTATCAAATTTTGGTGGTGGTATCTTAGACTTTCAAAAAGATTATATTCCTGGTTTAGCCATTATCAATACAATCCCTTTAACTCCTCTTCCTGAATTAATACAACACTGACACCAATTTGTTATTTTTCTACTTGTTCCGAAGTTTGTTGGATTGGCTGAAATCACACACAACAATTCATAGATCAATAAGTAATTTATTTAGAATGCCAGGGATCATTTGTGATCTAATTTTTGTGTGGGGGTCAAAGTAAAACAAGCACAAAGCGTATGTGTATGCTCTGAAAAATAAGCACAGACAATTCAGTTTGCAAAACTTCTTGAGCAAGAATCACCTCAAGGAATCAGAGAGGAGAAATGGAAATGACAGGCCGAACCAAAGGCAATACAGAAATGTTCTTGTTATCAAAATTAAATTTCCCAGTGTGTCCATCACTGAAGACAATTACAGCTACAGAATGGTAGCTCAAAAATATTTGGAACTGTTGAACTACAAGAACACCACAAGGTACCACTTCAACATTAACTAGTGTAGCAGCAAAGCAATTTTGCACCTGAATTTTTGGTTACTGATCATGTAGTACCATGCCATTCTGGGTTACAGGGGAAAATCCTAGGTAGACCAGTTCCTCTGTGTCAAGTGCACAGCTATTTACCAAAGGAAAGTGAGACTTCACTTCTTGGGAGACATTGCAAATCTAGTACTTCATAGAGTACCCTTTAGGATAGGTGTAGTTTTACCTATCAGTGCTGTTAGGATGGGATCTGTTTTCTCAGTTATTTCAATTTTAACTAGGCAGCTCTCTAGAAAATAAGGCAGGTTCACCAGCTTTATTAAAAACTTGGAGGTCACTGAATGTTTTGAAAATGAGCTTTTGCTGATAAGTCTTCAGCAGAGAACACGAAAACTGAAGCACAACTTGTATCAGCAGTTTTGTGTGTCTGAACAAGACTTGGGACTGTATAAACATCTCCAAAAGAGCTGAAGTCAAGTCTGGTACATAATGAGACAAACTCCCAAAGCAAAAATGAAGAAACCATTCTTTGAGGTAGATCTCTGTATTCACCAAATGCTCATCTTTATTATTAAGGTAACTTTAGTAGGCTGTCTAAAATTGGTCAGCCATTCAAGGAAAAATGAAAAATACTCTTGGGTGGAATACTTTTAAGATTCTACTTACAGCTTACAACATTTGCCTTCTGTCACATTTAAATGGTATTTCCCTTGGGGGAAAAAAAAATCTGCTTTTTGTTTAATCTGAAGAGAGACAGTGCTTACTGAATGGACACGTTGTCTTCTAAGACTGCTTTGGCCTATCTGTGCTTACTTTATGAGAATTACAACACTGTGAATTTCCAGTAAGCACACTTGGAAGAGATTGTCCTTCATCCAAAAGCCAAAAAGGAGGAGAACATTTAAACAGTTGTCCTGCTATTAGAAGAACATACTTTTAATTGTTCCAAGAAAATTAATATAATTTTTAAGAGCACAAATTGTGACAGTATCAATTGAAGAACTAGGGATGTTTCAAAGCTATTTCTTTAGTTCTGGGCAGGATAAGGCTTTGGTGTATATTTCCTGGGTGTCCCCACTTACTGCATTTTTGTCTATATCTTAGGGCTCATTAAAAGGCTTCCTGTCAGACTGAGGTAAACCAGATAACGTGCTCTAGCAGAGTATTTTAGCAGAGTACCTGTTGTGATCCAGCTACTCATGGGTACTCAGGCTATCAGAAAAGACTAGATAACTAAGACCAGAAAAGACTGATAAGTGAGTAGAGTGGATTCCAAGTCTTTAGCACCAGCTGTTTCAATATCCACTCCTATTGAACCATACTATTTGCCAACACAGCTGTATCTAATTCAAAGAAAGCTTTGCCAAGTGCTTTCTTCAGGTTGATCAAATGTACACAAGACACACTGAGAAAGAGTCTATGGTCTTATCCATAGGAATAGGCTTTTCAAGTACTTTATTGAGGAACATGTAGATTTGGAAAATCAGTAACTCACTGAAAACTATTACAGTGAGTTACTTTCTATTTTAGTTATCATAAGCAGAAGCAACAGAGAAGAGAGAAAAATGTCAGCCATGTATCACTTTCTTTCCGCGACCAGGTAGAATGAATAGCACTATTGTCAATGTATGTATTAATTTGATGCTTCTGTGAACTTGTTATGTAATTTTTCATTAAAACAGATGCCTAAAAGGCTAAGTTTTGACTATAAGTAGATTTTTCAAAGATCAGTGGCTGTGCTCTGGGAAGACAGAAAGTATCTATTTTTCACTAAAATTCTGTAATAAAAATTTTCTTACCAAGACTAACAGGGGTCAAACGGCAAGATTTTAGTCCATTCTTATAATGATCACAAGACTGCAAGGAGAGATGAGAACATTAGATCATTCCTATGTGGATTTTTTATTCTTCCTGACTGAAGATGACAAGTAGACATGAGATTATTAGATGTGGGTCATTAAAGAGAACTAATGTACACTTGTAGCAAAGACTGCTTAGTGATGGGACACCCCACCTGAACACCAGGCTAAGTGAAATGTAAAATTGAACAACTCGACCTTGTCTCTACATACTCCACTATCAGAATGTGTGTAACTACTAATGCACCATCACAACTACTAAAGTGTGTTCCAAATAATGCTTAATTGTCTTTTTGAGTCTGCGTAACACAATTTCTGGAACCTTAGCTGACTGCTGAGCAGATATTGTTAAGATAACCTATGATCTCAAAATTTATGACCAAGTCATAGTCCATGTATGCAGATCAGCCTTTTGTTTTGGAAACTGAGGTTTTATTGCTGTCTTTCAAATTAAATCAGGAGTTAGATTTCTTTAATTGTAATATTATAACTTCTTTCCCTTCACAAGATAAATTTGTAAATTGAAGTTGGAATCTTCATACCATTTAATGAGATCTGGAGGAGAGAAAACAATATTGAGAATACTATCCTCTATTGGTTGCATTAAAATCCTATTCGTAATAATATTTTAAAAACATCCTAGATTACTGTAGAGACCAGGATCTCTGTGTGTTAATTGCCTTCATGTAATAATAAAGGCATGAGAAACTTACAAAATATACCAAACAAGAAGGATAGATGAGTGTATTGGACTGAGGATTTGAGGAGGTATGGTTAAAAACAAATATAATCCCAGTTGGAAAGGACCCATAAGGATCATCGAGTCCAAACCTTAGCCCTGCACAGGCCCATCCCCAAGAGTCACACCATGTGCCTGAGAGTATTGTCCAAACTCTTCTTGAACTCTGTCAGGCTTGGTGCTGTGATGACTTCCCTGGGGAGCCTGTTCCAGTGCCCAGCCACCCTCTGGGTGAAGAACTACTTTCTAATATCTAAGCTAAACCTCCTCTGACACAACTTCAGGTCATTCCCTTGAGTTCTGTATGCAGTCCTTAGATATCCAGCTGTAGCTGTAGCAACAGTTTTTCCATGAGTTCCTGCAGACCTGTGAACACAGAACTGAAGAATAAGATGCCAAATTTTCCCATGAAAAGTATTTTACATATTGTAGTGACATAGCATAGGGAAGGTAACAGACTATATGACCTGAGAACTGGTTACTGTTTCTGAACCTTAGAAAATAGCAGCACTCCCTTTTCACTCAGGGGGAATTTCAATTCCAGAAATAAAAGTTAAAAGTATGTGAGAATCTTTATTGGTGGCTGACTCAAAAAGTAGAAAAGGTGCAGATGAAACAGAGTGACTCAGACAAGGGAAGAAGTCCTTAAGATGACTATGTGTGTCTAGAGACATTTCCTGAAGTAACAAATAAACAATAATAAAAAAATATTTATTACAAATTTATCTTTCCTGACTTTTGGTGGAAAAACAGGGAGAAAACAGTGTAACCACAGCAAAAACAGACAAGTTTGGTCATGTCTGAAAAAAACCCACAGTGATCACATCCTGTTTTCTTTTCCTGGCTGCTATAAAGCTTATTGTCTGTATTAGCTTGTGAAACCCAGAAGAGTTTCCAAGGTATGTATGACTTGTAAATATTGGGTTGTGTTTGTGTCAAAGGAGAAGGGAGAAGGGAAGTGATATATTTATTTTTTTTAATCAAAAGATACAATAGCTTATGACAAGGTCTATTATCCCCTGGAAGGAAAAGGAAAAAATGAAATGCTTTTATGCTGTAACAAAAGCTAAATCACTTCAGATGACAGCCTCCATTAAGATACACCAAGCAGGGACAGTGATTGCTAAGCCAATTTGTCCATCAGATTTTGAAAAGCACTAGAAAATACAAATAAAGAAATAGAAATGAATGCAAATCTATGGGCATTATTATGGCTGATTTCTGTAGACACAATCCACCCCTGCTGATAATTTCATGTCATTTAGGAGAGCAATGCTAAGAGCAAAATTTAGCTCCAGGCTGCTGAGAAATGTAAAATATTATTTATGTTTATGCTAATACAATTTGAAAAGTGTCCCCTCATCCCTGGAGGTTTATCAATCAAAGAACATCGGTCACTTTCCTGAACCAATGTTTGATTTATGCATTGTCTATCATCTGTAAATTAGGCACCCTATATTTATACAATTTCAAATACTGGTCTTCTTACTGAATCACACAAGTTCTCAATGCAATTCAGAATCTGTTTCCATATAGTACTGAAGTGGTTTGCCTGCTTCTGGAAGAAAGCAGAAGCCAACTTCTAGGCAGAATCACTTGGGCTGGTGATTTGCCAGCAGGTTCTCAGCAAACCCATCCAGTTCAGAAATTCAGTCACTAGAATATGTTCAATGTTCATGCTTCAGAGACTGGGAGTTATCCAGCCTGAGAATATGTAAGACTATGTGGCATACTGTGCTGGTTTAGGCTGGGTAGAGTTAATTTTCTTCACAGTGGCTGGTAAGGGGCTGTGTTTTGGATTTGTGCTGAAAACAGTCTTGATAATACAGAGATGTTTTTGTTACTGCTGAGCAGTGGTCACACAGAGCCAAGGCCTTTTCTGCTTTTCATACTGCCACACTGATGAGGGTGTTCGGGGGATGAAGGAGGAAGAGGGAGATATTCAGAGTGATGGCATTTGTCTTCCCAAAGAACCATTCTGTTTGATGGGGCCCTGCTTTCCTGGGAATGGCTGAACATCCACCTGCCCATAGGAAGTAGTGAATTAATTGCTTTATCTGCTTTGCTGGTGTGCATGGGGGAATGAGCAAGAGGTTGTGTGGTGCCTGGTTTCCAGCTGGGGTTGAACATAGAAATCTAATCTGTTCCAAAAAGAGGGAGTATTAAATTTATTTTTTTTTCTAAGATGAAAATGTATGCTTTCTTCAAGGAGTAGATGGATTTTTATCTTGCATTTACATGTCTAGTTTTTTGAGTTTTTATTAGAGCAGGTGGCATAATTTGTTTGCCTGAGGTAGCTACAGATCATAGCATCTACCTACTCCCCTTTCACCTTTATTTCTTTTTACCTACGTCATCAAGGTGGGTTAATAATGGGTTAATGAAACCATTAAGATAATTTGAGTCTTTGAATTTTTCTCTTGGAAGTTTAGAGATGTATGGAGATGAAGAAACAGAGAAGAAAATATGACAAGAATGTTTTCCCAAATCTTGAAAAGAGGGATGGATGAGTGTAAAGGTTTGGCCATGACAAAGAACAGAAAACTTTGGACAAGTTTAATGATATATTAGCTTGCTTAGTTCTAGGAGTAACAAGCAGGCACATAGTTTTTGCACAGGATGGCAAATAGCCATGATACAAATATCAGAAAGTCCAAGCTCTCATCAAAGACCTGATGGATGTCAGTTAGCTCTCCAATCTGTTTGTCTTTTAGTGCCATCTGTATGATGGGGATACTAACAAGTATAAACCCGTGTTTGAAACTCCTGTGGAGGAGTCTAAATCCTTTTGTTAGTCAGATTTTAGTATAGCCTTTTAATCAGAAATCTTATAATTGCTTTTTTCAGTTTTATGTTTGTTTCTGGTTTCATTAAAGGGATTTTTTTTTTCTACAAGTTATTAGAAACTTAGTGTTAACAAGCAATAATAGCAGGACACAACTTTTATTAATATGAATTAGCAACACAAGGTTCACTGAAATCAATGGGAATTTAGTCATTGACTTCAAGAGTCCTAAAAGGCCACCAAGGATGTTTTAGATGGAGAAATGTTACCTCTTGAAAGAAACCTGGAGAGATTTTCAGGTAAGGGTTTTCTTTTGTTTGTAGCAATCTTACTGATTTCCATAGGGGTTTCTAATGAGGAGAAATAAAAAGGAAACTGCTCAAGCTGGGTCATCTACAGGATAAGAGCGTATAATCCACTTTGAAGAAATTAAAAATCAGGCATCATCTAAAGCTGTCCTTCTTCCTTTGACATGTAAAAGAGAATTTGGAGTCCTAAGAAAATCAAAATACTGTTAAATTTTTAACATTACAAAAGCATTCATCAGCTTTCAGAAGGATTTCAAAATCTAAATTGTACTCTGTATTACTATTCAGTTTGTATTTCTAGTTTCAGAGACTCATTTTCTGAATTTCAAACAAATTTTGTTTTTAGCTGTTTTTAAATCTCTGTACCTTCACAGAGCTACCATGACTGACAGCTGTGTAACTCTCAAAAGTAAGAAACCAGGGTGATATCTGTATAATCAGTTGAGAGGGCAAAAAACTCCTGATTATACCATATTCTACGAATTCAGAGCAGCAGGTATCTAAGTTTTGCTGCACAGGGGGATCTAATGAAAAAAAGATCCTAGCATAAGCTTCTCTTCCTGGAAATTGATGTTGTGAACTTGCTTTATCAACTGCCCAAATTGTGATTGATTAACATTGCTAAGGTAAACTCTTAAATGAATGACAGCTGGCTCCTGCAAGAGCCTTCAGATGCAGACCTCCTTTCTTCAGCCAAACATAACAAAACAATGTTTATAAATATGACAAGGAATGTCAGGCATATAGTTGAACCTGTATAATTATAGGTTATATATGCCTGATATACTTAGGCTAAGAAATGCCTAGGGAGTGTCCACCAAAACAGCAAGTGTTATAGCGTCAGGTGGTTGTGAAACCCTTCACCATGGTTGTGCCATGCCCTGGGGCTTGCTGTTCTCAATCTTTATTGACTGATCCTTTTCAGCTTTTCACTGCTGTGAATTTTGGACTTGGTGCCTTTAGCTTTGATGCTTATACATAACCATGCAAGCTGGCAATCTCATTGGATCACAATGTGGATTCTTGTGACACCTGTAATATTTGTGACTACTATTTCCCACCACAGGGGTGCACAGCAGAATGTCCCTGAGGTAACTGTAGTTTTCAAGACCCCAAATAATACTGAGGGGTTTTGTGTTTGTCTTCAGTGTTTCTTTATATTTCTGTAAGTCTCCAAAGACTCTGGCATGTATTTCTATCACTGAGGGAATTCTTGTTTTCAGTTTTCTATTCAATAAAAAGTCAGCAAGTCCCAGATGATGCTTTCAGATATAGAAATATTTTTGTTGTTCTTGTCTTCCACCCACCATATTTTCTTACTCTGTTCATAGATCACTTTCCTCCAAAGAATGTAACATTTGGAACTTACTGCCCATATTTTAAAATTAATCCACATATGCACTTCATTTTGATGAAATGTACAGAGGATGCATAAACCAAACTTTTCAAATTCCTAATTACTTCAAGTTAATTGGCAAGATTTAATATGAAATAAAAAATTCTGGTGCAGGTCAGTCCCAGAGTTTATAAAATCTTGAGGGAAAAAATCACGTAGGAAGCTCAGGGGTTTATGATTTGCGAGAGCCATTCTGAGCCCATGCTTTGGCAGCAAATTTTTCTTCCATACATCCACAAGGTGCGGAGAACTTCTCTCTTGGCTGTGTGACAGAACAGCATCTCGCAAACAGCATTTGACACTTCAGAGGCTCAGGATCAAGTGCTCCTCCCTGTGTCTTTAGAAGTGGTTAGATTCACTGTCAAGAGGTGTCTCCACCTTCCCCCAGAGCATGGCCCAAGCAGCTGACAAGAGTACACAGCAGTCTGCATAGGTCTGGAGCTACCAGATACTGCATGGAAACTGAGAGGAAGAAGGATATTTCTGAGATACTGAAACACTTCTATGGAATAGACCTACGAAGAACCCCTGGGCACTGCTGTTATTATAATTACATGTTGATAATGGAGAAAATCCATATGTAAAGTAAAAATAATTATGTCATAAGACCAGATACAAGAACCTGACAAGCCCCATTAATATAAGATAGCAGAAAAACAATTGTATTGAGAGAAGATAGAATGCTTGACTTACATAATCACCTTGTTCACATTTTCCTCTGCATCCAAACTGTCAAGAAGATTTTGTGGATATAAAAATTACACATACACGTTTGAAATTCCTTACCCAACATTATAAGGTAAGTACAATGTTGTAGTTAGAGAGAGATTGTAGGTAAACAAACAACATATATATAGAGAGGTGGCTGGATAGAAAGAAAGGTAAAAATTATTGCAGAAATGTTTGGACATCTTAAAACAACAAACTGTTCAATAAGATTTATTTAGTCAGGGTAGACTAAAATTCACTGGTGTAATAACAGAACCATTTGTCTTAGCAAGTATCTTGTTATTGGTGATCAATAATGTAGCTGAGATGACTGATGGCTTTGTTTTCCTGCAGTGCCTCAGCCAGTCTAAATTATTTATTTGACATTCCGCCTCTTGGCAAATGCTAGGAAACAGTGATAAGAAATTTTCACTCCTCAGATACATACCTTTGAATTAATATAAGATGTTCCTCAAGCTTTTGTTGAATGACATATGGCTGTAGTTTGAGGGACAGTTTTTCCGACTGGACATGTTTTTGTCTCCTGGCATGAATAGCGATGTAGACATCAGAAAAAAGCCAAGAAGGAGCTACTTTTTTGTTTGTTTTTTTTTTTTGGTTATACATGGCAGAGGAGAATATGATGGCATTTAAGAAATATCCAGAATTTGGATGCCTCTAAATACTCAAGAATCTGCCTCAGTTTGCCAGGATCTTTAAGTTGTTAGAGACAGTTTTCATTAGTCTTGAGACAGGAAAAAAAGTAAAGAAATAAAAGATCATAAAAATTTTATAGCAGTATAGATAAAAAGTCTCCCAAGCTCACTAAGCTCATTATACTGCCCCTGACAACGGCCGATGGGGGAAGTTGGGGTGAAGAATGAATATAAGTGTATAGCCAGAACAAAACAGTATCTCCCCTTTTATATCTTACCATTTTTGTGCCATCCAATAAAAGAACTCAAGAGTTCTTTTATTAAATACATGCAATCCTTTCAATAATTCTAGGCATTCTAGCTCTTCTGTGTGCTGCTTCAGCTGTGTTACAGCCTATTCAAGATATGGTAGTCAAAACTACACTCAAGGTATGTGTGGAAAAGGACTTACACACGTGTTACAATATTAATTTTTCCTCTCTATTCATTCTCAATACATAAGTAATAATAATTTTTTAATATTTAATTATATTTCATAGTTTATTTTAACGTGTTGTTGGGTATGAGGCTGATTTTTTCAGATGTCTAACCACAATAATTCCAGTGCCTCTTTCTTATGTGTTAAGAAAAACAATATAATTTAGAGACTGTCATTGTACATTGGTTTCTCCTTACACATTACTTTGTTTTCTTTTATACATTTAATTTAATTTTGTTGTTTTATAACTCAGTTGTTAGTATGACAAGACCCTTCTACAAAACTTCATTGTCTGGCAGTCTCTTGAGTGGTTTTGTATTGTTAACAGACTTTGTCTCCTCACTATTTACCTTCTTTAATAGGTCATTTAGGAATAATTTCAGCAGCACAGGTCTCAGTGCAGATTCCTGCGCAGGACAAGAAAGGAACTCCAACCTTGTGTAAAGGCAGGATGGAAATACATTAATAAAGACAAAGATTAACCATGACAAGGCTGGCAAAACATGCTTATTTTTGATAGCTGTTCTGTAGCTCTCCTTGCCTTTGCCTTAACATCTCAGAAATGTCAAAGCTCTGCAGTCTAACTGTCCTACTAAAATGAATGTAATCTTCAATTCCACTGTGTGCTCATGGGTGGTATTGTCACTGAGGCACTGCAAAATCTCTTCCATGCATGGAGCATTTCCAAAAAGTATTTCAGCCTCACACTGGCAGGTTGTCGACGACTCACACAGATTATGTTTCTTCATTCCCCTTTCAGTGCGGAGCTACATATCTAACAAGCTCACGTACCCTCCAAAAAGTGGCAGATCTGGAACTGAACTTCCATAACACAAAAATATCACTTGGCTATTCTGGTAACAGTGTTTTGAGATTTTTTTTGTCAGGGACATATTACTAGAAATTATGCCAAGTCTTTATATGAACATGACTGCTAATGCTATTTCACTGATGTTGGCAGTGAAATCCAAGGTAGGCACTTTCCTAATCAAAGTCCAACTTCTATTTACCTGCCAAGTCAGAAGCTGGTCACTACAACTGAATACTACGTGCTGTTGTAAAAAGTCCTTCTCCATCTTTCTTGTAGGCTCCCTTCAGGTACTGGAAGGCCACAATTAGGTCACCCCTAACCCATCCAGGCTGACCCAACACAATTCTCTCAACCTTTCTTCTTAGGAGAGGTGCTTCATCCTTCTAAAACCTTGGTGGCTCTCCTCTGGACTTGCTCCAACAGATCAATTCCCGTCCTGTGCTGGGGACCCAAGAGTTGGATGCAGCAATCCATATGGGGTCTTATGAGAGTGGAGTAGAGGGGCAGAATCAACGCCCTTGACCTGGTGGCAATTGTATACAGGAACCCATTTCAGGCTCAGGTAAATTAAAAATTGCCGTTCTTAGTGCTGCTATGGTACTCTGCCTGGTGGTTTTTTTTTTCTTCAGTGATAGAATGCTCATTCTAGCCCCATACACTGGTACCATCCTGGAAATGTGCTCCTGGCACTATGGTTGTGCGTATACACTCAGGTCCTCTAGCAATGACAAGCTGTGGCAAGACTTACCATTTGCCAGGACATCTAGGGCTCAGTGCTGGAAGATGGCAGAGAAGTTTTGCTCTTTTGTGATTCACAACCAGAGACCACCATGTTGACTTTCCACCGCAGTTTTTCCAGTATTAGAAACCAGCTTTGGTGGGTGTGTTCATGTCTAGCTCATGGCCAGTTTTGCTGTACATTACTTTCAATATCTTTAGTCTTGAGATCTGCAATGTAGCAAGATGAAACTCCTGAGTGCTGGAAAAACTATATAGCATCTTGCTATGAATCCTACACAGCAGCTAACAGCACTTTGAAAGTTTTGTTTATTGTGCCTGTTCAGAGAAAATTAGTGTACTTTGAAGAGGTAAGGTGGAATGGATGATTAATAATGCTACTGAAAATTATTAGTTCTCATTTGGTTAACACCAGTTCCTAATGCGCAGCTCTGAAACTTTTCACAGGACCTTTAAAACACAATCAATTTTCCTTTGCTATTTCCTAATAATTCAAACTGAGTGCAGAACCTGACATGCAATCAGGCTAATACAGGTCGATATCTATTTTCTTTCAGTTAAATAGGAATTTTAACACAGTGACACCAACCATGGAATCACAAATAGCTAGTGTATATCTATGTCTGTTTGCTCAACATGCACAATGAGGACATGACTCAGATACCTGTAGTCATACTGAATGAAACTCACCAATATAGCTTATTAGGAAAAACAAAGAATATCACCACTCATTAAGCCAAAACTAGTCTGAGGACCCTTCAACCTCAAACACATAATTTATATTTGCATTTCATTTACAAAGATAAAACTCTTTACAAATTTGGTGTATGATCTCACTCAGGAAAATGATTATGAGAAGATATTCTTCTCTACCCAGAAGAGTTAAAACTGAACTTGTGAGATCAAAAACATCTCCAGACATCCTTGCTCTTCCCTGTGCTGTTTTAGCTTACATAAAACATCCACAAAAAAGCCTGAAAAAATTATACACTTGTCTGCAAAAGGACTTTCTGCTCTGTTTTTAGCACCACACAGTAATGAAAGCTGATGGCTGGAATCTGCAGAACAATCCTGCACACAACTGAAATTGCCACAAAGGCTTAGGATACCATGAGGAAAGGAAATGTCAGAAGCTTGCCTAAAGACCACAGCTAGCTATTTGTGAGTAGAAGTGTGAAATGTCCGGGACTTAATTTTACATGTCATCCAAAAAATGCCACATTCCCCCCAGATGACATAACAAATTATTCATGCATAAACTTAATTACCCATATGACATTTATCACAAACTTCTATCTGCGTTGGCTGGTTACGATAGTCTGAAGTCTGAGCTTTTAATGTTGCTCTGATGCAGTCATTAAAACAAATTAGGGACGGATAAAATTAATAATTGCTTCATCTTTTTGCAACTAAAATAGTTTTTGCTTTGGTAACTGTTTTCAAGGCTGAAACACCACAGAGGTGTAATTTTCTACCTGAAAATGACTGACTTAATTTTGCTGGATCACAGTTTACAGGACACAATTAAAATGATTAGGTTCAATTTGTTGCTAGGTCTCAATATAACCTTTGCTTGTGTTTGGAAAGAAGATGAGTGCTGGTGAGTGAAAAGCAGGAAAAGATGCATAGCAGAATGAAAATACTGAGATGAATGGAGGACTACATATAAAACTCACAAATACAGTTGCACAGAGAACAAGGGATCCAGAAAAATGGAACTGGGCAAGGATTTCCATTAGGTCAAGATATGCTTTATTTTCATACACTCACATGACTCCCTTTCTTCCTATTTCACTGAAAAATAATACAGGACTATTGCCAAAATAAGATGGCTTTCACCAAATGTTTCTTTCAAGTGGTCCATAAAGTTTTCTTCTATGACCTTGTTTAATTCTTATTTTTCTAAGGTTTGAAATATGAATTAGTAAAGGTGAAAGAGAAAGAGACATAGTGAAAAAATAACATGAAAACCCTCTATTCTACACAGAGGAAAATTTAAGGTGCAAAGAGAGGCACAAAGACCTACCCTTTATTAATAGAAGATCTTTGGTGAAACTACTCAGATTTCTGTGAGTTGCTGACCTGTGCTGGCTTCATTATCATTCTGATGAACTGACCCCAGTGAACATCAGTATTACAAAGCACTCTATGCATCTGGATTGTTCGCAGACTCAGTACGTGAGTTAAGGACTTCAAAATTCATAGCAGGTGGGTGAAGGAGCTATGAAAAAGTTGCCTATAAAGAAATAATTGACTGAACACACAGACAGGTTTAGATTCTGGGGATATTAAGCCAACACCTAGGAAAATCCCATCAGACAACCCATAGTTGTCTAGAAGAGAGTGATGTCTAACCTAAGAGCTATGAACCCTAGTAAAATTTAACACCTGTGAAAGATAAGGTCTGTATTTACTCATGACCCATGCTCTTTTGATCCTTCCAAAAATACATAATCCATTTCTTCACCTAATAGGAATGAAGGCAAGGCTTTGACTTACATCTCTACTAGTGACTTCATGATTTTCATGTAACCTACCTTGCCAGGGCAGCTGGCATAGCTGCCTAAGCATGCACAGAACAATCCCAGATTCAGGCCAGGGCTGATTTGTGAGAACAGAGTGAGCCTGTAGTAATTCCAGTATATATCAGATTCTTTCCATTTTCTGCATTAAAAATATTGACATGTATGTGAATTTGCAAAGCTGGAAAGATTTATATTCTTTCCTAGGGGTCTTTCATGGGTGTAGTTATTTAAATATAAAAGAACTTATTTAAATACATATTTACCTACCACTGGCTGTATCATGACACAAGAACTATGCTGGAAACATAAAACATCAGTGTCTAAAGAACATTTCTCACTCCTGAGATGTGAGGGTAAAGGAGACAGGCATGGAGCTTCCTGATCCTCTCAGTGTATGAGATACTGACTGTATCTCTCCCTTTTCCAGAAGACTCACGGCAATATACCTAGTGCATTCAAACAAACTGGAAACATGATGGATTCATACACATGCACAAGAACTGCTACTGCAGAACAGAAAGCAAGAAGAAGGAAGAGAGTCATAGAACCATGGAATCACAGAACAGCTCAGAACAAAATGGACCTCGAAAGATCCCCCGGTCCACCCGGAAAAGGTAGCATAGCACCACTGAACAGCAAGACTGTAAACTCTTTCCCTCTATCACACTCACAGCACACAGACATAATTAAGGGCCAGGAACAGCTACCCTTAGTTGCCATGATTTCCAAGGCAGAGATGTGAGGGACGTATTATTTACCATGGGTAATTTGACCCTTAACGATATACAGCATATAGTCATAGAGTATGATTCTATTAATCTAGATTCCATGTTTTCTACATCTTCTTTAATTATATTTATTTTTTATTGAAAAAAACTGAGGTCTGTTTTGCTGAAATTTTGCTTCCTCTTTACTGTTTTTCTCTCTCTTGCTTTGATTGTTGTTATAATCCAAATCCCTTTTCTCCCAGTCTCTGAATCAAACGTGAGGATTTGTACTACAATCAACACAGTTTTCACAGAGAATGAGACTGACTGTCACCCATGGTTTGGGTCATCTGAAGGATAACATTTATTGAAAGATCTCTGTGAATTTTACCCATGGAAATAGGGAGGGGGGAAAGTTTAAAAGAGTTTAATTAATTTGCATCCCTAAAAGGTGAGTTGTTAGCACTATTGAGAATTAGAGACTTAATGTGATTGTGAAAGCTACATGGGATGATTTGGTGTGTCATATTGAATTATGGCAGCCTGTGTCCATGTCAAACAATGAATCCCCGAGGGGAGGACGTGGAAAGTCAAGGATAATTTCTAGAGGTGCCACTGATATCCCTGAAGTTCCTACTTCAGTGTTTGTTCAATATTCCAAGCAGATATGCACTGAGAAGGAACATTTTGGAGCCAAAACATTCAGGGACCCTGAAACCACAAAAAACTTATGTAAATTGTTAGAGGAGAGATAGTGGACACACCTCCACCACAAGTTTCTAATGTTTAAAAACTGTTAAAATTACATTAGTGCTTCATTTTACATTGCACAAAAGGTGGAATACCAATGCTGAGACAGATCAGCTACAGCTTCAATGACTGAGACAAATCTCTATAGCAGGCACAGTTTCCTGCAAAGAACTTCGGGCTATTGAATATCCCGAAATTTATATATAGAGCATGAGTTCTTGCCTTCCCAGACATTATTGTGCAGTCAACAAGTTCCTTTAAACAGACAATTTTTTGAGGATAGATACATCTAATGATTTCATCTCAGGTGAATAATGAACTTTAAAAAAAATAACCACCCAAAATTCACTATGCAGAAAAGAGCAGCAAATTATTCTTGCCACTATGAGATGCATCTGATGGGTTGTTAAGGATCTAATAACTGTCCTGTCTATCGTGATAAAGGTCTAACCAGAACTGCTCCTTCCTGCCCTCTGAGAACAGCCTGATTTTTGTGTTACTGCCGTATTCAGAAAGACCCATTATCTATCTGTTTGAGGACCATATCTGCTGGCAAGGTAGAAGTAGAACAGTTCATTAATACTTCTAGTCTTGCATTTACATGGTGAGAACCCAGTGTTTTGCAAGAGTTCAGCAGGCAATCAGGACTGGGCTGCAGCATGCTAAAGGACATGTGTTAGAGTTGCATCAGGAGAAAAAGTAGTAATCTTGTCCATCAACAGCCCAGATAATTGTGTACTCACTTTCAAATCACAAATGCAAAGTTGGAGGAAGGAATTCTCTTTGATTTTAGCAAGTCCATTCAACATATACAAGTATTTGACAGGACCCACTGGTAGACTTGTGAGCTTCATCAGAGTTCACTTTGGCATGAAAGATTAACTCAAGTGATAAAGTAGTTTGGTCATAAGGGTGTTAAAAAATATGCTCGCACATTATCTTAATTTTTTTTTTAACTATTCAAGTAGTTGTTTACTGGCAGCTGTCTTACAACCTCTGCTATGATCTATTCTGCTCCAAAAGGACAGAGATGATATAAACTACCATCCTTGTGCTGAGCTCAGCAGCTTAAATTCACTGGGTCTGCAGTAACCTTCAGTAGTGAAAGCTTTAGTATTCCTCATAATATCATATCTAATACAATGTAAGAGGTAACTTTGTTATTTGCCTAACTACCTGATTCTTTTTCAATATCACACAAATGGATGAATATTCAGTGCCTTTGACTTCCCCTTGTGTTCTGGGATAAAACCAAATTTCTTCTTACTCCTTTCAAAATTGTTTTCTGAATTTTTACTTGGTTAGTTTAGGGTTTTTTTATGGAGCTGTGACAACAAATGACTAGAAGCACTGGAATTGCCTCCTGTGCACAGCTCATTGCATCAGAATTTTCTCCTAATCTTTGCCTCTCCACTACAGTTTTGTTTGGCATCTTATGCTTGAAATGTCCATTTTGCACGAAACATATACTTGCAGTTTCTATTATTTTACTTTTGTCCTTTGTGTTATTTTAGTGTTCACTGTGTCTTTGGTCTATTTACATAGCTGGAAAAATCTATATTTTTAATCATTTTGTTAAAGTTGCAGATATGATTAACCTGTCTAGGTTTGGACTAGGGATCAAGATATCCTGAATTCAGTAATATATGTCTGGAAATTGGTTATTCAGATGCTTAGTTCAGATACTGGCCTGTTTGCACCTGTGAAGCTCCATTTGCCTTGGAGGGGTAGCACTGAGGATACCTGAGCTCTTCAGGTGCTCCAAGGTCCCACTGCCATGCATACTGTGCAGCCCTGGAGGTGCAGAATGAAATAGTGACAATTACACTGTTTTCAAAAGTAGTAGGTTAAAAATCTGATTTAGGGAAAGCTTCAGGAAAGTCACTATCTCCCTGATACTTTGACAAACTGTACTCCTGCCCTGGACTAGGAGAACTAGCAGTTCTACTCCTCCTGTATTGTTGGTTCCATGAGATCAGCCAGCTCATTTCAATTTTTCCAGAGAACTCAGCCTCTGTCATTTCACTCTGAGAGTCTACATTTGTGATGCTATGCCGAGGTTTTAAACAAAGAGGTGCTAGATGAAGGGGCTAAAAGGGATCTCAGAACTGGGATTCATTTGGGTCATTACACTTGACAGGCATTGTGGGTCAAGCCAATGTCCTCAAAGGTGAAAAACAAATGGATTAGTCTAGTGGCCCTTGTCTGTACATCCATTACCATCATACTAGATGTCAGCACCTCTACATCTAAGGTGAAGCATTCCGGATACAGTTTCTTCCAGATCCTGAAATGACATCCAGTGTCTCCTCTAGCAGTTTTTAACAAAAGCTCTTGGGACTCAGAGCATCTTTTTTTTTGCCTTATAAAGCAGGGAACATTCATTCTACATCTTTCAAATCAATACCAAGGCAGCAGGGTGATCTGCATACAAATCGACTTGCAAATTTACACCCTGTCTAAGTCTACCAACAGGATTAAAAATTGTTCATGAAACAACAGCTCCCTGTAATCACATCCAGCCAGATTTCAATAATAACTCAGGCATATAAAAGCCTCTTGGTTTCATATGCATTAAAAATAGTTTTTTCTCATTTTCTACCTATTCCTTGGATAGTAACTTCCCATTTTCTTGAAAGCTTTCTGCTCTGTAAGTGTTTTATCATCCATGCTCAAAAAACCCCATCTACTTACTGACTGGAAAGATTTGTCCTATTAACTAAAAGAAAAGGTGATTGTTTATACCCCAATCTGATTGCAGACAGGATTTGGAAAAAACCTGAGTCATCATCACCGCAGGTCGCAGCCACTACTGCCAAATTGTCACTAAATTTTGATGTACAACGAGCCTAGTAGCTATAATTCTGCTCTCTATGGACAGTTGTCTATTTCAGAAAAGCCATCAGTATCCTACTTAACATCTTATGAACAATATTCAATCTTTAGTAAGCAAAGCAGTTAGACTTCTTCACTGGGCACCTTTGATTTCTGCTTCAGATTATGATGTGACTGTGTAATTAAATGTAGTGCCTGCTGTCTATTATTAGGCTGCATTTGTTCTGCTTGACAGATCTATCTTGATACAGTGTCATTTTCAGTTATTGTGAAAATAGCCAGAGCAGAGAAAAGGGGTATTTCTTGTAAATTGAAACAATACATAAATGCAAAAAACCATACTTCATCCTGCAGTTCCTTTTGTCCAGGAGAGCTGAGACAGAACTTGGGAGCTGTGAACAATTTTTGTCTCTCAATGACAGGGCTGTGAAAGACTGATACCAGTGGGAGTTCTTGATCACCTCGTGGGGACGATCTGTCACCATTTGTCAAGGGCAATTCCTGCATTCACAGCTTTAGAAAGAGTAGTTACAGACTGCAGGTATAATAGGATGCATGACTTTGGAGGGCAAAGCAAGGTCTTTGGCAAACATACTTTATAATCACTGCAGACTGAATTCAGCCTAAAGTGCCTGAAATCTATTTGTATCTTTTTAGTCACTTAACCACTTCAGTGCTCAGACACAGATCTGAAACTTAACCCAAATTGTCCTCAAAGTGATAGGATAAAAAAAGGCTACAGTGTCTCTGTACTACTTTTTATCAAATCACTTTCTTTTATACAAACACAGTTATTAATTAAGCATTCTGGAAAAACATTACTGTTATTTTTTCTTTTATTCTCTTCATATTAGGAGGGCAACACACTGGCAAGAAGGAGAAAGTATGCAAGAAGAGAGGAATAGACTGAATTGCTGAGAAAGAGACAATAGCTCCAACTAGTCACCTTCCATGCAGCAGGGGGGATCAGCACAGTCATTTGGTTTCCCTTGTGCAGATAGTAAAACTGGCCCTAGTACTCATCATATATAATGTGCAAAAGGAACAATGCCTGTGCTTCTTGAGTATTTTGTGAAGAATACGTCTTGTAAACATCCAAATTCAAAGCAGTTTGAAGCAGCAAAATGGATATGAAAGCAACCACCAAGTGGTTGCTTTTCCATTACATATATTGCTGCCTGCTGGCAGGGAGGAACAGTTTCACAGTCCTTCCATTACATCCACTGTCATTACTTCATAATGCCACTATTTATACTTGCTGCTTCAACACTGAGCAGTTGGGCTGCTGCAGGCATGAGAAGAGATAGTGGGCTGTGTAAGTTAGGGCTGAGAGTTGTAGTGAGTGAGTTGCTCTTAGAGCTGCTGGTGTGATTGATGGGGTCGAGAGAGAGAGTACAGAAATTACTGATGCTGCTGGGAAGAAATACTCCATGCAACATTGCTACCTTGAACGTCATGTGATCCTACTTCTGGCATCAGGAACCAATTCTGGGGCTGGCAAAAGGCATTGCAAAGTAAATGGCTGGAATGTGACTATTTGCTGCTCTCAGTGCTCTTCTGTCCTCACCCACAGCCTACTTTGCTTTTGTCTAAGGCCTTGTGCTCATCAGTCTCCATATGATAGGTCAACTCAGAGAACTAGCAGTGGTCAGGAACAGCATCTTGGTAGGCAGTACATTGCTTTAGTCACTTAAAACTACTGAGGAATGCTTTAATGCTAATACGAATCTGACTCAAGAGGCCATGTCAGGAATAAGAGCTCAGACTTGCAGGTCTTAGATCTGTCAGGATCTGGGGTGCAGAAGTCATAGAAGAGTTTCAATGCAGTTTGGCAGAAACATGAAAGAGGTAAATCAGGCGATACTTAGTCAAGTGCTCACTTCCTGTATTTGAAGGAATAATAAAATGATTTCTAGGTTAATATGTCCTGCAACCCTTTTAATTCTTCTGGTTTATACAATGACCTCTTAAGCCATACCTATGCTGTCAGAATCAAAATAGACAGCTGGTAGGTCTGCTTAATGGATGGCCCTAGAACTCGCCTGAAAAGACCCTCAGCACAGTCAATCAAAAACATCCTGTTAATGAGGCCATCACACCTCATTTTGATTTTCTGACTCTAGATATTCATTCTAATGGGCTCCTTATGGACCGAGCTCGCTTAAAATGAAGACTTTCCCCTTCAAGGGAATTGAAGTTATTTTTTTGCACTTAAGCAACTGCTTTTCATGCTTGCAACACATGTTCTTTACATACTCGCATGGTCAAAATACACGAACCAGACTTACACTCATGATCAAGTTATATTTGCTCAATACAATTTTTTCTCATGGAAAAGGGCTGTGACTATAAGTATGTTATGGCAAACACAAACTCAATGCTGACAATGCTGGCACACATACACTAGGAACACCTATCCAACACTCAGTGTAGGACAAACCACAAACATGGACTTCTTGTTTCTACACTGATGTTTGAAGATACTGAAGCAGAGAGATAATACAGAAATGCACAGTGCTGTGCAGGTCTATGGATTTACATGGCCGCATCACTGGCCTTTAACTGAGATCAGCTTTTACTGGTAGAGCTGGAGGCAGAACTATTGGGATGGTGAAAATGCCAAGTTGTGAAATGTTGCAAGCTTCTCTGAAAACTGTCTCTACTAATAAATCCTAACATATTTGGTAAGTTCCAAGGGCATTGAAACTTCAGTGCTAGAGTGGCACCTGGCATTTGGCCCATGCCAAATAGCAGTTTCCCAAATTATTCCTGGGCTCTGCTTGTTCTCAATAAGCAGTTTGCATGCAGCACCCTCTTTTAGAAGCTAACAGAATAAACCAGCATAGGCATAGGAAATCCTTTGCCAGTTGGCTTCAGTATCTGGGAACGTTCCTGCACACATTATATTTACTACTATGAGATGTAGCAGGAATGCCTGATACATTGGGTGTGTTAATGAGGGACTGCAGTCCTCTTGGTCCCTCAGCACTTCTGCACCTGTTTAAGGGAAGCACTGTGTGTCATAAAGGAGAAACTGTAAAGAAAATAAGGCAGGGAAATAAAATTATTTCTAAACTATTTGGCTTGCACTGTTTAATAAACTCAGTTTTGGAATATCTGTTTTGGTGCTCATTTTCTGGCCAGAGAGATGTAAACATAAAATCCAGGCTCTTCAGGAACACATGTCATAAGACATTAAGGAGGCAACTGGACAAATGCCAAAAAATATCTATAGGACTTCGACAGATATGCCAAATAGCAAACATCACACTCGCTAGTCATATTCCCTTGAGCCATCATGTAATTGGGCTGCAAAATCGTGTGCCAGTGCTAAAGGCTGTGCCCACCTTCTCAGCTATTACCAGACAGAGAAAGGAGGGAAATGTGTCTTATGTTTTCCCTATTCTGGACTATTGCTGAGCTCTAAATTATCGCCTATTGACAAGGTGGGCCATGTCTGACAGCTACAGAGGCTGGTGCTTGGTTTTGGAAGCTCTGTCTCAATTCAGAGTTATACAGAAATGGTGCTTATCATAGGAGGAAATATTAGTGTGTTAGACACACAGCTTTTCCCTTCTTCCTCTGAGGCAAAGACGGGAGGCTGGGTGGAGTATGCCAGGGGTGAGATTTGGTCTGCAGGTATCCAGCCTTACTGTCCCTGTTTAGAAGATCCTGAGGGCTACTCCAAAATTCACTCCCAAAAAAGGTCAAGTTCAGTCACGTATTGTTTAGGTCTAATTCCCACCAGCGCTGTAGCACAAAGATCCCAATTCCGCACCACTTTGGCTTTACCAGACTATGGCCAAGAACCATCATCTTGATAATGACAATGAGGTACCACTTTGGTCATACCATAACTTCACCCCCTCCCCTGTTACAGTAGAAACTCTGAGATATGAATCTAGGAATGAAATACATCACTAAGCAAGTAGAGGAAGTGAATGGAATATAATGTCTCTATTTCATTTCAGAGTTGCAGTTTCTTATGACACTTGTAGTTTATGTCAATGAACTACAGAAGAATGTTATACAAGTATGATTAAGACTTGGTAGTATGAGGTGACTTGACAATAACCACTGGGAAAGATGTGCATAGGGCTGGGCTGAGTCTATAATGTATTTCCAGGGGACTAGAAAGCACTGATGTCATAGACTTAAGCATTAGAATCTACATAGTTCTATGAATTCCCAAGAGAAAAAAAATTGATAAAATGTTGCCATTAGAATGTTTTCCCCTAAATGATATGCAAGATCACCACTTAGATATGATAGTAAAATGAGGAGACATTGATTTATATAGAGGTCTTATCACTTTGACCTACTTGTGCACAAACCGCCATGGTTCTCCTATAAAATGTCAAAAGTTAGTACTACCTCTGGTGTAAAAGTTATCCTAATGACATGTAAGAAACCAGGATAAATTCAGGTTTCTGAACAACAGCAACTGGTCTTAAGCATACAGGGAAATATGCAAAGCATTTGTCTGATGGAGTGTTGGGAGTACTAATTTGTATGAAGACTATGCATTACTAATTTATGTGAAGATTATGCATAGATCTCTGTTCCTTCTTTCTGACTTGTGAGGCTAAGGCAAAACTTACGGTTGAAAAGATACTTTCAAGAGAGTAAGGCAATATCGTAGGTAAGGAAATCCCTCAAACGTCACCTGGTCAGGTGTACTCTAGCCTCGACAAATGGGCTTTTTAGCCTCTTTTTACTTTTTTCATAGCACTGAAAATCTGAGATCTGATAGTGTACCGTGCCTGTGTTACAGAATGCTAGAGAAATTTGTGTCTTGGTTTCCTGACAGATCAGACTGACAGAGAGGAAAAGGCAGAAGAAAACTAGTAAAGCAAGTACAGGTATGTCACAGCTGAAGTATCAGGTTTTGACCCCCTGGATGTGTTAAGACAGCACACCTACCAGCTTTCATCATTGTTTGAAATCTATGCCTTTAAATGCTGTGTGCATTTAGGCAACATCACTTGCCCGTACCAGTGAATCCTATGCTGTCTACAGAATTGTGAGAAAGAAATCCAGTGGGTGCAGAGCTCATTGGCACTTCTCAAAAAAGATACTAGTTTTGAGCCCTACCTGCTGTAGGTTTAAATTGGCACAGTCTGGCCATATGACTGCAGATGACAGACAGGACAGACTTTTTTAGTACTGTTATAGTATCCACAACACTATTCTGGATTCAGACTGTGCTATCATTAAGTGCAAAGTCTCTCAAACCCATGCAAGACAGCAATCAGAGTGAGTGGAATAAGGGTACCTGAACTATGTTTTTCTCTGATGCTACACTGTGGAGTGGCCAATGTAGTAGTCATTTAATTTCATGAATCTCAATTTCCCCTCATGTGACTGTGCTATATTTTCCTTTGCAAAGCACTATGAGTTTTTAAATAAAAAGGACAACATAATGGTCATTTCCTCCACATAATGACAGATTCATGTCAAAGATAACCTGAGATTAGTGAGATTGTTGGGCTATTCTCTGTACAATGAATGAATCACAGGTGAGTTTATATAAATGTTTGGTTATACCTAGAAGAGCATGATATGTATTTAGTCATCATAGTTAGAATGGAATGCAAGTTGAAATATTGGGCACCTGTGTTTATGAGAAACACAGACATTGCCACATGCATCCCTGAGAACACTTATGTTTCTGTTACAGGAATATTGGGTCTGGGAAGAAGCATTGTTGTAACATCTGCACTTATAAAAGCTGGACTGAAAGTTCTGATTTTTTGCAGCATTTACTTTAACTTAGGCCATAAGAAAGCCATGCTGGCTATGTTAAGAGGGTTTTATCTCTAAGAACTCTCTATAAATACTGCAGAAAAACCAAGTCTTCTATAGGTTGATAGATAAAGTGATTTAGTCTGCTTTTACCTTTCATTGACTTCAGAAGAAATCTCTTGCTACCAAGGGTTTTACCAGGCTTTAATATGATGATTTAAATTGAGATAACTATGATGCTCATCTGAGCCTGTGGTGAACCAGTTCAATCAGTGAAATTGGCAGACAACTATCCTTACAGGGAAAAATCAAGAAAAAGAAAAATAGCAAACCAAAAGTAGCTTTCCATAAGTTTAATGAGGCCTGTATTGGCTCATTTCATGATAGGAACTGAGAACTTGGGCTGGCCCAAGAGAGGAAACAAGAGTGCTTGTCGGGTGACAGGCAGACAGAGCTGGGACTAGGGACAAGATCATGGCAACATTAACTTATATCTGAGTCCTATTAGAAACATCTGGATTTAGCTAGAAAACAGAGATTATACACTGGAACTGAAAAAAAAAAAAAAACAAGAGATTCAGGAGCTGTAGATTTCTACAGAATTTCAGGCCTGGTTTTGGGCTTTATTGAGGTCTCTTTATGTGTTTACAGACAAAGCCAGACTTTATTCCATAACCAGCTACTTCTGTGCAAAGCAAGAGCAGAGTGAGCTCAAAACATTGTCATATTGGGATCGGAGCCGTGTCTAATTAATTCCCTTGGTACTGTAGGATAATTTTCCATTGCATGCTCAACAGTATTGTGTTCTATTGGGAATTTTAAATAATCTATCTCTTTGGGTGTATGGTTTTTGTAAGAAAAGTGTTCCACAGCTCCAAACCACTGTTGATGGAAATCCTTTGAAAGATGCTTGATTTTCCTTGATTTATTCTTAATTTCACTATTTACTACTGTATCAGAAGCGGCAGACATATTGATGGGAGATAATGAACTTTTAGCAAGCCTTTATCTTATCTAGAGGGAATGATAGCATGCAAATCTAGCTAATTAATAAATCAAAGCCAACTACAGATCTGGGTTGGCCAACATAGTGTTCCTTGGTAACCAGTTCTCAAGAGAAAACAAGCTCTGCAGCTGGAAAGGTGTGTAAGCTTCCCACAGCAGAGCTGCACGGTTGTAGTAATGTGAGCTGTGCCTGAAGTCCAGACTACTCAGGGTTTCCATGCCAGCTCATGTCTGGAGGAGGTCAGATGGTTGGCAGGATGGAGATGAGGCAAAGCTTGACCTCTAACCTGGAGGCTTGAACTCCAACCCATGCAAGCGAGTCACCTGGCACAGTGAACTGAAGCCCCAATCGGTCAGACATAAAAATGTAGAACTACACATGACTTCTGGATGAGAAGAGGCTGAAGAGGCTGAAAAGCTGTTACCTGTACACTACCCTCAAGGGTAAGGACTGATAGACACCTCTAAGCTGCAACTATGTCAATAAAGTATGTCCGTGGATAGTTCATCAGCTTCAACTTATTCAGGAGATAATTACAAGAATAAGAAAAACAGCCATTATCTCACTAAATTATGTTTTTATTGGATCACTTTCAATTAACCCCTTTTTCAACAAGTCCGTTCCATTTTGCAAGTATCATTAATACTCCTAAGTGCATATGTTATGGAATGTGTGAGAAGAAAGAGAATGAGAAGCTTCAAACCTCACTTTAGCAAAGCTTTGAGTAATTTCTACTAATGGCTTACACTGCTAAAGTGTCTTTCATCATGATGGACGTCAAAGCTGTTTAAGAAAGCTGGGAAAGAAAATTACATCACCTTTCACCAAAATGCAGCCACTTCTGGGGAAAAACACTCAAGCTGTCAAATGGCAAACAGAAGAATGGTGGCAATCCCCACGAATAATGTTTTCTGCTAGAAAAAGGACAAATTAATGAAAACCGAAATACAGCATCTCATCATAAATACCATTTAAAACACCATTACTAGGATCTGTATATCTATGGGAAAAGTTTCATTAGTATTTGATAACCACAGAATACTAAGGGTTTTTCTTGATTTTATTTTCAGATTGAAAAATGACATACCTGCCAGCATAAGGTCTCATATCAAATACTCAAGACTTTTTATTATGAACTTGGAGTGAAAATTACTATTATTTAATACTGCAGAACTACATCATGCAAGCCCCTTAAATTTCACTGCAAGTTTGCATCTAACTACTGACCCGTGTTGTGACATCTGAAAAAAATCATAGACTGAGGCAACATAATAATAATGTTACTTGGCACTTTACATCTTTAAAGAACTATGGAAATGTTAATTAATTTCCACAACAGCCTAGGGAGTAAATATTTTCATACTGATTTTGCAGATTAAGCGGATGAAACATAATGTGTGGACATGACTTCTCCAAGGCAATATATCAAATAAGTGTCAGATGTGGGACTGCAACACAAAGATTCATCAAGCCTTTAAACAATGGTGCCTGGAGCAGCCACTTATTCATTTATTAAACGTAGCTTAAATCATTTATAGATTCTCTTTAATATATCATTGTACTGTGTATTGTTTATTTACAGTAGAAGCTGATGATGAGAATTTGTTTTGTTCCATTTTTACAATTAAATTCTTTATTTTTCATCCTCAACTTCAGTATTATTTTCCATAAAATTAAGTGCACTCCAAACCAGACATCAAGTATGTTAAAAGATGCCCAGAGGAGATCAGGGTAGCATCTTGGAGCAGAATGCATGTGTCAGAATTGGTGTGTAAAATTTGTCTTTCTTTCACTGTTTAGCTGGTTCTTTTATTAATGTTATCTCATTTTTAAAAGAACAAATCTTATCCTTTCAGATGCTACTTTGCTTTTATTTTATTTTTGATTTGTAAAAATACCAAGAAAAGTTCAGATGCATCTTTTCTAAAAAAATGTATTATTATCCTAAGTCTCCTGCATCCAAGAGCTTTAGGATCTTTTGGAAAGCTTTTTAGTACACAAAAACAAAGGCTCAGAAATTCAGATGTTGGTAACTTGCCCAACAGATCAACTGAATGGCCAAAATGCAAAGTATCAGATCAAATAACAAAGCTTATTCACTAAAGCAATACATTTGAAGACTCATGTCAAATACAAGGACTAGAAAACAGATGACACAGTCATGCTACCTTAATGCACGGAATATTTAGTCTGATAAAAGGTATTAGTCTGGGACAGTCAAAGAACAAATCCCAGAGCTGAGGAGACCTCTTCTTCCTCTGCTTGATCTTCTTCTTTCCTAAGCATCTGAGGGCTGGTCTAACAGAACTAACAGATGATGTTTTCCTCGTGCTACCTTACAGCATCACACTGCACATCTAGGAGAACACACTTTATAATACAAAAAGCCAAAGGATCCACTTCCAAAATAAACACTATTCTTTCCAGTCAGTGCCCCAGTTTTGTCAGTCTTAAGTCCCTGAATACACTTGAGAGCCAAGAGAGCAGAATTCTCCTGGCAGCACTAGTCCCATACAAAATCAGCCTGTTCCATTTTCTCTTATTTAGAAAAAAAGCTTTTCCGCATCATCCTCCAGAATATTCACCCGTCTGTGCCTAAATAGTGCATCTCATTTCTAGATCACAAGAATTCACTATTTAAAGACTAAGCCAACTGAATTGAAAGCTATATATTTTCCTGTGTAAGAGAAATAAAGCATTTCTGTAAAATCCTCTGGAATGAATTCTGATAGGAATCTGATTAGGAGTCCCACTCTACATTGCGTAGAACTCTGTGTATGTTTTAATTCTGTTATAGCTGCACTGACAGTAGTGTGTTCTTTGCACTAACCTATGGCAAAAAATAGTGCCTGCTCCTTTGGTTTGTTGGCATGGTGCTTGGAAAGGTGACCAGAACTCTATCATACAACCAGGCTTCAAAGGGTGCTCCAGTGCAAAAAGGAGAAAGAAGTGATAAAAATGAAAAGGAGGGCAGCAAGAAGACTGTTTGTTACTGTTTCGGTTTACCCTTTTAAAAGCTGGTGAGTTCTTGAGCCCAAATGTAGTCAAGCCAGAGGGCAGAAATCATTTTCTAAATCCAACATAACCCAGAAGAGAAATGTAAGTGATTTAATTCATTTTGGCAACTGATCTCTTGAGATGTTCTTTGACTTGCTCATCCTTTTCCTCCAGGAACATGTAGTAACTCTTGTTTTACAGGACTAGATTATTGGAATATGAGACCCATCTAGAAATCCCATGCTCTGCAGGCTAATGTTACTACATCTACACCTAACTACTACCTAACAAACTGAGATAGAACATGCAAGCACTCCTCTTGGAAGACATGTTGCTGGAACACCAAAACACTGAGCTGCTGCTAGGCCTGTGACAGCTTACCTTCATTTTATTAAGATAATTAGCTGCATTGAATCGTTAATTAACATCCAGATAAAAGCTTTTTTTTTAAGAATAAACCCAAAATTTAGATTCTTCTCTATTTTCCTCAAACGCTGCTAATGTTTATTATAACAACCTCCCACTCTGTGTTGAGCACATGAAACACTATCTGTGCAATCTGGGTGATTTCATAGCCACAGCAATTCCAGAAGGATGAATAAAGTAACAACAAATATCTGCTAAAGAAGCTTTGTGTGCCTTTAGCAGTCATTCAGTCAGTGGAGGGAGCTTTGTACTGACCTGTTTCTGCTTCCTCCTGGTAGGGTTCCTGCTTTTCAGCAGTCTTTATGTAAAGAACTTGTGTTCTCCCCACTAATGCTCACAGAAAGCTTGTATAAGACTCATAGCCTACCCCATAATTCCCTGTAGTTAAAGAACCACAATTCGATCCATTCACTTGAAGTAATATAAGGAATTATGCATTGTTATTTTTATGATTAGAGGAACCTTTACAACGCAACTTTGCCTAAATTCTGGGCATTTAAAGCTTTCTTCAGGCGTTCTTGTACATGAAGAGACAACAATACTGATTTCATGAGCTGTTGAGGGTCTATCTGGTTTTGTGAAAACTCTGAGCATCATGGAACTAGATAAATCTAGGACTGGGGAAGCTGGCACAGCTTGCATCTGCTTGAACTACAAATCTTGTTAAAAATGGCTACCTAGAAATTATTCCAGCTGGTCACCAACTCTGTAGCACATGATTCAAATCAATCCTGCTCACTGAGATTTCTGCAGGAAACTCATCTCCTAAATAGGCCTGGTCTTGTCTCCCTCTTAAAACATAGTTGCCCATTTTTCCTCTACCCTCACTGGAAGCGAGGATTACCAAGGCAACAGAATGAAAATTTGGGTTTTCTTTTCTACTCTGACTTTGCGTGTCTTAAAGTCCATAATGTAAGTTTTCTGGGAGAAGAAATCCAAGATCTTAATCCACTATGGCTCCTCTGTTAACAAACACACAGCTGATAATGCTCTGAGATCCTCTAGAAATGCTCTCTTCTAAAGATCTTCCCTTGGCAGTGTCTGTCCAGTTCAACACTCTTTTTCTCATCCTCTGCTATGGTGTGGGTATGTACTCTTTGCTGTACAAAAAGCCATCATTTTTCACCTTTGTAGTGGCTACTCTTCATAAAAATATCATGTAATGAACTCTGGGAATCCACAGGATGAGACTGTACTACTATATTAGTCTCAGTACAGAGAACTGTCTCAGTATTCTTTGGATGCTTGAGGTTTTTATATTTAATCAAATGAATTCTTCAGAACTGGAAACAGGTGTTTTTTTCATTGTTGTTTGGTTTGCTTCGGGCTTTTCTAAAGGTTTGTTTCAAAGAAAGTCAGAGCATTAGTCACTGCTGTCAGCTTCTGTCATTGTTCCCCTGTGACTGGATCTGAAGGCCTGTGTGCAGTATCATACCTGTCTCTGTCCTAAACATGCATCAGTGGTTACCTGAAAGGCTGTGGATGAGAAACTGCCATCACCCCTTGAGTAATTGTAACAAGGAAGGAGGACACTGTGTGCACTGATTTGACAAAGGATTAACCTGTTTCCTCTACTGTAAAGTTGTAATGGGCTCGTTCATTACTCACAGAGCTTCATGACATGTCACATGTTAGGGAATGATGCCTCTGGTTCATTCCAGGAGAATGGTAAGGAAAGAAGGGATGGGAGACAGACAGGAGCACTGGAGGAGGAGGGCTAAGTTAGATAAGATAATGATATTAATACTGATATAAACTGGGATAACAATTAACTCACTTTGAAGCAGTGTTTTAGGGCTTTCAGAGTGCTATAAAAACATTAATTAACCTTCACAATTACCATTCATTTGGATAGCTAAATATCCACCAGTACATTGTGATTTGCCTACGATATCCACACACTTTGAGACAGTAAACAGGGAAAAAAAAAGATCTCTGGTTCTGATGTGTATGTATATTGGAAAAATAAGGCTGTGCAAAAGTCATCCGACTCCATCCTATTCATCTTCACTGTGCTGTAAACAGCTCTTGTTTTGGGGGCTGGCAATTAGCACAGAATGGATACCACAAGCGGTGGTGAGCTGATGCTGGCTCGGACAGTCAGGACCTGAATGCGTTGTCTCCCCTCTAGCACAGGCATCCAGCCCGTGCTCCACTCTGTCAGCCTCCCTGTATTAGGAGGCTGTCCCATTTCCCTCTGCTTAAAATTTAATCAGAGATTTTACTGCTCATCAACAGCTTAACGGGAGCAGTTAGAACTAAAACTTTGCATATTTTGGCTTAATTACCACTAACAGACAGATGCCACTTTCAAACACTCTCCTTCCCAGCCCTTGCTCCCTGCAGCTGCTCAAACCTGAAACATAAATTCATTGGTTAAATAACCGATAAGTGGCAAAATGATTAGGGATTAACGGAAAGACAGAAATCTGCTTATTTCTCTTTGATGTTTTAATTTTGGTTATCTCTGCTAAATTGCAGCCTGTACCTCTCATTTGCAAAGATAACAACTCCTCTTATCCCTGCGCTAAAGCAACAAGTAAATGGAGACAGTAGCATAGAACTGAATAGATCTTGAAGTGTCAGGGCCTACTGCTCCCCTGTGTGATTCATCTGCAAAAGCAGCAACCTGTAACTAGAGAATTCAAATGTAATAAGGGAACATCTCTGGTTGCCTTTTCTCTAGATAGACTGTTTCCATTAGTTTCTTTTTCAGGTCTGAGTTTCTCCTCTGATAGGGGGTGGAACAGAAAATAGTTGTTTTAAATACAGGAGAAAATGTCACGGTGATCCAGGACCAGCAATTAAAATTGACATGAACCATGATGGCTCTTTCTGGGACAAAGGAGCTGTATTCATTTGGGCCAGACTATTACCAATCTTCTACTCTAGTCACTTCCATTGCCTCCAGGAAACCACATTTTAAGAGCACTTCAGTGGACTGAAGCAATAATGAAACCAGTACACTGAAAGAGAAGCCCAATGCTCCACTTTTTTCAGTTCTTCCTGAATGGAATCCTGTCTGCACTTCATTTCATGAAACTATCCCTTGAAATGGAGGGAGAAGAAATGATCTTCCTGCAGATCTGAATATTCTGATTAAACCTTTTGGAAGGCAGAACATAGGACTCTGTTTGTTGGCACTTATTTATAAGATAACTTGTGAGGTTAAACTAAATCTTAGATTGAATGTATGCACTGATACCTGCTTTTTCCAAAACAGCAGTCAATTTTGGCTAGAGAAAAGTCTAGTGAGCTTATAGGAAAAATGCTAAGCAAACAGCCATTTCTGTATTAGCACATGGTTGGATGCATGAGGAAACTGCAAGACTCGGGATTATCAGTGTCTACTGAAAATTTGTCTTTGTTTTCTAGAAACCAAGGTTCAAATTTTCAATGATTTTTTAAGAAATAATACCAGTTAGATGAGCAGATTATTCTATGTCCATAAACTCCCTTAGGAAGTAAGGAAAAATCTCACCAAAATCTAAATAAAAACCAAACCATGAAACCCAGCAGAACTTTGAACAAAATCACACTCCACACATGATTCCCAATCCATGTGAGTTTACAAAAAAAATTTTGTCCTGCAACACTTCTTTTGTCTTGGCAGAAACTCCGAGAGGACAGAGAAAGCAGCTTGTTCTGTCTCTTCCACCTGACATTTTACCTATGCTGAAGAGAATAGACAACAGAGGTTCAGGATTAACAGCTCATGAAGAGCTCATTACACACATTGCCAGACAGATCCTGGATTCCACCTTTGTTTCTATATTTGTTGCTACCTTTGTTTCACCTGACCAACTCAAGAGAGGAGATACTGCTTGCATCTTACCAGGGCAGCAAAAGTGGCTTTCAGCACTTATTCACCTGCCTGATTTAAGGGACACTTTGATGGTAGGACAGTCTCAAACAGGAATAACTCTCATGCTGTCCTCTGTTGACATAAAAGCAATAATGAGTCAGCAAATAGAGGTCCAGTAGATGGTGCTCAAGATTGCAGCAAATTCCTAGGTTTTGTAAGGTTAATAAATTTGTACACTTCAAATGGTTTTCACTGTGCAGCTCTTTAACCCACCTGTTATCCACCCACCTCCCATTTCCACAGGGCTTAGAATAGGGTTTCTGACAGCTCTCAGACTTTAGAGAAACTCCAAGGCTGTTCCTAACTTGGACAGAGTCAGCATAAATTTGACTGAAATTAAAAAAAAACAATCACATTTTTGGATGCTGTATTCCCAGTAAAGATTGAATATAAAAGAGGATCTTAGTATTTTAAACTTCTAATAGATTGAGATTTCTGAGTGCCTAAGGTTTACAACAATAATAGTTAAAAGCCATTTCATCCCTGTTCTTCTACTTTTATGGATATTTTTTTTCTGCCCGTTGCAAACATATTTTTAGAAGCAATAAGACAATCTTTATTCCTTACTCACCATGGCAACTGGTGGCTACAGAACATGTGCCTTTAAACCTTTCTTTTCAAAGCATGGTAAGGCTTAGTAGAAATGTAGTAGGATTCTGTGGATTTCGGAGCACAACGGTGTTTGTGTTGCATACTTATGGCTTCAGACTTGGCAAAGTATGTAATTTGTCTTTTTATATAGAGAAGAGATTGGGTTTGTTCTTTGAGTAATCAAGAAATCTGGGTTCATCCTGTATGGCCACAGACTTATTGCGTGACCTTGACCAGGTTGTTTAATATACCACTCCGTCATCCCTGTTTGTAATGGGAGACACTTCTCTACCTTTCAGGTTACTGAAAAGCTAGACTTGTTAATGAATGTAAAGCTTTCTACAACTACAATGATAAAGGCACTTAAAATGTCACAATATATTTATATACCTATCTAACTGACATCAGGCAAAAACATCCATTGATAGAAAGAACATAGATAAGTCTGAGCATCTCAGCAGACTGTAACATCACAAACAGTTATTCATTTCCAAATATTTCATCTCCAGAATATTCTCCCTTCAACGAACAATAGGGCTTGTGAATTCTGCAGTAATTACTTGTTCTTTTGCAAAGCATTCTTGAGAGTTTTATTTTTAGATATGGGAATTAAATGACTCAATTTTCTCTCTTGTTGTCTCCTATCTCAGCAAGCAATAAAATGTCAGCACTGTGGTAGGTAATGGGAAGGAAAAACACCTCTATTGACCGAATAGAGTTATAGCTGAATATTTTCATGAACATTTTGTTGGTGCCTTAAGCACAACAAACACTGCAGGTAAAAGATATCAGAGATAATAAAAAATGAACAGAATATAAATAAAATCATTCATCAGATGGCAAAATACTCCCATTCAGAAGGGAGAGTTCTTTAGACTTCAGCTAGTTGCTGCACTTCTTTTTTTAATATTACTTTTGACAGGCTCAGATAGAAGACGAATGCAGTGTCCAACAAAAAAAAAGTAAACTACCTCTGTCACTGAACTTAAATCATGAAGCAAAGTGCTTGAAAGATTGTTATACTGTAGGTTTCCCAGTTTATGTAAGGAATATAATTGGAATTAAAGAGATGAATTGCAGCTCATGTTCTGAGTGTTCTGCTTGGAATACTGGAAAGATCATCAGAATATTTATGACTGTTTAAAATAAAGCCACAGTTTCTGTAAGCCAATATTGTGGTTAAAACCCAGCCAGCAAGTAAGCCCCACAAGCTGCTTGCTCACTCTCTCCTGGTGGGATGGAAGAGACAATTGAAAGAGTAAAAGTTAAAAAAACTCATGGGCTGAGATAAAGAAATTTCAATAGGTAAAGCCAATCCACGCACACAAGCAAAGCAAAACAAGTAATTCATTCACTGCTTCCCATGGGCAGGCATGCTCAGGACAGCAGACCTCCACCACTCATAATGTTTACTGAGAAAACAAATGCCACCACTCTGAAAGTCCCTTCCTTCTTCTTCTTCCCTCAGCTTTATATTCTGAGCATGATACCATATGGTCTGTAATATCCCTTTGGCCAGTTAGTGTCAGCTGTCCTGTCTGTGTCCCCTCCCAGCTCCTTGTGCACCCGCAGCCTCCTCAGTGGTGGGGTGAGGAGAAGAAAAGACCTTGACTCTGTGTAAGCACTGCTCAGCAAAAAACACCCCTGTATTGTCAGCTCTATTTCCAGCACAAATCAAAAACAGTTTCATAGCAGGTGTTGTAAAGAAATTAACTCTACCCCAGCCAAACCAGCACACCAAGTCAGACCAATTTTGCCTCTAAGTAGTGTGGCCAGGCTGAAAAGGAAGGTTCACCTTGCAATTGCAAAGAGGGCTCATCCAGGAACTAATTCATGCATCTGGATCCAAATGCAAGTGCCTAATGGTAAAAAATCAAGTGTTGGCACCCACTACTCCTATTGTCTTCATAAGCTTCTCACCCCAACCAACTTCTTACTGACCTATAGCTTCTGCTTTTTTTATATATAAAGAATACTAGACTTTTTTATATAAAATTATCGTGATGCCCTGCTTTTGTTGAGTCTGGCTTCTCCTTAGGCCCTTCTCATCTACCCTTTCTGATGCTCCTTTCCAGCTGGCTGTGGAATCAGCAGCAAAGAAAGCAGCAAAACTCCCTCTAGCTTTTTCTCAGAGAGTTATGTAGGACATGTCCTTTCCCTGCCTGGTTCTCAGCTCTCAAACTGCTTCAAAGAACACACAGCGGGGACTTCCAGCTAGTCACCCATATTTTTCATCATATCTACAAGCCCTTTAATTTGACCATATAGGTCACAGGTCTAGTGTCCCTTTAAAAATTACCTAGATGTAGAGCAGATTCCGTCCTTAGGGTCTGAGGGCTGATGAGGTGTGCCAACAGCTTTGAAACTTCTTGTCTAAAAGCCTGACCTAATTTTTTCAGTTCTTTCATGTAGCAGCTAAGGTACACTTTAGAGATCAGAACAGATCTTGCTGTATGCCTGATGACATATATATTTTACATATATTTAATATAGTATATATGTTACGTATATTTCATATTTTTTTTTTCATCAGGTAGTTTGATGAAGATGAGAAACAATTTATACAGAAAATATAAAATGCAGGAATTACCTATGGGACATAGTTGATGCCACTAAGTAACATTTTTCCCCAAAGGCTGCTGGATAGCTCCATGGAACTCAGCTGGGCTCTATGTTCATGATCAAAAGAGTAAGAAAAGATAGCTGGGAGGAATCACCAAAGATTGCCTGGTGACTTAATAAGGGTCCTGATCACACAGCAAGGATGATAGGGGGTAAGGGTGCTGTGCAAGTCTGCACAGCTTCTGCCTTCCAACTGAGTTGTACTCATGGAGTGTGTAATTAACTGTTACTGTTCATTTATTTGTGAAAATCAATGAATTTGCAAGAGTGTGCCACCTATTGACAATCTAACAATTGATACAAGACAGCAAAGACAAAATTTCCTTCTGAATAGCAAAAGGAACTCCATCTCATTTTTTATTCTTTTAGCTCTGCCTACACTAGCTTGCTCCACTCTTCCTAGACTGCACTGCCTTTCACTACATGCCTGGCTATTCAGGGACATGCTTATTCAATGAACTATACTCAAGCTTTCTTTGATTTTGTTTTTGGGTTTTGTTGATTGGTTGTGGGTGGGGGTTTTTGTTGGTTTGGTTTGGTTTGGTTTTGGGGGTTTTTGTTGATGTTGTTTTTTTAAAGAAACCAAAAGACTTCCTTAGTTTATTGAGGAGGATAGAGGAAGAGATGTTGGACACAAAAAAGTCTTTTCTAAATTTTTAGCAAAGACCATTGAATCTTGTTGCCACTGGCTTCCTGCTGAGGCCTTCTTCTCAACCCAGGAGAGGAAGAAACACATACTTAACTTGGGTTTAGGTCTTTGAAATTCAAAGCCAATCAGTATTTTTGACATATAAATTCTTTGACATATACAGTGAAGTGTATACTGTCATTTCCATGAACAAGCATATTTGGTGTGAAAATTGTTCTTAACATTTTGGTGATTTGGTTTTTTTTAACTCTGATAAATGGGAAATGAAGATACACTTGCAACAGGTTGCTTTGGGGATTCTCTATAGGTAGCTGAGAGTCCCTGTGTTGATCCAATTTCAATATTAACAACATAGAAAATTTTTCTAGAGAATTAGAAAACATAAGGAAATATTAAGAAAAATGGAAAAATTTAAACTGAAAAAAATCAATATAGCTAAAGCAATACTTGAGTATAATTGAAGCCTTGCTACTGAGTCACAAACCATTCTTATTGAAAATGCTATATATCTCCATTTAAAATCCATAACTCTTATTAAGTTTAATTACTTTTCCCTGCAGTTAAGGGCTCTATAGTTTCTGCTCCCGATTCACCAACCTATTAATCCAGTTTCATGCCAGCACAACTACACTGAAATTGATAATATTATAGCAACAATGAAGCAACATAGTGTTGTCTGATAATCTGCCAATTCAAAAACTGTAGCAGCAATGATTTCTTTTGCTCTTTCTGGTAAACTAAGTAGTAGAAGCGTGAACCCCCTCAAGCTTAGCCTGAGTCTCTGAAATAGACACAAAAAGCTACAATACCTTGAAATCTGAGCAGGGAATATGGTGTTCGTCTTATATAGATAAAATGCCTTACATCCAAAAATAACTAAATGTACTAAGCAACTTTCTATGCTATCTAAAGGAATAATCTTACCTGTCACTGAAGAAAAGTGTACAAAACCATAATTTTACATCTTTGAACAAGAAGCTGAAATTCAGCCTAGTGTTTGCAACTGGCATAAAGCCCACACACATCTGACATTGCCAGAACAGGGTCCCAGACCTTCTTCTTGCCTTCTGCAAAGGGCTGTATTTCTCTTGAAGTAACACAGAATATACATGAACTTGAATGGAGATAACATTTGGGTAACCCGGATACATATTTGAAATGGTATTTGCCCGTATTGCCTGGCTGAACAGATAGTGAAGTTTGAGATCCTTAGGGCACCAAGTAAAGTGCATAGCAAGCTCACTATCCTGAACTTCAGGAGACTGTTGATGGTGACATTTTGTAGGATTTGGTATTGGGACTGACACTAACATCTTGTGGACAGTGGGACTGAGCACACCCTCAGCACGTCTGCCGAGGACACAAGCTGTGTGGTGTGATTGATGAGTTCTAGGGAAGGGATGCCCTCCAGAGAGACCTCGACAGGCTTAAGAGGTGGGCTGTGCAAAATTCATGAAGTTCCACAAGGCCAAGTGTAAGATCCTGCATGTGGGTCAGAGCAATTCCAAGCACAAATAGAGGCTGAGCAGAGAATGGATTGAGAGCAGACCCAAGGAGAAGAAATAAGCGATGCTGGCAGATGGGAAACTCCGCATGAACAGTCAATGTACATTTGTAGCCCAGAAGAGCAAATGCATCCTGGTCTGCATTGAAAGAGTGGTCAGCAAGTAGAGCAAAGTGATTCTACTCCTCTGCTTTCATAAGACCCCACCTGGAATACTGTGCCCAGCTCTAGGGCTGTAGAATAACCTCTTACAAGGGCATGTAGGACAAGGGTTAATGGTTTCAAACCAAAAGAGTGCAGATTTAGCTTAGATGTTAGGAAGAAATTCTTTACTGTGAGGGTGTAAAGGCCCTGGAACAGGTTGCCCAGATGACTTGTTTATGCCCCACTCCTGGAAGTGTTCAAGGCAATGTTGCATAGGGCTTTGAGCAATCTGTCTAGTGGAAGGTGTCCTTGTCCATGGCAGGAGTGTTGGAATGAGATGTTCTTTAGGATTCCTTCCAACCAAAACCACTCCATGATTCCATGATTCATGATTCCCATGTAGAAGGGAATCACCTCAGACTTTACCTATGGCTCAGGCTCAGCCTCAGCCCTGGCTCCAGCCTTGTTCCCAACTGAATCCCCTGTCCCCATGCTGCTGCCCTGGCTCTGAGCCCTGCTTACACGGCCTCTGCCACAGGCCTATCCCATTCCTCAGCAGTGCACAAGCACAGGGACCCAGTGCTGCTTTTTCGTTGAAAATTTCAGCCTCCCTTACTGAAGAGAGTCACTTCCCCAAGCTGATATAGATTTTAGCAGCTAGAGAAGAAAAACAACAAATGTATTTGGAGCACCCAGGCATAATATGAATAACAATAAGAAGGAAGTACTGAGTGTAGCTATGTGTTAGGAAAATAATGTTTTTATTGACATATACAAGCAGAGGTGTTTATGGTGAAGTATTTTTACTCCCTACTACATCCACAAGTGCTCCCCTGGGAATTAAATATTTCATTTTTTCTCAATGGAGCAAGCATAAATTCTGCTCTTTCTCTACCTTCACATGCATACTGGTATGAAACTATTGACTCCTAAATTTCCTGTTTTCTGGAGTCTGTTCCTGTCTTTCCCTGTTTCTTACAATTTGTTTCTTACTGGATTCACCTTGTCAATAGCTTTACTTGGTCCTGTGCAATTTAATCCCGAATAATCATCTAAACCCACACCATCTGAAATATTTGTAGAAGGAAAAATTAAATGATTGTATTCAAAATAGAAAGGATGCCCTTATACCTAAGATTAGAAAATGTTTAAATATTAGAGGTAACAAAGAGACAAGCAAGGCTTCTGTGCAGTACTTGGATTGCAAAGTTTGTCTTGCCAACTTTTCAAGTGGCAATTGGAACTGGTCCTGTGATAATTTCAGTTACAGTGCACTGACATAAAGACAGTTGCTCCTCTCTTGCTCTTTTTCCATCACTAAGCAGGTGTGAGGATCATTTTTAAAAGTTCACAGTCCAAGAAATATGTTGCAGTTTAGTCAGGTCAATATTTGTGATCACTCTGATCTTGTCTGAGAGTGGACTTTTTGGCCCAAACACTGGAAAATGATTTTCCTATGTCCAGGGACGCAACTTCCTTATGAGAGCAATCTGACAAGGTAGAGTTTTTTTGGGGAAAACTTTGCTTTCTGTGTCCAAGGAAACAAGTGTGGAAGTTTTTATGTCATGTTTTGATAACTGAGTATGTGTTAATGATGAACTTTTAAGGTCTGTACAGGGAGGGATTTACAGCAGCTAACTGAGGGTTGGGGGAAGAAACAAAGTCAGCTGAAGGTACATCTGAATCCAAGGACAAAGGTGTGTATTTCTCAGATGTGAGATCAATTAAAAACAGTGTGTAAATACGAACACATATTGCTGATAAATCCTCTTTCCTGATTTGGACCTCAGGCTCTCTTTCCTTTACAAACCTTTCGTTTTCCTTACATTAGTATCCTATCTTAATGAAGCATAGTCTTGACTTCCCCTAGACCCAGACTTCTGGTGGATTTTGTTTCTACTTCCCTAGATATTTTTTTTAAGTGACTTTCAATGAACTCCTAGATTAAATGAGCCAGAATTCTCTTCTCCATCCTTAACATTTTAGTTATTTTCATACTATTTACAGGTGCTTTAAATACGGACTATGATCGAACTTGGAGGTCATTGTGTAAATAAGGGGTGCTGTGTGTGTGTCTGTGTGCATGCATTCATGCACACATCCAGGAAGCTGTGAAATCTCCATGACCCTCAGTGCAACTTTCATATGCTGAAGCAGTACTTTCTTTTCTGTGTCAGGCACTTGAGCATTTCTGTACCAAATCAATCACCTAACAGTTGGGAGTTGTTACTGAGATGTGATGGGCAACTGAGTAAGAGGGAAGATTAGTTCACAAGGCTGCTGGAAATGAAGGTCAAGACTTGTTTCCAACGACGCACAATTAAACTCAGCAATTTCTATGAAGAGAGAAACTGTTAAGGGAATGCACATATGCACAGAGAATACCACTTCCTAGAACACTGACTCATGAGTCACTGTTGCAAGAAGCTTTACCCCCTGCAGACCAATGAGTTTGTTATCAGCTTGCACATCTCCTAAAATGTATTATACTGTGTAAAATTAATACATACTGCCTTTTTTATTATGATTCACAATTGATTCTGGCTTATTTATAGCGTCTGAAAGTAAAATGCTGTGGACTGTGTCCTAAATGTAATTACTTCCAAAGGCTTTTATCAGTGCAGAGAAACTAGCTGTTAGAGAAACTGTGGGTACATATCCTTCGGGGAAAATATAATCACTTTTTATTCCGTTCTAAACCTAATTCTCGCACTATATCCTCACTGTAAATTGAGATGACAGACATGAACTGAAAGGCTGTCAGAGCAGCTGCCATAATTTGCTGACTTCTAGCAATAAACGTTCACCTGAAACACAGTCCGCAGTCTTAAACTGAAAGGGCCACATGAAAAAAAAGGAGGAAACCTGCAGTGATGGTAGAGAGGGGCAATAAATCTCACATGACACAGAAGCAGGAAAACAAAGCAATGACATTTTCTGAAGTGTTCACCCTTTGCTTTTCCTACTAATTATTAGGTCTCAATCTCTTACATAAGTTCCTATACTTTTCTATTCTTAATGTGCTACTCATGCATTCACTAAATTTGTTTTCTGATTCACTTTCACCTCACCTCACCTGTAACTAAGCAATAGCTAAACGTTTCCAGAGATAACCCTGCTTTGCAAACCTTGTTGTTTTAGTGGATTGCCACTAATCTGCAATTCTGTCATATATCACATTGGTTAATGAGTACAGTCCAAACTCCGATCAAGTCCTATAGAGATTACATCCATAAGAAGACAAGTTCTTCAAGGACAATGTTTGGATTCTACCTTGGGATGAGGCTACTGTTCTGAACTGGATGAAAGATGGTCTGCACACAATTTGGAGAAATCAAAGCTTTTTTCCTTCCCTTTTTTGAGAAGAGAGGGAACAAGATTTGAGTTTCTAATTAAGAGATTTCGAGCAAATTTTGCACTATCATTGCTCTATTTATTTCAATTTGTACATCTGCTGAAATTTACTGGGCAATCCTGATAAAGAAAAAAAAGCTCTGATTCAGGAGACAAGAATTACTAAAAAATAATCATGTTTTGATGTCAACATTGTTTATTATCTGCAGCACAGCATAATCCTTTTGCTGTGTGTTCCCCACCACAGTGAGAACTACCATCTTGAACATGCTGGAAATAATACATTTTATTGGCTTCTCAGAGCAGATCATAGTTTTAATCTGATATCTATTTGAGATTAAAAATTACAAATTCCCATCTGAGAATTAACAGAAGTGCATGATCTACCCCACATCAAGTAGCTTTGTCCAATGAATAAGTTCCACAGTGTGACGAATTAAGTTTTCCAGACATAGCTGGAAAAATGATGTAACATCAGATTATGTATTTGGTGCTGTGTAAAGAAACACAAGAAAATGGTTGGAGGACCCTTTAAGAGGTGATGGTAAAGAAAGACACTCCAGTAAACACAGTCAGTCCTGTTTTTAAAATAATATACTACATAAAGAAAACTAGCCAAAATATGTTTGTGCCCCACATGACCACTGACTAGAGGGTCTAATAACTAAACTGACTTTATTTCCTTATCACCAGAAAAAACTTGATGGTCTCTATAATTACAAATCAGATTCTTGCAAATACTGTCGGAAGAATCAGTTACTACTTTAATTTGTCCTCTAAACTTCGGCTTTGCTGAATAAATCAGTAAAATTTGTATCTTTCTGGTTTTTGTGTGGGTTGGTTTGTGGTTTTTTTGTTTTGCTTTGTTAAAATGGATTAAATAAAATGACACAATGAAGACCTTCTTCCTTCTTCCCCTCACTACAGTTCTGTCATGTTTGTATGTCTAATTCCACTCACATTTGCTATCAGCTGCAACTTTTAGACAACAGCATTAATGACATGTAGGTCAGAAGTTTAATGAACTAAGCTATATCCTTTCCCCTATTATCAAAGACCTATAGAAATGGCAAGTCTGTTTTATAAGCAGACACGTTCTGTATTTTACTTTGCAGACAAGAAACAGGAAGAGTTAGAGATACAGGTCAAAGTCTATTAACAGTGCCACTAAACTCATGCTTTGAATTATAGTAAGACTACCCACCTCATTTAATTTGACAGCTAATCTGTTTCTTCAAAGATCAAGTCTACACCTTTTTTTTATATATATACTTTGCTACTAAGGAGCTTATGAAGTACCCTGAATGTCACAAACTGCTGCAAGAAGTCTGTATTCTTTTATATTGGTTGCTTTTTCAAAATTCCCTTCAAAAAGTGTATGTGGGCAAAGTTATGCTGTTTCCTACTTTTTCTCTGACTTTTTATTACAAACACTGTTAGGAAATGGATTCTTATTTATGATGAATTTACACCAAGAAGAAAAAGAATCTACTTAATGCCATAAAATAGATCTGTATGTGATGTTACTGTTCCCTTCCTTTTCTATAAGGCTCTTTGACAATGCAAATAAATCCATTTAAATTCTACCTTTGACAATTGTCAAGTTGTTTCTTCTATGGTTGAAGAATCCCTAGAGTGAATTATGTTTACAGTCATTGTTCCATTCTTACAGAGAAAGAACAACCCCAAACCTAAATCCTTAGGGAGAAACATGCTTGGAGGGAAGAAAAAGAACCTTTTGTTTTCATCATGCAGGAAAAATATATTAGATAGGAGCAGCTTTTCTTTTTTGAAAAAATGAAAAAACAAAAGAAATGGAGTGAAGTTTGCATTTAGAAAGGTTTATACATCTTTCACAACCATGAATATAATTTTTTTCTATTGCATATCTCAGTGTGATTCTAGGTGATTTTGATGAATCAGAATAATTGTCTCAATGTTATTAGCTAATATGAGAGCTGCTTCCCAATTTCCTTATATAACACTTTTGGGATACTATTATCTTACTCTTCTTCGAAAGAACAACTAGTAAACAGCAACTCTTTGAGAAATAAAGGAATGCACATTTAGGTAAAGGAAAGCTAAGTAAGATTAAAACACTAAGGGTCTAAACTTTTTCCATACAGTTCATGTATATGTATACATTTTAAAAAACAAAACAAAACAAAACACAACCTATAAAATGTCTCCACACCTTATCTCTTTCCAGTAAAGGAAGACCTGCACTTAGAAAAGGATTGTGTTTCAAAAGATCTATACTATATTGTCAGCATGCCCAACTTTTCCCTTCGTATTTTATCTACCATTTACTGGCATAGTTATGAAGTTAGGATATTGAAATCAGTGTACTATTTTATGCATTTTATTCTGTGCATACAAATCAACTGCTTTTCAACACTTATCCACAATTTACCAGCACCACAATTTACACTCAAAATATGCCCTAATAGGGTTTCATTAGCACTCAACAGCTGTAACCAAGAGTAAAGTCAGATCCCAGCATAAATCATCCTTTGTTTGTCAGAATATAAATGATGTTAATAGATGTCTTCTCCATAGGCATGTTTTAAATCTAAATTCCATTATATATATATAAAAATATGAAATATTCATACTGAAATCTGAATTAAAAAGAAAAAAATCATTGATCCACTAAAAAGGATCCTACAGTAATATGGGGAAAGCCTGTGACAGACACCCATAAATGAACTTGACAGATATTTAAAATCTGTGTTTGCAGAGACTAAGAAAAAGTGCAGTTGCTGATAGCAGATCATAAAACAACAGGAGAACTTATGACTCCAAAATGTCTTCAGAAGATACAAGGGACAAAGAATGTGTATGACCAATGTTACCACTTCCTTTAGAAAGAAGATATTTGACAGAATAATTGTCAAGTTGGAATATTAATGCAAAGATAATGGCTGATTAAGGGATGGATACAGAAAAGGAAGGAATTTTGCCTTGTACATGAAGGATGTTTGCTTGAGACAAGATAAAAGCCTTTATGAGATTAAAACAAAAGGGTCTTGCCACAGTGGGAGCCTATAGCTATGTAAACCAAGATAATATTATAGATGTGGCATTTTGTGACTACTAACAAGTCATCTATAGTACAAAACTACATGATAACGAGGAATTTCAAATACACAGATAGAGCCTGGGAAAGAAAAATGGTAGGATGGGGGTAGGCTATTTACCTAAATTTAATAAAAGAATTTCCCCCAGGGTGATAGAGAACACCTCAGTTTGGAATATTCTATTGTTTTGTCCAGCCTTCTCACATACAAGTGATTCATCAAGTTCTTAAACTGTTCTAATAACTGTTTGTCGATAAAGGAAGGGACATATGAAGGTGGGATTAAGCCCGAGTGAAAAAGATAAAATGATTACATTTTCCAGACACAAGAAGAGGATGAAAAAAAATACAACAACAAACTTCAAGAAACTCAACGTGAGTCTGCATCACATCAGGGTGAAAGCTAAATGAAAGGTAAAATTCAGGCAATAGAATTTTATGTTTGGTCTTTTTCTACCTTCTCTTAGAGAGTTGACTCATGCTGTTGAGTTTCACAATAAATAACCTGGAGGCTGAAACAGCCTCAAAGTTTTAACTGTTATCTTTGCTAACTCATGCAAGACAGATAAAGCGTCAGAAGCATAGAAAAGACACATCTTTAAGCAAGAAAAACGAAAGCTCTGCAATACAGCAAGCAGCTTACTCTGAAGTTCATGAAGTATTTGAATGAATAATGAAAAAATAGTATTTATAACATCAGAATTTTAGTCAGGAGATGAATGACAGCTAGTAAGCATGTAATGAATACATTACATCACATCTACGTATGCATAATGTTGAGCAAGGTAGTAGGCATTAAGGTTAAGAGAAAAGTATCAGAATTTGCACAGCTAGACTTCAGTGGTAGCTCTAATCCATATGGCTCTTAGATAGTCTCAAAAACATGTTCTGTAGTGAACTGTTGTATGACTGTATACCTGATTAAAAAAAGCAGAGCTAGTGGGTGATCACTGCTGTCAGCTGCTCCTCAGGGGAAGGGGAGTCAAAGAGGGTAGCACAGACAGCAGGGCAGGGGCCTCATCAGCCAGTCCTGGGACCAGCCCCAGAGCACCCAGGCAGGAGGGAGGCAGTGAGGGCAGCCAGACTCAGCCAAGGGCCTGGATCGGCAGGGATGCCTCCCAGGCAGGGCCCAAGGCGGAGCCAGGACATCAGGCCAGGGCCAGGGGCAATGAGGGTGACGAGAATCTGACCAGGATCACCATAGCTCAGACAAGATCTAAAAGCCCTTGGGTCTATGGGCTGGAGTGGGGTGTAGGGAGGCCCCAGATGAGGCTGGTCACTCCAATTAGTGTTGTTTGGCCTGTTGGTGCCCTCATAGTCGAGATGTTTTCTGCCAAAATGCTAGGAAGCAGCATGTGACTGTATTCTCTCTAGCCTAGTATGTTGTACCTGAATGACTGACTAGAGAAAATCCTTATTTAAATTTGCACATAGTAGTGCATCATGATGGTGATCAGATGAGAGTTCAAAACTTTCCTGGCATACTGGGGGAATGGTTTGAAATAACAGAATGTAGTTTAACAAGGCCAAGTGCAAATTGCTACGTTAATACACCTAATCTAAACAAACAATCCTAGGCTCTTGTTAAGGTGATCATAGGACAATGCATAGAAAACAGGGCATGCAGTCACTCAGTGTAATGAAGAGATATCACCCTGAGGTGCATCTTCTAGAAAGGCTAACTCCTTCAAATTAGTTAATGTAATGGTTATTTAATATACCTTATGTGTCCAGAAAACCCTAATCTCAGATAACTCTTGTGGCTTTCAAAGAAATGTGTTAAAAAAAATTGGATAATGTACAATCAGGTGGTAAATATAATAGTCTGGGTTTGTAGTCTAATGGCTGATGACTTGCAAACACCAGAAGTACAAAAAGGGCTTAATTCTAGTCTGCCATAATTTCAGTTTCTTTTCTGTTGGCTGAAGTACTTCTCTGAACAAAACCACTTAGGCTAATGCTACTTTCTGTTTACCTCTCCATCAGTACTCTGCTTAAAAGAAGTGCAAACATTTAAATTCCACTTCACTGGTCTTTTACCCTGTTGTTCTATATTTTTCATTGTGCAAAATTATCCTTAGTGCTATCACGTCGCAGGCACAGGTATATATAGGTGATATTTTTCTGTGCCAGTGTTCTGGCTGTGTGAAATGGCAGGGACAGCTATGAATTGCATGCTGAATATTAGCAGTTGTAGATGTGAATTCCTGGGGTTAGTTACATGGAAAATGCACATTTTTATTTTTGACATTGTTCCTGTTAGAAGATGCCAAGACATGATGATACAAGGACAATACACTAGCTGAGCAACCAAGACTAGTTATGATAGACTGTTGGTGGAGGAAGGACTCTTATATCCTATAATGAAAAGCTAATACCATGTATGCTCTCAGATTAATTTCTATTATCTAAGCCAGTATAACTATTTTTAGTACACAGGAAATTTTCTCTCCATCTTTCTTAAAAAACAAACAAACCCTGAAAGCAGACTCTGTCTGATCTTAAAATACCTCTGCAGTAACTAAGCAGTGACCAGCATTTTGGAATCTTTTGCAGAGGTAAATCTGAAAACTCTGAATGTTCAATTTCAGACACCCCCATACACAGCATAATAATCACAACTATGTCATTCCATTTGCAATGCCTTGCTCTGAGGACATGTAAAACTACATTCAAACAAAGCTCAGAACATGAGTTTCAGGGATTCTTATTGTTAAAACAAGCCTTTAGCGGTATGAAAAATGATACATCTTGCATTTTTATTTAATACACTCCCAGACTGCTTTTCAGAAAAAGCATGAAACAAACTATGAGCCAAGTAAAGTTCTGTTAAAAAATTGCCACACCATTTAAAACAAAATTAAATTTTTTTTCTATTTTTGCTATTTTACTGTACAATAAACAGTGTTCTTTCTAGATCCATACCTTCAGAGTCAGTGAGCACAGCTGGGGAACACAGCAAGGCTAAATGTCACACCATCTGGCACTTGCAAGTGACTTTGGCTACAAATTCAGATTTTTGTGTCCTGTGTTCAAAACCAAAATCTCAGCAATGAATGCTTGAGAATCTTCTTGCTCTTCTATTACTTTTACTTTATCAATTCCCCAAATTCAACTCAATTCAAACAATAAAAAAAATTCAAAATAAATGAAAATTGATATTTCCATTTTGCATATATATATATAATATATATAATATATATTATATGCAGCATTCAATTTGATACTATTCCAAGGAAAATAAAGCCTTTTTTTAATGTAGGGGGCAACTACTTATTTTGTTCCTGCTGGTGTAAATGCATTGACTGTCATAGATTTAATTCTGATTTATAGGAACTGATTTACCTGGGAATTTTATGTTAACACTGACAGGCTTCCAGAACAAATCAAAGAAAGTCAGATGTCATACATTTCATTACAAACTTATTCATTACTTCACACTACTTTGAAGTCTAGTAATAGATTAAAATATTGGGGAAAGATGCTAATGCAAAATTCTTCTAGAAATGAAGACTGTTGTTTTATGCCCAAGGCCTTAGGATTCTTAGGTTTGTAATTCACACAACAAGAAGAGAGTCTTCATTATGAAAGGCTAAACCTTGCTCAGGGGCTTTTTCTTTGTTTATGTGTTCCAGGACAAAATGGCTCTACTGAAATGCTATGTTATGAGTGGTGTACAATTTCACTGCCCTATGGACTGAAAAAAAAAACCAACAAACTCATGAAAAAAGGAGATCATTACCTCATTTTACTACTTTCCAAGATATTTAGGGCTATATACAAGGTATTTTAGGCTAAATAAAGGAGTGTATTCAGTGAGTCTCAAAAACACCACTGTAAATCCAGCATGAGTAAAACTTGCACATCTCCAGCTCTCTTACAACTTTACGTATTTACAAATATTATAGAAGGATTTCTCACCAGGTCCTAAACGATAGCAAGTAAAGACATTTCTGTTTTGCAGCTGAGGAAAATATTTCCAGGAACTCAAAATTCATCATTTTAGAGTTTACTCCTACTTTTTGATTTCATCATTTCATGAATCACTTCAAGGCACTCCTATCACTGAGATGCAGAAAGCTGCTGAGCACTCAGAGAGCTTAGAGTTTCCCACTGAAGTCAATGGGAAATGGGCCTATTCAGGAAAACAGCAATTTTGGTCTCAAATTCTGCACTCAAAGCTAAAATCTGGCTTGGTAAGATAGGACCATTTTCTATTTTTTACTCGCCCATAATATATTAATTCCCATTTCTGGAAATTCTTATTTCATATTAAATAGACTATTTTGCCCATTGCATGCAGGTATAAACTTCTTTGGAGAGATCTTATAAGCCAGCTCACAGAAGAAGCTGTATGAGTCAAATTCAAATCTAAGATTTGTTAAAATTCCATATCTAATTGTTTTGACTACCTTTTGGTAAAAAAAAATCTGAACACAAAATATGATATATGTGGAGAAGAATAGTTAAATGCTATGGGAAGTTATGTGCTATCTGTATGCATCTTCATCATCTGCCAATTCATATTTTGAATGCCTCATCTGATTATTTCTTCTGATGTTTTTTGATTATTATAAGAATGAAGATAAATATATTAAAAGGCAAAAAACTAAACAGATACATTCCTCTCCTTTTGCCACCAGTCTTCAAGCTAATATTGCTTATTCTTAGATTTTCTTTTTACTAATTTGCTTAGAACAGGTTTAACATAAAGGGCAATGTGGTGCCCAAGCATTTGATGGAGGACAGAGAGCAGGCTTTGTGTGTTGCCACATGTTGAATGAAAAAGTAGGATTTTTCCAAGTCCCGGAGAGAAGTGAATTTAAACAAAGCTCTAATAGTCAACCAATTTGAGAACAAATGACTAATTTTGCATTGTGGCTGTTGATGATGGTGCATTGTTTGTCATTGTATCTCAGGTTGCTGTAAGGCAATTATGGAGAACAGAGCCTACTGAAGCTGAGTTAACTCTAAAATTTAACCACCACACTGTACAAAGCAAAATATGCTCAACTGCTTTTTTTACACTATGGAGATAATTCTATTCTTATAATTTTTTTCACTTAATAAAATAAACTGAGAGAAAATGCTGAGACTGCAGCACAGGCTGTAATACTGTTGTTAAGCTCTGTGAAAAAGACAGAATTTTTTTTTTATTTTGTTATCTGAGTGACAGTTAAGAGAAGTTTTAGTGTTTCAAACCAAACAGGAGGATTTATACAATCACTCATTAAATTTTCTTCACCTCTTCTTTGTGCAGCTATTCCCATGGTCTCTCACTGACTTCAGGAGGTGGTCTTCTATTTGGTATTATCCAGGGTTGTAGGAGGAAACCTCAAAACCCAATTTCCTGTTCTGTCATCAACTCCCTTAATGCTTATGGCCAAATCCCTTGGGGTATGCTTGCAATGTATCAAGTACAGCATGGAGACTCCAAATGGATGAATTCACATGGCATTGCTTAGTAGGGAGCAGAGACTCATGAGATCTGAAAGCAGTCTGGCCACATTTGACATTGCTATGCCAGACCTTGTAAATTCAGTCTTTCATCATTACAGCGTATTTGTTCAGAGGCTGTGCTGAAATTGTACTGCTTCTGGTTCTGAAGCAGTCGTGAGCATTGTTATCTCAAGGAGGTATGCTTCACACTCCATTGCACTGCACAGACATGCCAGCAGTCTGCCTGAACCTTGAAATCCTACCTGTAACACAGGGACAATGGTTTGACCTATAAAAGATACAGATACAGTAAGTAATCTATTTTGACAGTATTGTAAATTTTCCCCAGAGCTCAGTGTAGTGATGAAGGCCAGATGAATAATGCAGACATTTGAGCACTCATGCAAAACTGCACAATCCTTAAATTTGTTTCCTCAGAGTTAGTGGATACTTTTGAAAGCATCACTGATTTTCCCAAGTTCTAAGGTGAGATAAGGGCAGCACTGCTGTCACCTCCCAGAGGACACTCACAAGCCTTAACATCCCTGAAAGCTTCACCTGCGACCCCTATCCACCCTCCTCACCTGTTGCTGTCAGGACCAGGGGCTCTATTTCAGATCAGGCCTGGACCTTCATCTCTTCCTTGAGCAGTGCTGTGGAGGTGCTTGTTTTCGATTCTGCCTGGGTCCCTCACCCTCACACTCAGTTTCGTGCCCTGCAGCCTTTGCCAGCACTGCCCAGAGGAAGCGAAGGCTTGGCCACTTGCTGTGCCTGGGGCTGTTCAAGTGCCCTATCTCTGCCTGACTCAGCCCCTGCAGGACAATATCAGTTGGTGAGTGCACAATCTGTGCAGGGCTCACCTTGTCTCCTGCCCTGAACCCCTTGTCACAGGCAGCTATGCCTTGCTGCTGCCTGCCAAGTACTAGACTGAAGAAATCTTGATCCTCCTGCTTCTTTTCAGATCAGGACAGGACATACCCTCACCAGACACCAAGCACAGATACTGCTGGATAATTCACAGTTGAGTTAGAAGCTAATGCTCTTTTTCATAGTCTCAATTTTCTGAAAAGCCAGAATTATGCCTGTATTTACTTGGAAATATGGGACACCTGAGTCGCTGATGACGCGGTGAGGAAGACAGCAACAGCCACCTGACTTTGGAGACAGGTAGAGATTCCACTGAAAGTAGTAGATGTTGAATTATGAGGTTATTGGGGGACGGAAACTTGGCATTAGCCTGCTTGGAGGATATGAAGACAATGCACTTGCAACCTCCATTTCAGCTGCAGGCTTCCAGTGATACAGTTGAATGCTTAACTGGGCTGATTCTACTTTGTTCTAAATACTTAGCACTTGTACTGAGTCTTACATCTTCAAGGTGCTTTCTGGACATAAACTAATTGGTAGCATTTTGATAGCAAGAAAGAAGAAGAGGAAAGATTGGAAAGATTATAAAGATCAAAATTATATCAGCAGCAGTGGATAAATGTGCCACATGTTTTTCTGATTTAGTCTCAAAGATGGCAAAGAGCCAGGTAAAGCACAACACTGATAAGGAAAGTCTGGCAGTCTTTCAGGTTAGTTCTGGGTGATAGAATCTGAAGGAAGAAGGGTGAAAAGGAAATATAATAGAATTTCTACCATGCTCTCATAGAGCACTTTTTGAAAAAGAAAGCAAAGGAATTCTAACATTGATAAAGGTGCTGGGAATTTTATTCTGGGTGACTGAAGACCCAAAATTTTAAATTTTACATCAAAAGCAGAGATTTTCACCAGTGTTAAGAAACTGTTTCTTAACAGGTTCTACTATCAGTCTTACAGGTCTATTTGATCCATACTAATTGCACCAGTGACTTTAAGTGGAAGATACCTGATTATGCTACTACTGTCACAGTCTGATAGAAAACCATTGCCATAAACTTCTGGGATTCCTACTTTCATATCTTTCTCTGCCTTGACTCTCATCTGCTTTATCACTAAAACCATACAGATTATTGCATACAGCTACTGCAAAGTTAACTCTTCTCACTGTTAGATTCTTTAGTTTCTCCATCTGGTGTTTTATGTCAATTAACAGATTAGAACACGAGTGACAGATATAGAAATAATAATTACATCCTATTTTCCTCTCCCTGGAAAGGCTCAATTAGTTTGTAATGAAAGTGCATACACTTTAAAAGCACTTTGATCACGTTAGCTAAGTGATTCTTCTGGTATCTCCACAAAGTACCACTAATTTCACTGTTTTTTCATTTTCCACATCAAGAAGCTGCCAAAATTGGATGTCTTTCCCATGGCCTCATACAAGATGAGGGTATGCATTCGGGACTGTGCTAAACATAGTAGTTAAATTTCCAGGATAGAGCCAGTGGCATTATAATGTAAGGTTGACTCAAAAACATGTAATTCTTGCTCTTTCAAGAAAGATTTGCACTGTTTCTGCATAAAGTTGCTTACTCTGTCTATTGTTTCTCCTTTGCTAGTCTTTTACTTTGGCTACCTCAACATTTCTTCTGTTAAAACTCCTGAATTGCTTTAAAATGGAGAGGTTCAAAAGATCGTAAGTTCAGCAATATTCCATGCCTTGTCTTCTCTGTTGTAACACTGTTTAAACTAACTCTCATTCAAAGGCAGCAGTCTCATCCTCTCAATGAGGAGGACACATCTGAAGGTCTGCAGAATATATTCATCTTCTCTGAGTGAAGGTAAAGATCAGGATGGTATTTGGAAGATAAACCAGGAGGCCTAGATGTATACTCATTGTTTCAGAGGAGAACTTCAAACTTGGTTTCTATCCTTCCCTTAAATTATTAGGTTCCCAAATCCAGATGCCAAAAAAAGTTTTCCCTAGTTCCTTTAAGAAGCTGTGCACAGGGAACTGAAACATGGCCAGGGAATCACAATAAGAAAGAGCTCCTTTTAACCTTCTCTGTAATGATCCAATCCTTTTCCCTGTCTGGTTTCTCTTTCAGAGAGATTAGTGCAACAAACTTTAAACTCTCTGAGAAAAATCTAGGAATAAACCTTCCATTTTGTTGCGTGATAGAATTACTCTGTTGTAAATGAGCTGTGAATAAATGTACTAAAGAAAAGCATCACTTTTTGTGGGTTCATATAGTATACAATAAAACTGCATAGCTCCCCCGTTATAAAATCTATCGAAGTTTTTCAACAGTCCCATATTTTTAACATGCCTTCACAACTGCGAGCAGCTGCCTCTACATATGTTCCTTGATTTTATGCCCACATTACAATGGCATCAGGGCACTCCTAGCTGTGCAGATGCATTTTTTATCCACCTCCAGCCTTCTGTTGCTGCAAAGGTAAATGCATTTGATGGAAGAGGGATGGAGGTGTGGGGATAATATAGAATATGTGGCACAAAGTCTCTAATGGAGGTGAGGAGGATTAAATCATAGACATTTCCTGCCTGAACTATGTCATGGTATCCTGTAAGAAGCATTTAGTCAAATATATTCAATCTGTCAGGCTTGCTTTGTAAGAAAGCTCATTTATCTTTCATGATAGGACAACAATTTTATATAGAGGTTTTGATCTGGAGTTCTCAAAATAATTGAATGGATTTTCTATAAATTAATGCTGCTTCTGTCATAGCTGAAGCATAGCCACCCTCAGAAAAGAACTCTACTAATGCTTTGTAGTGGAGTATGCAGGGATACAGGGATATCTTTTCAACACTGAGGAATCTGGGGACCCTTCGATAGTCTTTAGTGTATTCCTCACTGCAAGAACCATTAGAGTGAAAACAGTACTTTTCATATCTCATTTACACATCTTTTTAGTAAATTGACTTGGTACCGACTAGAGTGGTTTCTTCACATTCTTGTGTAAAGAACAAAAGTTGCAGTACTTTGGGATTGGAAGTGAAGGCATATTGTTATCTGCAGGGGAAAGGGCAAAATGCAATTAATTATCAAATTTTAATTTGCAGAGTTCTGTAACAATCATCTCTTTCCTTTTTAAGTCAAAGTATCAAGTCACCAACATAGTTTCACACGCAGTGTTGACATAATAGAAAAATGCAACTGTAAATGATTCTGTTCATTTTTCCTAATGTTTTCAAGTTTCCTATTAACCAATTCTAGTTAATTTGTAAACTTTGATCTTTTAAGAGAATAGAGTTGGCATGCCGTGCCATGCTGTGTCTGAGACTAATACCTGAAAAAATGGAGGCCTTCATTTGGGAAAATAATCAGTGTAATTATTTATTGTGTTATACAAAAGCCTGGCTACAATTCCAATCCAATTTCAATTACTTATTCACATGTTTTTATTGGCTCTGGAGAAAATTTTCTGATTAATACTTCTGAACCACTACAAACACATCTGGTCCCTCATGCCTTAGCAATATGAACTCTAGCAGCAGCTGAAGAACTTTTCCTGCTGGTGTCTCCCATGATGACAAATTCAGAGCTTTGTCTAGTCTAGTTTTAAATAGCTGAAGTAATGAAGTTTCACACATTTCTTCTTGAAGATAATTAGAACCTAATAAATATCTCTGATATGAAGTATCTCCTAGTCCAGCCCAAGCTGAATAGGTACCATCTGTTGAGACAAATAGAAAAAGAGAAGTGGAGTGTTTTTATCTGTCTCTCCTTGAGCATCAGATAAGTAGAAGTGCTTTCCTCCACTCTTAAAGATATTACAATGCCTTGCAGAGTGGCAGGAGAAAGCAGCATTTACTTGACCGATAGAATAAGCTCAGTCCCTAAGTTCCTATGGTGGGCATACAGCCATTCTCTTTTAGTTGAAGAGACAACTTTTGGTAAGCTTATTCATATGCAGGAAAAAATTAATTAGGGCAGACCATGTCGGTCACTGGAACCTATATGATACAGGGAATAAGAACTCTTGGCGAATTTATATTCCCCAAATCAGGAGAGCACATATCCTGACACTTTGTGCCGCTCTACTAAGTTGCGTTCCCATGTGCATTCTGAATTAAAAAAAGCCTGAGTTAAGAGTGAGGTGCATCAGCATTTCTCTCCTGTCCTGCTTTCCTTTGCTTAACCTTGTCTGTGAAGAAACTCCTGCTTTCCTTTGCTTAACCTTGTCTATGATGAAACTTCAAAAGCTCATTTAAATTTCAGGTGGTGACTTCTACTAGACTGAAATTACATCTTGTCATTGAGTTTGGATGGATAGAGACACAGGGGGTGGTACAAAGCATATACAACAGTAGGAGTAAGCCAAAGCCAAAGATATTTTCTGCTAGAGTTCTGTGGCTGACTGCCTGCTTCTTTATGCTTGTGAAATAATAAAAACCAACTATAGCCCAGCATATCACTTCAAGGTAGTCTCTTGAAGGAGTAAGTTCTTTTTTGTCTAATAACAGTTTATCCCCTCTTGGAGAAGCCCTATTCAAGGTTTTAATCATGAAAACACATCCAGATATCTTTGCCAATCTGTGCTGAGTGTTTATCTTAAAAGGAGTTAAGGATAAAATGAATTAAAAGAAGAAAAAAATTGGTAGCACAAGAATCACATTTGAGTTACTGCAATTGAATCTCATCTGAGCTAAATAGTGCAGTAATTAAAGCAGTATTTACAATGCAATAAAGACAAAGCTAATTACTGGCATATATGAGCTAGATGATGCTTTTTCTTAGGGAAACTAGTGAAGAATTGGGCCAGAGCAATAAATCCTTTAACAACCTTATTTATTAATTATTGTTATAATCCTCTTGCTTGTAATGATTATCTAATTTATTACCACCAAACATGAAAGCAATGTGAGGTGAAACAACTGAGGCAATCAAGTGAGTCAGAATTTGTAGGCCTAATACTGCAAACTGTGTGCAGGAATAAGATCTGTGGGAAAGTGATTTTATATATTGACTAGTGCCATGGCAATTGAGACTAAGGCAGAATCTGTACAAAGGCAGAGGCTGCATATTTGATAGAGCTGTGAGTTGCTGTTGCACAGCAGAGATTCATGGAGATCTTCTTAGAAGACCTTCCTACCACTACTTAAAATCCTGGGTTTCTTCACTCCTCTGAGTTTAAAGGATTTTGGAGAAGACCAATAAACCAGATTACTCTATCAAGCAAACTGATAGAAAGTATTTTAAATACATAACTGGCCCCTAATTAAATATGGGACTTTGCTTTTCAAAAACCACTCTAAATAAATTCAGAGCTTACATATTGATTTGTATTCCCTGGAGTCACTGACTGTGGGTGAGAAAGAATAGTCTGGTAAATTGATTTTTCTGGTATACCTGTTTCTCAAAAATAAGTGAACAAGTTCCTTTGCCATGGGTTCTTGAATTAACAAGCCATAGGCAGACGCAAAGGTCATCACAGAGTTGATTAACTGGTTCAAAGATAGAAAATGATGGGAAGAAATGGTCAGTGTGGAACAAGGTCACTCAATTAAGTCTTTGCCACGTCTTGTACTCCTTGGCAATTAAAACACAAGAGGGAAGACAGATTTTTCCCTCAGAGAGCTTGCAAGTCTGATGTTGAGTCTTTACTGCGTAAGACAGTTGCCTGAGCTAACACTTGAGTGAACTAAACTGTACATGGATACTATTCCAGTCCCACACAGATGTTATCTTAAATCCTGGAAGCAACTTTGCTGCAGCAGTGTGGCCTTGCATGTAGACCAACTTGTTTTGCCCATTTGCTGAAATTTATTTGTAGAGTTGTAGTGCAATGGTGACATGGTTATGTAACATTAGACGGTGATCTGTGGCAGCCACAGGACTCCTTTACCAATTCCCACTACATTTAAATCAGACATGACTTAAGAGAACAGAAGGCAGAAATGCCGATCTCTGGGAACCAGTCTGACCACTTAAGAAACACTAGTATGTGTATAAATCAGTAAAAATCTAAAATGGAAAAGTAAACAGAGGGTAAACTAGGAAAAGAATTACAGAGCAACCAAAAAATATCCCCAGAAAGATAGTATTGAGTCATGCTTTTGAAACTCCAGAAAAAAGAATGGTATTGGTTTGTTATCAGTCACTGCACCTCAGTCCCCATCACCCCAGCCACATGTTATAGCTGTCAGTGACATTCTTAAGAAAGCTTGCAGCTGGTCAGGGTTGTCTGCAAATGTGAGGCTGAGTGGGACCTACTGGTCCCAGAGGGTACCTGGCACAGTGCTTGAAGAAGAGGCAAGAGTGGGAACAAATAGAAAGAGAATTAAAATAATTTTTACAGGTCTGAGAGCTGAATGACTGATACTCTACCTGAGCTGTGCAGACATACCAGGGCAATAAAATATATTTTCTAGACATGACATGCCAGGAGTGAATCACTGATGGTGATGACTATTTTATTCTTTCTACTTTCTAAGCCCCACAACATTATTACCCTTTTGCGCTGTCAGATATTAAAATCATATTAACAATCAAGAACTGTATTAAACTGTCTGAAAATGAAATGATATGGTAGCACATTTGAAGGTTAGAGACAGCCCTCGGGTGTAATTCACTAAACTGTAATCTACCTGCCTGGTACTCTGCAGATGAAGCAGCAAGCATTTTTTCTGGGAAACTAATTACTGCCAAGATATACACTCCCTCACTCCCAGACACGTACACAAACACTATTCTGTACATCTCAAGCTGTTGTTTAAGCTAGAAAGCTGGGAAAGGGTAGTCATCCATGCACAAACCAGCTTAACAGACAATTTTCTTCACTGTACCATCATAGTCTTCCACAGCACAGCCATAAGGAGAAATGTGTTGCTCCTGGTACATGCAAAGTATATGAGAAGGGGAAAAAATCCCCTAGACAAACCATTGTCTAATGATCAGAGAAAGAATGACAGATACAGTCCATTGCCACAGCAAAATAGACAGTTACCAAGAGTAGTTTAGGAGCTCTTTAAGAAGTGACTGAAATCCCCTAGAAGGAAATATTTCACTGTAGGTAACAGAATCAGCCAATTCTGCCTATTGGTGTTTCTAGAAAGAGATTTCTGTGCCCCTGCTCTTGCATTAATGAAACAAATATAATTATTGTTTATTCTTACTCCTCTCTATAACATAGGTGAGCTATTAATCCAGATTCTAAAGAAAATATAAGCCAATCAGTCCCTTATGGAAGGGTTGTACTTCCATATGTACTTCCATGTATACTTACATATGTATACACTGTGTATCATAAAGCATGAGGAAGGTGATGCCCAAACCCTTTCTGAATTTTTAGTGACTAATTTTATTGTCTCCAAAATGAAGAATGTCTTATCTGGCAGAAAATAAAACAAAGTCAACTTTATTAATTATGTTTATAACACAGCTGAAAGGAAAAAAAATTCCTCCAGAATTTAAGTTTGTGCTAAAAGGGCCAAATAATTTTTTATTTAATTTCGAGGGCACAGTAGAGGGAGAAGGAAGGGAAGGAAGAAAACCATTGGAATATTTTCCTCCATACATTGAGGAGATATTTTAAAGCTCCTGTTCCTTCATGGTTCTGTAAAAATGAGTGATAAAATCCGTAAGAATGAAAGATTTTACAAATAAGGATATTTTACAAAAACCTGAATACTACCTACAGACTCTTTTTAAGTCTCATTGTTGAACAAGATCACAAGTCCCACAGATGCTACCTGCCAATGAGCTTGCTACTGCATTGATTATCTGGAATAATTACATGTTGCTTTCCAAGTGACAGTTGAAATGACAGGAGTATTCATTATTATCTTATTTTTTTTAAATGTGGAGGTTTAAAGGTTTGAAATACTTCGCTCTGCAACCAAGTCAACTGCAGAAAAAGGACAGGGCATCAGAGGTTTACTGTAGAATTCAGAGGCAAAACAGACAAACCTTGAGTAGTCAGGACCCTCCCTATACTGCATATATATAAACTTTGACAGGAATGACTTCTATGTGTTATTTGATATAAATAATCTAGACAAAGAACATCACCAGCTGTCAGGATTACTTCCAGTTATGAAGTCAATGAATGTAATGTATAAGCATTTGAGATCAAAACTGATAGCACAGTAACATAATTTCTTAGTTAATTGTGACAATTCTTCGTGTTCCAAAACAGCATTTTAATTTCACTTTTCTCTGTCCATCATAGTGCCAGCCAGAGATGGTTTTCTTCAACTAAGTCACTCAGTTATTCATGGGTAAATACTACAATGGACAATACACAGGCCTCTGCATTTGCATTAATCTGTTTGGCAGTATTGGTATCTCTTTGATACGACAACTTGCTGAGACAATACATATTTTTTTGAGTAAAAGATGTCAAGAAATAGCTTTTTCAGGCTAAGTTGTTACCATCTTGTGTAGTTTCCTATGCCTGTCCAACTCCCAAATGCTCAGTGCTCGTATCTTCCCTGGTTCTTTGCTACCACTGGCTCACAATAGCACGAAAAAGTGAAGAAAATTCTAACAACTCTCTTGGTTTATCACTGAAGTCCTTGACTGTTGTGTAGCTGCTATGGTGAGGGCCACAATCCACTCATCTAGTATTCTTTCTTTCCTGGAAAAATCTCCATTTATCTACTACTTCCACCTCTTGAACCATGGGCAGCTTCTTCAAATCTGAAGTTATTAAATACAGTTACACCTTCTCAGCTAATAGAAGATAGTGGTATTATGGTCATGCTAAACAGAGGTCGAGTTAAGCATCTTAAAAAAGTGAAGTGTATCCCTTTTTAATAAGGAAGTATACGTGTCATTATATCCTGCTGGTGAGAGTAACCTGCAGGTAATGAAGTGGAAGGTTTATGTGCATTAGGACCAAGATCTCCATTATTCTGTCCTCTATGGCAAACTGTATTTTATGAAGTCTATCTGAGAAGACATATACTGCTTATTACATGTCAAATACATTTGCTTTCAGTAATCTCAAAGTACATTCAAAAACTTCTAAAAAAGAGTCATTCTGATAGGTAAATTTTATATTTCCTAGTTCAAAATGATCATTTTAAGTCCAGTTTCATCTGGACACTTAGAATGAGGAAAAAAATTACAGTGGTTTTCTGTTTGATCCAGATAATTGGACTAAATACTCAAGTACTACTTCAGATATTGTTTGGGTGTTAATTAGGCCAAGTTTTGACTGAATTCTATGGGAGATTAAAACCCCAGTTCTGAAAATATAATCTAATTGCATGTATACAGTAAATAGATAGTCTCAAAAATATTTGAGATATAGGTGTCAGAGAATCAAGCTTATGTATTTGATTTCTGCTTCATTGCTTGCTGTTGATGTAATGCTTCAGTTAAATATGGAAAGATTATTAATATATAAAAACAGTTCATAAAGGATTATTGATAAGTCATTCAAAATCATGAAAGATCATTTGTGCTACACCATTTGCAGATTAGGTTCAGGGGCCTAAAACCCCACGTGATCTTTAGTACTGGGGGAGGATTCTGGTGACTCAGCTCACTTTTGGCAAAAACCCGACATTGAGTGCATGCTTTCCAGTCAGGATTAGGGTCCTGGGAGAGACTTGGTTATACCATGTGAGAGAGCATCTCTGGCCAGTGGGGTCCTAGGCAGCAATGAATAGGCTTCAGGAACATTTAATTTCCCACTTTACCACCAACAAATTCAACAGGTTGGTGGAATAACACTGTGAAGTATGCAGAGAAAAAATACAATTTATTAGATCAAATACCCATTCTAACTAATAGCAGCCTGGAATGTTTTTGAATGGGACATATCTCTTCTGCCTTTGAGATCACAGTATAATGCTGTTTTCTGCAATCTGCAACACTATTTGGCATAAACTCTCCCAATATTTCTGCTGCATTCAGAATGCGTTTTCCCCTTTTCATAACAATTGACTGGCAGACACTTCTCAATAGTTACTGCTTTGCACCCTGCAGTAGCTGCTTTTCAACAGTGTCTGTTCAGTGTTACTTCAGACCTCTACATGCATCACTTACTTTATTGTGAGCAATTGGTATTTTTTGGGATGACAGGGACAAGATAAATCTGAGTTCTCCCTTTAGGGATGTTTGAATGAGAAATGTTCTGTCTTTTGAAAATTTCATTTTGTGCTGCTTCACTTATAATGATCAACTAATACTTTTCTAATTACATTTTGCTTTTAATAAAAATTACTATAAAATAAATTGACATTATCCATGCCAAAAGGCTGTGTTTCCTACATGCTAAAGCTCTTCATAGTTGTTTCCTCTGTGGGAACATAATTTGAAGGATTTTCATGTTGCTTTGAAATTCTAGGTCTTCCTAAGTTGAAATTAAAAATTAGAAAGCTCCCATTCCTGGTTAATTCAATTTTGAGACAGGCTCAAGGCTCTGTTGAGCTATTCGGCATTGAACCCCAGCAGTCAGAAGGTTGGGGCTTTGGTGTAAAGGCTCCTAACATAAATGTCACTTCATCTCTCTGAAATCACACTTGCAAGCCATGAGTTATGTCAAATGCATAATGTTATGTCTCTCTTGTGAGTCAGTGTTAATAGAGCTTGATTCAAAAAAAACAAACAAACAAACAAAAAATTCTTTGCCTGTTAGATGCTTAGGACAGAAAGCAAAACTGCACCAAGAGAGGCCTAAACAGAGTCCTGTTTGTCTGCTGTCATGAATCTGTTGTATTTATCAGCTGTCAAAGAAATAGTGAAAAATTGTTATTGAATGTTCCTACCAGTCAGTAAGTTTAGACTTCACCCCAGTAGGAGATTGTGCTTCACATATTTTGCAGGAAGCATCTCCAAATGAAACCAGACACACTGCAAACTCCCCTCCACCTCTCTCTGAAAGAGATCCTGGGAGGCATTCACAGCCCAGTTGGCCATTCTGTAGCATTATAGTGGTGGCACGTGACCTGTAACAGCTGTTCCTTCACCAATTAGACCACTTCTTAAGGATAAATTAAAAACAATTCCAATTAAACACTATAATGGAACTATCAATCTGTGTTACTGAGGCAGAACAAGGATGTAATTAGTTATTGATACAAAAAGATTTGTTTAAACTAGTTTGGTTTGCTGTCAGCCACCATAGGCTCTAAGTGAGCTTATACAGAACTTGAAAATAACTACAACTGTAAATTTTTTTTTTAAGGTAAAGATATATACGATTCTTATAAACTACTCAGTTGTTCCATGTTCCTCATTATTTTAGACAAGAAATTTGCACGTTTACTTGTAATATTATTTCTTTTGACAATGTATTGCCTTCACTATTCCAATGATCTATTTAACATATATTGTATTCACAACTTCACTGTATAAGCAGCCTTTTTCTTTAATTATTCAAAAAGCTAGAAAAGAACTCATTATATTTCAACATTTACCAACCATAGCTGTCTCTGTAACCAGAGAAAATGGTGTTTTAAATCCAGACAAAATCCTGCACACTCAGATTTAAAAGGAGAGCGTGGGGAAAATATGATGACACTATATGAAATGCAAGAGCATGTTTATCTGAACGGGAAATGAATGTGAATGTCTCTTCCTTGTAGCACAGAAGTCTGGTGTGTTGTTTTTTTTTTTTGTGGGGAGTCAGCTGTAGGGAATGCATAATGTGGGGAATGGTTTTAATTAGTTTTCCTTCAGTATTGGCTCTATAGATGTCCATGATGCTATGGTAAGACTAGTATCTATAGTTACCCACATTATATTGCTTGTGTTCTGTCTTAAACAAAACAAATGATGGCTACTCCTCAGGTATTGTATCAGTTCTCATATAGAAAATTATAAAACTGCCAAATGTGCACCATTTTTAAGTGTGTGCCTTCTGCATACATCTACAACACTCACAAAGGCTGGACTGTTCATCAAGGAAAGAAGCAGAGAAATTCTGGAAAGAGCTTGTAATCTCTGCCTTAATTTGCATCTTCTCACCCACTTTTGTTTTCTAGGCAGCAGAAGTGAGTTTTAATGGAAAAAAGATGTAAATATTGCAGTAGAGTGGCAATTTTATCTGATTTCATCTAACCTGTGAACAGTGCTTTTCTGCAAAATTAATTTTACCAGAGAATGAATTAAAAGGTGAGGGTAACCTGGTAGTAATTTGTTTCTCAGTAAATAAATAAATTTGGAAAAAATATTAAAAAAAATATACTTTTGCATTTTGATGTGGGTTTTATGCAACTTTCAGTATGCCAGGTTGTCCATAACAGATCTAATAAAAATTTGGACATTTAGCAAATAAAAATATAAAATTATTTAGATAAATAGATGGTGGAAATGGTTTGTAAAACGTAGGTAGATGGGCTTATTTTGTTACAATATAAATACACCTCTACTGAGACGAACACTATACTCCTCAGTCATGTCCTTAATTGAAAGCAAAGCCAGCACCAGACCACTGTTGCATGGAATTTTTCGTCTGTTACTTCTCTTTATACAACATGGAGGCTTATAAAAAAAACCTCCTTCCATCAACCGGTATTTGTTCCATTAAATCAAGACCAAACTGTTTTCCTCATATTTCCCTCTGTCAATCTGAAGGAGAATTGCAACTAATGTGAGAGAACATTTCATTTCCAATCATAATTTAGGCACTGAGTCTTAGCTGTAATCCACATAAAGGAAGCCAGTGAATGACAGATGCATCATACCAAACCTGTGACATGGTCAAATCACCATCCTGTTTGCTGGTGTTCATCTATAAAGCTGTCAGATGGTGACCACTCTGCCTACAGACAGCATAGATCTAATTTAAAAAAAATCCATCAGCCAAGCAAGAGGCTATTGTTGCCCTTTTTAAGTCAATTCCGCTGCTCAATGCATTGGTTAACCCACAGGTGTTCCAGCCTATTGCTATTGTGGGAACAATAGCAATTGCTAACACACTTAAAAAAGGAGCATGTCTCTGCTGCAAGGCTAACAAAGACCCTACTTTACTGTATTTTTCATTTGGTTTTGCATTCCCCTTCCTTCTGTGAGGCTTAATTCAACCTGTGTAGAAAAAAATGACATGAAAAAAATCTATATATGGCTTAGATCGAAACAAAGATTTATGGCCTTATCGTTGCTTTTTACAATCTAATTATCTGAAGTTCATTCTTGCTTCTTTTAGGTCTCGTTTTCCAAGAGTTAAAGGAAAAACTGGTAATTTAAGTCTGTCAGACTTTAATCCTCAGGCTATGATGAGAAGTGCTAAAGAATAACCAACCAGCTAATATTTCTGAGACATCGTTTGTTTTATTCATGCAGATACACTTGCACAATAAGAACTGTGCGTTTTCCTGCCTATTAGACAATAGTTGGTAGAGCAAAATAGACTCTCATAATAACTCTGAAAACAGAGCCTACGTTCCTTTCTTTTTCTTCTTTTTTTGGCTTCTAGGTATAGTTTGCTACATGATTACTTTCAAATTTATGATTGTACTTGGAGACAAGAAAATAAGGAATCATCTTAAAAATCACTGCGAAGGGGGGTGCTTGATAGAAGTGACACTTGTAGCTTCTTTGTGTCGTTGACATTGCATTTGAAGGCCCTGGAATCTCCAACGATCAGTTCTGGTGAGTAGCAAGCACTCCCTTACATCTGTGGAGACCATTTTGTAGGCCTTGGTACAATAGCACACCACATTTGTCACTATATACGAGAAACCCAGCACACAAAACACAGAAGCATGTTAGTCATGTAAATCACATAGGCACAGGTGTGAAGCTAGTTAGCAGTGTCTTCATAGTGCCTAGACAGGTAGGATGAATCACAAACATTGTGAAAGATAAGTGGGAGAAGTTTATTCAGCTGCTCTTCCTTGGGTCAGATTATATCTCAAACCCTTCACCTTTCCTATTGCATTTCACCTCCAAAAATTTTCCTGCATCCCACAAGCATCATGAATTTATAAGCAATTACTTCCAGGTCTTATGCTGTTACATGTCATTTGTCATGAGTTTCATCAAAACCTACAAAAAGTGATTATTCAGAAGGTAAATGTTTTTGAGTAGATGTGGAATTCACAAGGATTAGTTTTTTGGTGAATGTGTAGAAATAGGAAAAGCAGGAACAGAAATCCTTATTAAATTAGAACTAGAATCTCCCCCACTTAAAAAAAGAGAAACCACCAGTTTTGACTCAAATTTAACAAAAAATTTAACAAAAAATAAAATTAAATCAATGGAATTATTATACCAGAAACTTTATTTACACTGAGGTTTCTAACTTCATTACAAGTACCTTAGAAAAGGGCTCATTTTCTATATAGTAAATATCTCTTTGTGCTGATGGATGCTATGGTGGCCTTTGGAGGAAAAAATTACCCTGTCTAATTTATGTACTGGACCCTGTCCTAGTTTGGCCAGGACCCAGATGTTATTTGATACCACCTCAAGTCATTGCCAGTGGGATTTTCTCTGGCTACTGAGAAAAAGACCAAGCTTCCAGTCAAAAAAATAGTGGTGGCATGGTCTGGCATTGTTCTCTGTCTCAGGGTTGTGGTGAGCATTTTTGCATATGAATCACCCTCTATTTGTATGCTTTTGTTATTGATATTTTTGCTGTTACTGTTTGGGTTTTTTATCTCATTGCTGTTTCCAGTAAATTGTTCTTATCTCAACCCTTGATCTTCAACTTTTGTACCTCCAATTCTCGGCTCCATTCTGCCAGAGAGGGAAGGGAGAGAGGAAGTGGGGAGTGAGTGAGCAGCGCGTGTTTTGGGAGAGTCTTGGTGAGGGCACTGAGTTGGAGAGCACCATTCCTAAACCACAACCCAAGTACAGGGCATCCATATTTAGAAACACTGATGATATACAGCCCCAGGAAAACAATCCTGTCCTTGTTGGAGCAGGAAATAGCTTCCATGTTTGAGATGTGTTCCTTTGCTAACTTGTAGACCTGTAGGCTGTAGCAGATGGAGCAAACCATCAGACCCAATGGGGACTCTATTAGTGTTTGCAGTCAACTGCCGTTAGCACATTCACTGCTAGTTTTGCTATTACTGCAGTCTAAAGTAGGAAAGACTAATATTTTTAAAAGTACCAATTCAACTAAATAGCAAAATAAGAGAATAAGAAAGAAAGAATCACAGATTTGGAGCACGATTATGAGGTGAGCTCTTGCAACTACTATTTACTGCTAATCAATAGCATGGCTGGAACATTACAGAACATAGGTGAAGTGATAACACTAGCTACAATTAGGTTAGAGTTGAGAAGACAACTGATTATGTTGCAGAACCACAGTGTAGGGGATAACTAGAAGAGAAACTTACTGTAGATTGGTACCATTCCTTTTTCTGAGATAGTCACATTAGTGAGTAGCTAGATAGGTAGAACTTAATTATTTGGCTGTTAATTATAAGGGGACTGTACAGTGCAGTATTTTAAATAGGAGGTCAAATTCTGTACTAAAGGCCCTTTTTTTAATGGTTCTCTAACAATTAATAAGTTATTAATAGATACAAACCCCAAGTCATAGACAGGAATATCAAGGCAGTAGATTTCCAGCTAGAAATGAAATGGATTATTTTAAGCCATATTTCTAAGCAGTGAGTTTGCCTGTTTGGCTTTGGATCAACCAAATAAACATCCTGTTTGCTAAAGTACCAGAGTTTTGCTTTGGTAACTTTCTGTATACTTTCCATTGACTTCGTAATGACTTACAAGGGAAAGATAATACATTTTGGTCAGTAAACCCTAGTGAGAACAGGGTAAAGTGGTGATTTGGACTGTTCAGAGAACTTCTTTATTAAGGTTCATTTACCAAGAACTGCAAGTGTAGCCCTATTCTGTTGTCTCCTCTGGAAAGAACATCTAAAGATCCCAAATCAAAGCTTGGCTGCAAATCTACCAAGAGTAACGTTTGTTATGATTCCCTTATAATACCTCCTCTGTCATTCTTTTGTGTGGAGTATATGGGAATTTATGTGATAAATCCATGGCAATTTGGCATTTGTTGTTCATTTGTGGTTTGGAAGTCTATTCTGTGAAGGTAGTTTGCTGTCATAAGATAATTGTACACTTGAGTTAAGTACAATCTACTCCCACCTACTTAAGACTCAGTGAAGTGAGTGGATATATTTATGCTATATTTTAAAAAAAATGGATTAGGTCTTCCTGTTCTTGCAAAATTCAGAGTATGAACAGACTGAAAGGATTCTGATTTAATGACACCTTAATTACTGAAGTCCTTATGATAACAAATCCTTCTCTCCCATGACAAAGCAACCAGGAAGACATCTATTACATACTTGAGTTCTCTGCAAAGAAGGATCAGGCCTATTAGTGCTTAGATTGGAAATGTCCTGGAAGATCACGTTTCCGAGTACTTTGGTGCTTCATTAACATTTTGGCTTATAGTCAGTTTTTCAAGAGCATCATCCTGCTTCTATTATGTGGTGCCTTTGCTATAGAGCAATATGTGATTGCAAAGGGAATTCTTGTAAAATATAGCATATTATTTCATGAAGAGAAATTTTTTATTAATTTTTTTCACTTTTCTTACAATTCTCAAAGAAAATGTGTCCTGGTTTTGTATGGAACTGCAATTCTCTCTATATAAACTGGGGATAGTTGGCCGGGAGGTACCAATTGCAAATCAGGGTAGGCTGGATGTCAGCTGGTGGTTGGTGGGAGGTTGGTGAGCAATTGTATTGTGCACCACTTGTCTTTCTTGGGTTTTATTCCTCTCTCTCTTTTTCCTCTTTATTATTATTGAATTTTAATTTATTTCAGTTATTAGACTGTTCTTATCTCAGCCCATGAGTTTCACCTTTTTCTGATTCTCTTTGTCATCCCACTGTGGGGGGGGAGTGAGTGAGCAGCTGTGTGGTACTTAATTGCCAGATAAGGTTAAACCATGACAGAATGTTATAACATTATTGCTATTTATTGTGATTGTCAGAGTGCCTTAGATGCTTCACCTCAGATCTAGACCTCGTTGTTTTACACACAGTAAAAGTACGGAATTTCATTTTGCATTCCTTGTCTTAACTTGACATCTAGCACTGTGCTCACCATTTTATTTTCTCCGTATATCACACCTGAAATAGCTGTTTTCTAATACTTTGAAAAGTGATTTCTGGATGTATCATTTGAAAGTGCTTTGGAAATCCGTATGCATGCATTGTATAAATGGCACCATATAAGTGACAGATTATAATGGCAGCACTATAATTTTTTGATTTTCTAGATGCTTTCCAGATTAATTATAAAATTTCTGTGTAAAATGTGTTGAATTGCAACATTAGGTTCTTGCTGGTGTATCTACCTATTCACAACATGGAAGTAAATTAATTTTGATCTAGTACACAGCTTTTAAAAAAACCAAAATACATGTCCCACTGAAGCACACACCACTTCTTCCAAGAGAGAAAAATAAATTTCTGCTTCTTTCAGTCTGCTTACTTCTGATTGTCTCTACAGTCAATATGGATCAGGTCATCTAGTTGCAGAGGATAAGGCACTAAGTTTCCTCTAATTCTTGTTTTAAAGGAAATCTGCTTCTGTGAAAAACTTACTTCCCCTCAAATGCATGGAAAGTAAAAAGCCAAATTTCTTTTTCAAAAATGCTACTTTCTTTGCTGTCACATTTCTCTTATGTAAAATACAACCCTGCAGGGCACAGAACAGAAGAGCCTGCAAAGTACTCTGGAGGAGACTCTGTGCCAAGGGGGTTTTTTTGGTGCAGAGTCTGGTAGAAACTGTCTGGGGCAGATAAATATAAGTGGGAATTATAGGACATAACCGAGGTAACAAACATTTAGGGTCAATAAAATAAAACCAGTTTCTTAATTATATGGGATGGAGAGGTTATCACAAAGGGTTAGCAGAAGGATTCTCACAAAGAAAATGGCTTTGATCAAAGATTCATGGCTTGAATTGTTTAATTGGTTTTGATTAACTTGTGATAGCACACTGGAAATGAGCTGTGTATCTGCACAAATTTCTGAGGGCCTAATTCTCACCTCTTCTAGGTGCTCACTTAGATGAGAGGAACCTTTTTTGTTTCATGGATATTCCTAAAAGAAAGGCCCTGTTTTCTTTTATTTAAACTCTTTAACTCAGAGGAACTGAAGAAATGTATTAAATATAAATAGTTCAGTGTAAATGCTTCTGTATTATCTGAAAATGAAAGGAAAAACTAATTATTTTTAATGTGAAATTTCAAAGCAGAGCGATCTATCTCATTTCTTTTAAATGATATTAATACCTAAATCCCCAACAAAACAAGAAAATAAATCTAAGCAATAATACGATACAGTAAAATCAATGTTGATTATAATGAGTAAAAGTGCTATATGAGAAATGGTAACAACATTTTAGGATCCCTCAGGAAAAAAACATTGTAATAAAACTAGAATAAATTACTACAGTATAATCACCTTTTAAGTAACTAGAATTCTTTAATGGAATTTACATTGTCAGAAGAACTGTTCCTTTTAAGCACAAAGCAAACAGCTGCTGCTGCTGCATGCAGTTACAGAGCATGCAGGAGCTGTGTCGACAACCTACCCCTCTGATTAACTATTCATTGAGTCATTATTTTTCTCCCTGAAGCATTTTTTCCACACTTTTGCTCTCTCTTGAGCCCTCTACCTCTTTCTGTCCAACCCAATGGCACCCTTAAGAGGCCTGAGAAAAGTGGGAAAGTTCATGTGGATCAGCTCCCCCAGGAATGGCTTTTGTACCACTTGCGCTAATAAATTAGGAGGATTAGGCAATACATTGCCCTTTGCAATATGTATCTTGTCCCCTTGTCCCTTGTCTGTAGAAGGGAGCCTAGAATGTCTTATCTTCAATGGTGCATTACTTTTCTTTAATATCTATTAGAGAAGATAGATATATTAGAGAAGACAAATCAAAGAATTAAACATCACATTTGGGCTGGGAAAAGTAAGATTTGTGATGACCATTTGTTCCTGGGATAGCTCAATGGCAGCTCTACACTAATTTCTAAGGCAGTTTTATCTGCTGCCCTTATGAACTTTTCTGTCATTGAAAAGGGTTCAAGGTCTAAGCCGTCATTCCTGCTCAAACTTTAGTATATGCCAGATCCAGACAATTGAATGCTTTTAGGGAAAGTTGTGACCTTGAACTCAATTCAGTATTTTATAGCAAGAAATTTTAGCGAGCAGAGGACAAATTTGATGTGCTTTCAGTAGCCTGTGTTGCCAGGGAGACGTGTTACAATACACTATTAGGAATCCAAGTGCACAAAGGCATTGTGCCTTGGTCATCCTGTCATGCAATGAAGATGTGAGGAAGTTATGAACACGAAAATCCCATTTCTCACCCATTCTAATGCGACTATTTGAAATCTGCTTGGCAGATTGGAGCCCTTTTGTTCCAGAGACCTGTGATTAGTTGCTAGTTAGAAATGCCAAATATAACTCCAAATATAGCTCAAAAATAAATTTTTCAGAATCAAGTACAAATTATTTTGTTCCCTCTGGTACTCATAACAGCTAGAGATAGGGGTTGGCTACTGTACAATGTTATGTCAGAGATGTTCAGGCTGTCCCTGAATAAGTTCATCCAAAATGAGAGCTGGCAGTAAAGCACTTGAGTTAGTTAATGCCACTTCATCTGTCTTCACTTCTACAACTGAACCCCAAAGAAAATGGTGGGGAGTGTAACAATGCGATGCATGAAATACTGACATTGCAGAGCATTTTGCTTTGCATACTTCTGACGGCATTGCTGCAGTGATGAAATTCTGAAACAGTAATCTGTATTATTTACAGCAAAAAAGATCTTTATTATTTTTACTGACATGTTGTAGGACAAATTGAATATTCAGGAGATCTGATGTCTACCTTCAGTTGCAGTCTTCTTCTGAAAGGACCAAGTACTTACCTGTGGCTGAAAAAAATGGTGCATTTCTTCTAGTTTGTTATCTGGTTAGCCTGTTTGTACGTATGAATGCTTAGGGACACCGGTGAAAGGTGAGAGGGCTGAACAGGTGAACCATGTTGCACATTAGTATCATGGACCTTCTCCTTGGCTTTTGAAGCCTCATATAAGGATAGCCTAGTCTCATGAACTGCTGTAAAGGAATATGTCCACAGTATGCAACCAACCCTGAGGGCATCATCTGGTGAGGAGGCCAAAGACTCATGAATTAGTACTGGGATTATGCTTATCCTTGTGCTGTACATCTACAGTTTGGCTCATGGCAGTCACGGGTCAAACAAGAGGAACATCTTAGGCAGCAAAGAACATTTCCAGATTTTGAAGGATTTCTTGCTTTTTCAGGTGTATAATTGAGTCCAGCTACATAAGAACTGAATAAAAATCAGAAAGCTACTGTTCTTTGAAAATGCCATCTTATTAAATTCAAAATACTTTCAGAAATAGATTTTGACATGTTTGTAAATAAGAAAGTAGAAGATAATTTTTTTCAGATTTTATTCTGGTTTTATACTACTAAAATTATTTAAAATGAATTCTGGAGTAATGTGTAGAGCTTAGTTTTAACTTCATGCTTTAGAAGTTATTCCTTTAGAATTTTTTATTATATTAAAATATTTATCTGAATTTTATAATATATATAATGCATTATGTTAAATTACAATAGTCCTTATTTCTCTTAAAATGTTTCAACAAAGTAATAAACATATATGATTGAACAATTTCAACTTTACTACAAATATTTTTTGAAATGGTGGCTTTTACTCCTGACACTGAATTACAAAATTATGTCTTCCAACCTGCTGATAAATAAATGACAGATTGACATATGAATGGTCTAGTGGTAAAAAATGAGAGAAGGAACTGAGTGAATTAATATGAAGCTGCTTCAGTAGAGACCTTAAAAAATGAAAAAGAATGTTGAAATCCACATCAAATTTAAGGGAAATCTGGCACAAAAGAATTCAGTGTAAGTATATGCTCTATGTATAGTTGACTCAGTTTTGTTTTCATAGAATCATAAAATCAACCAAGTTGGAAACAGCCTCTGAGATCATCAAGTCCAACCCTTGATCCAACACCACCACGGTTACCAGACTATGGCATTAGACTATGCCACATCCAGCCTCATCTGGAAAACCTCCAGTAACGGATAATCCACCACTTCCCTGGGCAGCCCATTCCAATGCCTGATTACCCTCTCTGTAAAGAATTTCTTCCTAATATCCAACCTAAACCTCCCCTGGCAGAGCTTAAGTCTATGCTGTCTTGTCCTACTATGAGTTTCCTAGGAGAAGAGACCAACCCCCATCTGGCTAAAGCCTCCTTTCAGGAAGTTGTAGAGAGTGATGAGGTCTCCCCTGAGCCTTCTCTTCTCCAGGCTAAACAACCCCAGTTCCCTCAGCCTCTCCTCGTAGGACTTGTGCTTGAGCCCCTTCACCAGCCTGGTTACTCTTCTCTGGACCTGCTCCAGCACCTCGATATCCTCCCTCAACAAACTGAACCTGAACAGGTTGTATCACAGAGTCTCAATCTGTAATTCCCAGGTAATAATCCAGCCTTGAAAAGAACAGGAAATATTCTTTACCATTGGCTTCAATTCATTGATTTACTTGAGCAGGGGGTCACAGGCAATAAATACTTCTCAGATGCTGTAATCCAGACTCAGTGATGCTGTTTGGAGATAGGTCCAGAAATAGATCAGTGATATCACTGTATGCAGACTCTTAATGTTTCAAGCTGCAGTCAAAATGACACTGCTGAATGGATTGTCAGCTAGATCCATGACAAAAAGATAATTAGAGTAGGTAGTACCATCTTGATTTGGTTCACATGATATTTTTGCTATAAATACATATGATTTCATTCTTACATATTTTGGATCGTTTGTTGCCTAAAATGAAAGAAAAGAACTTTCTATACAATATTAGTATAGATAAAGTACAGAGCATTGTCTAATTAAAGAACTTTAAGGCACACTAAATATGTAAGTGTATGATACAACATAGGAATTCTATAATTTTATAAGTAATTAATTATCATATCTAATGGATACATCCAACCTGAAAATTGTCCGGCCGCAGAACCTCCCTCAGGTCCACCCCTTGGCACACCTTCCCAGAACTGAGTTGGAGGTCTCAAGATCCCTTTCTTCTTCACCATCATCATCTTCAGGTCACATGCCTTCTTTAGAGCTTCTCCAAGGTCTCTGGGCCTTCTAGGTTGCTTTGACTACAATGATATCTTTCTAGGTACATGTCTTAAACAAAATGTACTTGCTAAAATCTTTTCCTTGAAAAGAACATTAAACAAAACCTGAAAAAATTTGGGAATTTTATGCAGAATGTGAGAAAGGGAGTTTAGTAACTGTTGACTGCTATACAGAAACTGCTATTTAGAAACTATACAGCTATATTAAAAATCTATATGCTACAAATCTTACGAATCATAAGGCATAAGCTTTAATGAACCAATTATTTCCATGGCAGGTAACAATCCACAGGGGATCTGAAAGAGGTATGTGTGGGGGCATATATTATTTAGATGAAAAATTAAATAAGGCATATTAAATATATCAGTCAACTCCATTTGAAAATGTGGAGGTGAGACACATCTGGGCACCTGATATAACCAGCTTCTCCTCATGGGCTTTTGTCCACCTTCCCTGAGAGTATGCTGCACATGCTCTTTGGGCCTGAAAACCTGCCCTCATTCATTCATTCATTCATTCATTCATTCATTCATTCATTCATGCATCATAATGCTGGGCATTTCTGAACTGTATGCTTATTTTGATGGATATGATACATTCAGAGCCTTCTATGTTTTATGAAAAGTAGAGGCTAAAAAGAATTAAAAAAATAGAAAAGGGTCAATGGATCTGTAATTTTTTTAATTCCAAACAATATTTCCTACTTTTTAGAGTAAACAGACATCTGAAGAACATGCAATGGAATCTTTTATCCATTATAACAGTGTCACCATTGACTGGTTGTATACAATAAATATCAAATCAAAGTATTTGACTTGGATGAAAGTAAAGTTAGGCATGAACATCATGTTTCATAATTCTATAAAAATCTTGTTTCTGGGCAGTTGATTTGCTCTTGGAAGCTCCCAGGTCTATTTTTGAGTAAGAACTGAGTCTCATTTTGCTTACTTTTCTTCTTTTTCTGGGAAAGATTACAAAAGAGAAAATCAGTACCTTGAAGATACAATGACCTTCACACAAAAAATTACTTAGAATTTAAATTGTTGATGACTTTCATAATTGCCCTTTTTATTTTATATCACTTTCAGTTACTTTATTATAAGACATTAATCCTTTCTTCATTTTAGATGTTTCATTATGCATAATATCACACAGGAGTAAGACTTCAGTGACTCTCAAATACTACATTATTTCTGTGTAATTTTGATACTCAGGCTGGGTTTTCTGAGTTTGTAACTGCAAATCTCCTATATGTTTTCAACAACTGAAGACAGAATATCATATTCTGGAAGGCTACTGGGCCTATTATTTTTCATTTGATTTCTCTATAACTATGAAGTATTTAACTTAGGTTAACATTCTTATCAGCAGAATTACCAACTTACTACTCTTTAGTTTTTAGTTTATATCTAGCTCTGCTAACTGAAAGATATTTTCCCTCTGGAAATTGTTCCATATTGTGTTAGAAGAATTTGAGTTAAGAAAGAATACATGCATAGTCCTGCTCTTACTGGACAGGCAGTCATAGCAAATCTCCCTACTACTGAAAAGCTGAACTGCTTTTTGGTGGTGTTGGCAGAAAGGTCACCATCTCATTTATCTTTCTATCATCGTTTCATCTTCAGCTGTACTCTTGATAGGTCAGTGCATTCAATATATTGATATATTTTTAGGATTTCTTCAGCATTCCTAAATGTTCATGAGCACATCTGTCTTCCACATAACATACTGATTTGCAAATGATTGCAGCTAGAGAGAAGCACTAGTGTATAGAAGAGAGCAGTGAAAGTTCCACCTCCAAGTCCTAGGATGAAAAAAACACCACAGTTTTTTATCAAATTCCTTCAAAGGAGAATCATATAATCATTAAGGTTGGAAAAGACCCCCAAGGTCATTGAGTTCAACCCCTGACTGAACACCACCATGCCAACTAAACTATAGCACTAAGTGCCATGACCAGTCATTCCTTGAACGCTTCCAGAGGTGGTGACTCCATCACCTCCCTGGGCAGCCCGTTCCAAAGTTTAATCACCCTTTCACAGAAAAAAATTCTTCCTGATGTCCAGCGTGAACCTCCCCTGGCACAGCTTGGGGCTGTGACAAGCTCCTCTTGTCCCGTTGCTAGTTAGTTGCACTGGAGAAGAGGCCAGCACCCACCTCACTACAACCTCCTTTCAGGTAGTTGTAGAGAGCAATAATTAGGTCTCCTCTGAGCCTCCTTTTCTCCTAAACACCCCCAGATCCCTCAGCCACACTTCATAGGACTTGTACTCCAGACCCTTCCTCAGCTTTGTTGCCCTTCTCTGCACTCACTCCAGCACATCAATGTCTCTCACAGTGAGGGGCTCAAGGCTGAACACAGCACTCATGGAACGGCCTCACTAGTGCTGACTACAGGACAATCACCTCCTTCCCTAGTCCTGCTGGCTCTGCTATTTCTGATATAGGCCACCTGGGCACACTGCCAGATCGTGTTCAGCTGACTGTCAAATAGCACCCCCAGGGTCTTTTCTGCTGGGCAGCTTTCCAGGAACTCCTCTACAAGCCTGTAGCTTGAGAAAGCCTATGACTGTTAGATCAATGTCTCCTGAGGATGACAGCAAGAAAGGAAGAATTCCACTGCATCAAGCAGAGGACAAGTATTCCTGAAACTGCTGTTAGCATCAGATGGGAAGTGCTGTGCAAAAATTAAACCTGTTCTGAGTAATTCCCTCAGTTAAAGTTTATGCCCTGATGCAAAAGTTGAATGCATGTGTATTTCACATAACTGCTATGGTGATGTTATCTAGTTATTTTACTTCCAACTAAACTTCACAGAACTATAATAATGTGGTGATTAGAAAATTGGATTTATGTTCCTCAATACCACCAAAGTGCTGTAAGCCTGTTCAGTCTGGCATCCTAAGGCAGTTTGTGAAGTGCGCACTACTTTTTTAAAACAATGTTTACAACATCACTTAATGCTTTCAACATGACAAATCCATCTCCTTGAAAAAGTAGGGGGAGCATTTATAATATGTACCGCTTTTTTTTTTAAAAAAGTCCACGGTCCAGTCATTACTATGGTCTTATCTGCAGTGTTCATCAGAGGACAGTGCAATGCTTGCCACCTCTCAGAACTGATACACAGTTGTACAACTTGGGTGTTCAAATTAGGTTGCATTGATTGTGTCTTTGAATTCTGCATTAAAAATTACCTTGAGTGGTTTTAGGATAGTGACCCAGGAAGGTTTAAATTTAAAATGAATGACCAGGACTTCAGCTTTAGTTGCTGTCATATTAGGAATTATACTGAAAAAGCTCTTACAGCCTCCCTGTGTGCTGGGAAAATCTGATGACACCTTGTCAAAATCCTCACTTTATTCTTTCTAGTTTTACATTAAGTTGCTGTCTGCTGGGAACAAGTCTAATCACAGCTGGAGTTCAAACTAAGGTGTATTTCAGAAACCCCAAGCAACCGTCCAGGGCTGTCATAATTACAGAGATGGGTGCTCTGCCTCTGCCCGGCATTGGCAGGGGACAAGTTCCAGAACCTACTGATTACAGGGGCTGGTAAGACAAACTCTGAACTACAACACAGTCTGCATCAGTCTGCATGTGCTGTTGCAGTCTCAGCAGCTTCAGTGTCACAGACTGACTTGGTAAATACAGCATGTGGCTGACAGTCACATCAGCCTGCCTGCAGAGATCCTGTGTTGCCTGGGTGAGTTCAGAATGCCCTTCTACAGTGCACGCACCAGCAGCCTGAGCCATGTGTGTGGTCAGGGAGACCCAGCCTGCGATTCAACCTGGCTGCCTGGAAGGCACTGGGGATGCAGTAACTGTAAGGGCTGAGAAGGAGATGCCTCTTAATGAATTCTTCTTTTAATGTGAATAGCCACAGGTTTGCTTTTGTGGTGAAGTCTAACCATGTTCTCTCTTCTCGGTCAAAACTTAATATTTAATATAAATTATTTATATGCCACATATTTATGTAAACCTATTGAAGAAACTAGGTAGTGGCATCCAGTTATCCTTTAACTGCTCCTTAGATTTGTGCAGCTCCTTTGAAATATTTGTATCGTTGTTTCAAGAATTAGTAAAACAAATTCATTATATATATGAAGAATATGCTTGCATGTTTGTATATTTTGAGCTTGGGCCGGCATTGCTTCTTTGTGGATCTTGCCTCGTTAAGGAATTCCCAGTATAATAAACATCTTTGTATCCATTTCTTCCCTGCCTTCCAAAGACTAGATAACCTGTCTCTTTCTCCTTTTCATCGTGGGTCTATCTGGAGAGAGGATCTCCAAAGACAACGGGGAAACACCATACAACACCCCTGCTTTATGTTCTCTTTGGCATCCACTTAATAGGAAATTCCATATCAGGACAGAACAAACAATATATAATGAAGAACTGTATAGCCACTCTGAGAATCACAGAATGGTTTGGGTTGGAAGGGACCTTAAAAGACCACCTAGTCCAACCCTCATACAACAACCAGGGATATCTTCAATTAGATCAGATTGCTCACAGTCCCATCCAACCTGGCCTTGAATGTTCCCAGGGACGGGACATCCACCACCTCTCCGGGTAACCTCAGTGTTTCAGGACCCTCCTTGTAAAAAAATTTTTCTTTATATCAAGGACGATCCTTCTTATATCCAGTCTGTCCCCATCATCCCCATTTGTCCTTTGTCTGAAAGCATCCAGTAGTAAATATCTAGGAAACAGCAAAAGAACAAAGAAAAAAATACAGTAATTCTGCCTTCCAGCTTGCAGTAGCCTGCTGCTTACTGAACTAGATCTTTGCATCTAATGTGTATGTTTCTGGTTAATTGCTTCCATACTAAATTTAAACTGTTTTTTTTGTCTTTCCCCTCCCTTGTCTAGTTCCAAAAATCTGGAGATTTTAGTCCCGAGTTTCTAAGATTACAAACTTTCCTGTTCTAAAAGTGATAAATCAGGTTTCACTGTTTCTATTCTGTAGGTATGTAATAGAATCTGACTTCTTTTTTTTTTTTTTCCCCATTTATTTTATTCCCAGTACACTGGTGAAAACGTCATTGAAAACTTCCTGAATTATATGCGCTTCTAAAGGTACATGACGTCTAGCAAAAAAACCCCAGATTTGAAAAAATGTGTACATATAACATTATCTCATTTGAGTCTCTTGGGGAGAAGTAAGAAAAATTACCTAGAATAAGTACCAAGTTTCATATTTGACACAAACAAATCTATGCCTGCTTTGCTTCAGGAGGCATTTTTTCATATGAGACCAGTGTAGCTTTTCTGCTGTATTTTTAACATTTGTAATATGCCAAACCATATGCAGTATTATTATTCATAAAAAGTTTCTGAATTATTTTCTTTTTAGATTTTTTTATTCCCTCGATGACCTACAAGATCCTTTTTTATTAGTTTGCTCCAGTAAGTAATATATCATGATCAAAGTAACTTATCATATAGGGCTGGAACTTTGATTTGGGAAATGACCAGCCACTTTGCGCTAATAGCTTAAATTATTTCCTCAGGGTTTTCAACCTGAGCTGTTGTTTTGTAAGTCACAATGTAAACTGTCATCTTCCCACATGGCTATTTTCAGTTAAGTATTAATTTCTCAACTCTGTTTCTTTTACTTGTTTGTAAGGGTGGTATTGATGATCTCAAAATGATCAGGATTTGCCTGTACAGCTCTCTGCATTAACTCCAGGGTATACTTTTTCTTAGACTTTCCTCTGGTTTGGGGTTGTTTGGGTTTTTTTTAATCTTTAACCCCATAACTCTTTCTCTCCCCCAAGACCTGCAAGTATCGTCTAGATGTTGGCTTTCTCCCAAATAAAAATATACTAACTCTTGTTAATATCAATAAAAACCCAAATGTTTTATATTCTACAGAAACAGCTCACATCCCAAAACAAATCCAAATAACAGTCTTCAGTAAGCTTCTAAAGGAGTGTTAAACATTCTGAACATATACACTGATGGTATAAGGGCAGAGGCTGGTGTGTCTATTTTAAATAGATGTTTGGCATCGGCCATACGGTCCAAATTTTCTCCCTTGGTTGTTGGATGAAACGTGTTTTCTTTTTTACATCTTTCTTCAATGCTTTTGGGTCTCTGTACAAGCAAAGCATTCTGTTAGTTTCTTTCTTTGTGTTAATCAATTCTCTGCTGGTTCCTATGTTTCCGAGTGAAGAAACCCTCAACTTTCAGGCAAAGAAAACTCAGGACAGAAATTGCTGCTTAATTGTGCTCTTCTGGCTTTACTCTTTTACTCCATTAGAGCTTCTTTATTTTCTGGAAGCTGACCTCCAGGTCATCCACAATTGTACACAGATAAACTCTACACTGTGTGTTTATCGTTTAACAGGGGTAAGCTGGCCCTTCTGTGAGCTAAGTTTTTACTTTTGTTTTCCTACTGCTGGGTTCTTTCAGCACCAGATTTCTTCTGGCTACAAACTGTGTGTGTTTTTAGAGTCAAAACCTCCTACAGGCTTAATTTTTGTGACATATCACCCTGGTATCCAGTGACAGGATGTGTGTAAGTGGTTCAAAGCTGCACCATGGAAGGTTTAGACATTAGGAAACATTTTTTTACTGGGAAGGTGGTCAAACCGGCTTCCCAGAGAGGTGATCAGTGCCCCAAGCCCATCAGAGTTTAAGAGGCATTTGGAAAGGGTCCTTAACAACATTAACTTTTGATCAGCCCTGAATTGGTCAGCCAGTTGGAGTAGATAATGTTTGTAGGTACCTTCCAATTGAAATTATTGTATTCTAAATTAAGAAGTAAATAAATGCTCCTTAACAACTTCTTCTCTGGAGCAACAAGGAAAAGTGAGCACACTAAGTGAATGTACTAGCTAACAGCTGAGAGTCCACAAAGAACAAATGACCTCAAAAATCATTGCCAAAGTATTTATTGACCTGTTTTTTTCAGTTGCTAACAAGGTAACCTTATCTCATTTTCATATAAGAAAGGTGACACTTAAAATGACAGCTGGGCCACTGTGCAAGAGAACTTGCAAAATCATAATAGAATAAAATTTTTAAAAATGAACATGCTAAAAATACAGCCACACTACATATAAGAACAACATAAGAAAATTAGATGAGAATAGAAAAAATTAAAAAAACCCTGTCCATTGGAATTACTTGGGGCTGATAAAATATAGTTTTAAGAGTCTTTAAAGACGTATCCCAAATAGAGATCCCTTAGAACCTACGGAAAGGACTCTGGGGGAAAACTCCAGCTTTTTCAAAATGGATCCAATCCATTTTTATTACTAATATTGGATTTTTAAAAGATTTTTATTAGCAATATTGATAAGAAATGCATTACCAGCAGTGATTGCTGAGGGTTTAGATGAAGTGATTTTGCATTTATCACTGTTAGCCCAACATGTTAAAATTGGTAAATCTTGCATAAATAGTTTTCATTGAAAGTGGAGCAAGAGATGAACTTGCTACATGACCTCATATTACTACTCCACCTCTGAAGGTAGAATCAATGAGGGTTTAAACATTCCTGAGTAGCAACCTGTCCAGTTTGCTCTTAAAAACATTCACTGGTGGAAAATCGCAAGCTCTCTAGACAAACTGTCTTACTACTTAACTATGCTTACAGCAGAAGGGTATCTTAATGTTTAACCTCAATCTCCCCTGCTGCAATTTTAATTCCATAAAACTGGTTTAAAAATCATGAGATTTTAAAAGTAATATCCCTTGGAATCTTTATATTATTTGCCTTCTAGTGTTTGATCCTTTCAGATTAACCTTTCGAAATATCTCTAAGCAGCCATGAGAACTCAAAGCTTATTTTCTGAAAAGTGAAAGCTGAATTTCTTGTGATATAATATAACTCTGCAAACTGGGTTTTCAAGAGGGAAAAAACCCTACTAAAAATTGTAGGGCTTGTAATAAATATACAAGAGCAAGAAAGTGTCTATGAGAAATACACGATGTGTGGTGTGCCAGGTTCTGTTAGTCTACATCATAATTAAGTGTACATTATCCTTAAGAATGCAAAATTGTGGGCCTTTTTTTTAATGTATAAATGAATAATTTTTAAGATGTTTTCTATAAACTGCTTCCACTAAAAACATGCCATACAAAAAAAAAAAGCATGCTGTGCATATTTAAGTGTTATAAACCATATCAACCGGAACAAGCAAATTTGGGGCTACATTAATTTTTGAAAGTATTTCTAATGTTAACTAATGTGTGTTCCTGAAACCTATTTATGAGACACCATTATTGCAAAGAGATACTCTAACTCTGCTATACATTTGGGAAGTTAGACCTTTCCTAAGGTTTCTTCTCAGTACAATTAGTTACAATTTTAATTGTTTTAGGTAAGGGAGAAAAAAATTCAAAAATCAAGTTTCAGTAACATTTGTAATATGCAAGTTTTAACCTGATTAAATGGCTGTGTCTCTCAATCCTGCATTCATTGTATTGTTAGGGGGAAAAATTATCAATGTAATAGTGCATTTCTTTGCTTTTAGCAATCCTTCAGCTCAACTTTGTTGTGCCTAGTATTTTCTTTATCTGACATAGGACTGAAGATGAAGGGCTGTAAAATGCTTAGCTTCCTACACCAAAATTACTTTCTTGTACAGTTTCAGATGCTAGTGCAGTGCTGCTACCATCTATGCCTGAATTACTTGGGAACTGGATTATTGCAATACATTGTACATGGAAAGAAAGCATAAATCAGATAAGAAGCAGAGCTGATGCAGGATGCACTGAGATAAAACATGGGTGCTGTTTTTTAAGTGCATTACAAATTATTGGTTTTGACCTATAAAGACTTAAATCTGAAGACCAGCAGGACTTTGCAATAATGCTTTTTATTTGTTTTTGACTGCCTGCCTGGTTATTTCATTGGGTTCCCTGTAGGTTTTTCTCATTACATGAAAGATAAACTTTTTGCCTTTTAATTTCTTCCTTACTTTCATGATTTAATAATTTATGATATTTCTCCTTCATTCGTCTCTTCCTTTAGCTGAGTATTCTTGTCTAACCTTTTTCTTCCATGAAAGCTGTACTTTGTATCTTCTCAGACTCTAACTGAATTCAGTTACTTGCAATGCATTTGTGCAGTAACATAGTCTCTTCCCTGTGAGAGCATGACACAGATGGAGTGAAGTCCTGATTTTGGACTGGGTCTATGCACACTACAGTAACAAAATCAGTTATGATACTGGCTAATATTCATATATATGCCAAATGATAAGAGTGGCATGAATTAGAATTTGATTTCATTCAGACCATTTTTGGAAGAAGACGTATTGAGTGTTCATCACATTAGTGCACACATTTCTAATAGATCACAACATTACTTTGAGCTCTTGATCTTTGCTTTAAAACTAGTGTTGATATAAATCCAAATAAATAAATGAATCAAGAAATAAAATATTTTCTTTCTTAGTCCTCAGCAAAGGGCTCTGTTGTGCAAATTGCTAAAATACACAGATATCAAGGTTTGGTTATTCCATGGAAGGATATTTATCTAATCCAAACCTTTGGAGGTGTGCAATGGAGCCTAAACTGTGAGCATCACACACAAGGTTCTTTTGGAAGGGAAAGTAGGGACCTGAAATTCATGCCAAAGAGTCATTTAGATGAAATAGGAGTTCGCTGTAAATTTTTGCACACTTTTGACCCTTTTGAAGCTTTCTCAATACTATTTTATACAGCAGACTTTCAGAACTGCAGAGTTAAAAGAGAAAAGTGGGAGTTGCCTTTTTGCTTCATGCTCACCACGTTTAAAGAAATCAATCTGAATGAAAGGCATTAGTGATGAAGATAAAACCTACCAGATAATTTCACTGTATGAAGATTCTAAATACACTGTAACACTGTAACACAACACTGTTACACTGTAACACTGTAACAGATGCCTCTGTGTGTTCATGTGCACACACACACTCACACACAGAGGCATTTACATGAACACATACACATATATACCATGAGAATACGTGGAGATGGGGATGGGATCAAAACGTGCTCCAGTCTCATGTTGTAATAAACACTCATTTTTCATGAATACATACACCTCCGCCGTAGTTTCAACAGAGACAGTTTGTAAAGTGAACATCTGTGTTCCTTACCAGATGCTCAGTGTAGGAATATGCTGGAAATCAGATCTGATTGCTACAACACTGCTGTGTCTCTCGCTTCTACCCAGGAGCTTATTTGAGAGTAAAGGCTTTCAGGAATAAAGACAGTGCCTGATGTTCTCCCTGTGTGTCTGGCTATTCTTAAACTGTGATTCAAGGAATCACCAGGAAAACACAATCCAAACAAAAGCAGATACTCAACGAGTAAGATTCTGATCGAATTTAATGAATCATTCTAAGGTTTTCCCTTCTGTTGGAGCATGCCTGTGACCCATAGCACATAATAAGCAAAGAAAAAACTCAGGTGTCCCAGGTTACTAAAACAGTAGTCTTGCTATGCTGAATTTATTCATTGACCATTATGCTGTAATTTTATCTTTGCTGGTGATGTCCATTTTAAATCAGACTGTAATAGATTGCAGAAATGCATAATTTTATTATTATGTTATATTGTCTTCTATTATTTACTATAATAGTAAATATTTAGGCTGGAATAGGCTGGAATGTCTCCCAGGAATTGTATTCTGATTTTGTGTTAAAATAAAATAAACCTAGATATTCTTGCAAGAAGCTAGTCTGGGTCACTAGTATCTAGTTAGTACAGAGAATTCAAATACTTGTAGCAGTATTTCTTTCTGGAATTTGCTTGTTCACCTCGTTTCTACAAAAAGCAATGCAAAAATGGCCAGGACTTATCACTCATAACAATATGACAGAGACCAACTTCTGTGTCATTAAACAAAAAGAAAAACATTAGTCTGGAAAGACACCAACAGAGACGTGAAACCCATTCTCTGCTGGAGCTATTAAAAACAGTGAGGCAAAACTTGATGTAGGCCAACCTCCTTCTGTACAGGCACACTCCATTTGTTATGAAAAATAGTCCAATTATGCTCCATTTCAGCATGTAGAAAAATGATCTAACCAGGTAACCATAGATAATAAATCCAACATGTATAAATGGTCCCAGTGCCATTAGTTGCCAGACTGAGGCAATTTAGCCCAAAAGAAAACTAATAGTTTTAGCACTCACTGAGGAGAGATCCAAGACATTGTAGCATGACTATATCCCAGTTCAAACCCATTACTGAGAGGAACAAAAGAAAAAGAATTTGATTTCTCAGTAAACATATGGCACAAGCCAAAAAGCTCCTATGTAGCATAGCTAAACTGGAGAGAAACCTGCGCTTAACAGAGCTCAGAAACACAGCTGGGCAAAGGGGTCAAAGTGAAGGCCTCCTGAAAGAGCTTCTGCTTCTCACTTTTTCCAGGCACTTGTACCCTTTAACTAGCAGAAAGATAGGCTAGTAATCTGAGGTTATAAAGAGGTTCACATCCTAAAGCACACATGGCAGTTGCATTTCTATAATCACAGAATATTCTGAGTTGGAAGGGACCCCACAAGGACAATCAAGTCCAGCTCTTAAGTGAATGGCTCATACAGGGATCATACTACCTGGGAGTTATTTGTACCAGGCTCTAACCAATTGAGATAATCTCAGGGTCATAAGCAGAAACTATCCTTCCAGTTCTTGATTTCAGCAAACATCCAGTTCCCCACCATCAGCTAGGAGCTGAAGTGTGAGCTGGCTTCTCTTTCAGGATAAAAACTTCCTAAACTGAATAGCAAAATGAAGGATGACAGATTTTTTATGATATGGTGGAAGAAAGGCTTTCTTACACAGTTTTTCAGTCACTGATGTGAAGTGTTCTCTTACCATTTTGAAGATGCTTTCCTGCCTAAAAGTTCCTTTCTGAAAAGGAACATAATACGAAGTTTGAATCTGAAAATGCTTCATAGTCATATACCTCATGATTTAAGATTGCCTCCATTTAGTGGAGAAGAAAGGAAAAGCCTGAAGAAATAATGGGTGCTGTGCTGTACAGTTGTACTGAATGAGACCCTGTGATTCCCAGTTCTGCTGCAAACTCTGCTCAGCAGAGGTACACTGTAGACAGCATAAACACTGAAGAGATTAGAGTTTTGTTTAAGGAGCAGAGACATAATTCTCCATTAAATCCCAGATTTTATGTAAAGGAAATATTACCAAGTGATAAGCTCTGGTAAGTATAGGAAAAAACTCTTAAGGCTTCTCCTGTCTGACATGGCTCTTGCTACTGAGTTACAGGAGATGACTTAATCTATTGATGGCTGTGGACCTTTTTCCACATATCTGAGAAAGACAGAAATAGAATGAGACAGAAAAAAGCCTATCTGCTGCATGTTGATCAGGTAGAGAGAGGAGGTCTGATGTTACTCTTTAAAGCCTAGTGCTTCTGAAGGGACACATTTAATTGTTCACATCCGCTATGACCCCCTGGAGAAACATTGACATTTCTGGGCATGCACTCAGCAATGCCTCTTATGTTCTGTCTTAGCATAGCAATTACACCAAATGCTACCAAGTAATTGGATTATCAGAGTGTTTGAAAATGTATAAACCTTACCACGTATGCCAGTAGTGGTGGACATGCACATGTGCAGGGTATTGGAATGTCATAGAACCAGGTGTGCTGGGGTCCTTTAGTTAGGGATATTTTGACCTAGAGGATTTAGTACGAAATTCTAATACCCTTCTGCTGTAAAGTACAACCAACTGTAATCCAGGCTATGGTAAACATCTTTGAAATGCACTATATATTATAGACTAGCTGCACTGCTGCTGACCTCTCTCTGTAACATTTCCACTGCAGGCAGGACAAAGTGCAGTCCCCCTTTCTTTCAAATTTATTTAAAAATTACATTAGAGATTCTTTTCTGCCAGCTGCATTGAAAATGCCTCTTGATTATCCTATCATGATGCTGTTCTCATGGATGCACTAGAAAATAATAACTTCTAAATTACTAAGTGTCTTAGTTCATAAAATTTCAGTGTATAAACATTCTGTATTCATTGTTACTCCTGTTGGGAACTATATAGGTTATTCTGATAAACTAGGTGGATGTCCTCATACATATTATGATAACAAATTGCATAACTGTCACACAGTGGGTACTGTTCTTCTCTTCCTATTTCAGCTTTCAGCATCCTAAAGGGAATCACAGCTTGGTTTCTTTTTCTTCAGGAGTGGAAAAGCTCATTAGCCAAAGGAAGACCAGCAACAGTTAAGATAGTGACAGCCATATGACAGGTCTACTACCATTAGGGAGTATTTGTCTGGTAAAAAAAAAGAATATTTTCCATGCGGATCAATGCTCTTGCAGAAGCCCATATAAACACCTTTTTTCACCTTTGGCATTTCAGATCCAGGGATCCACTTGGAGGATAAGAGTTGAGTGTTTGTAATACAGCAGCTTGACAAGCTATCTTGAGAGAACCTCCACCTTGTACATGACAGCTCCTGTTTTGGTCAGTTCATTTGGAATGAACCAATATTCAATCTTTCACAGGTGTCTGAACCTCTACAGATTGAACCACAGACACAGTTTAGTAGCAGAAACCAGAACAGGCTTTAATCTTTGCAGATGACATTCAAGGCACCAATAAGTTATTTATATATATGCTGCAGTGGTTTTCTTAGCATAAGTGCTGCTACTGTTTGTATCTAACAGTGGCTCAACCATATTGTTTGTCGGCGTTGGATGCTGGCTTCAGTGTGATGTTACTAACATGAAACATTTTTGGACAGAGTCCACTCACCATATCTCTTTAATGCTCATTTTTTGCCATTTGGTTTTGCTATGCTGCTGCTTTGACCATTTTCACATTAGTTATATCACGTATTTCACTGACTTTCTGTGGAGCTACCCAATGAGAAAACCAAACACAACACAGAATGTGTTCAGTTCTCTGAGACTAACAAGATTATGTTTTGTTGGTTTGCTGTTCTACACACTGAAAAAATGTTGGTAATGAGAAATATTTTAAAGATTTCCAGAAATATTATTATTTCAAGCAGATTTTAAAAATTATATAACTAAAGGAGATATATTGTTTTGCACATGTTTATCCTCTGGATGCAGATCTTTGCTCACTACTTGCTTCAGGTGAACTTTGAAGTTCTTATCTTTGCAAAATGATTTTTTGTAATTCATAGAACATGTATTTTTACTGGAACAGAACTTTGTTCCACATGTATTTTAAAACAACAAACTGCAAAACCTTCTTTTCCATTTGAATTTACAGCAGAAAGTTTACAGTTTTCCACTGATTGACAGTAGAGTATTTGAGAAGTATCAAAACCACGCTGAATTTCTTTAAAAAATAAATTTATTGTGTTTTCTCGTTATCTGTTGTGATTCTTGGGAGACTTTCAAATATCACCCTGGTGCCACTGTATATGTCTCTCTGAGTGGCACAGTTTATTCAATTCTGCTTATTCTAAAAGCTTTTGATGTTAGCTGTGATAATTGGAATTGTTTGTGCTGTATTAATCTAGGAGGATACAGATCAAAACTGCCAGAGTGTGAGATTGAGCTGACTTTGAAGAAATGAACACTTACAAGAGCAGCTGCCAAAATTGCCACAGAGACATTAGGAATAGAAGCTATGAATATGCCCCATCTAATTTTTTTTCTTGTGAGACAGAAACTGTCATAGAGTTAGTCATGTTGATTCAGGTCTAACCACTTGAGTGTTCTTTTTTCTCATAGTATTTTGTTTACAGGCTGACTGACACACTCATCTTACAGACTAGGACTACAGGCTCTTAAAGGCACTATCGTGGAGTTTGGCAGAACCTGCATATTGGTGAGGTAAAAAGGCTCTGATACCCTCCCAGGTAACACTTGGAGCCAAGGAATATTATTGTCACTTGGGTTGCAAAGCTCAGTTTTCCCTCTCTGGGAACCCAATACTGTCCAGCATCACAGTGTTAGAGAGAAGGAGAATCCATCTTCATTTCAGTGCTTACTGCACCTAATGATAAGTGATTGCCTGAAGATGTAGGCAACTTTTGGACAATTTCTGAACTTGCAAAAGTTGCAGCTGCAGTTAACCAGATTCCAAGGTTTCTACAGAAACACGTGAAGAGTTGTGAATAGCTGGATCTCTGTAACTAAATTATTCCCTTTAGTTGTTAAAAATTAGGAAATTATACCTCTGATCAAAATGCTAAGCAAATTTTCCTGAATTACATGGAAAACTGAAATATTTAAGTATACTTGGTTTTGAGCTTCCAAGGCATTAGGTAAAACAAAACAAAATAAAAAAGCTCTTTCAGACTAGAATCAAATTTGAATAAAAAATATTAGCTGAAATTTGAAAATTTAATGTTTAATACTAAAAACCTGAACATCAATGCTCTGATTATTTTTTCTTGTACCTACTTGATAAAAATAAAACTGCGTTTGACTTTTTCAGAGATGAAAGAACCAAGGTTAAGTCTTTCAGCCAGGTACTCATCTAGTTTTACCAATCAAAGATGATACTACTAATTGGGCCCATATAATCTTACAGTGAATTTGTCTTCAGAATTGCTGCTGTTTTAATATTCCATCAATATACCCTGAGTTTTTAAAAATTATTTAAGGGCCCTACCAAATGTCTCTTTCCATTCCTCTTTTTTTTTTTTTTGTTTTAAATTCCTTTCACTGGTCCTCCACTTCCTCCTTTTGTTGAAATGGAATTAAAAGACATAAAAATTGCAGGCATGCCACATAAATTGGGAACAGAATTGTAACAGAATTAAAATCAAGAAAACAAAATGATTTTTTGGGAGGAAGATGAATTGTAAAAGAATGCTCACATATATAATTGATTTTGGTTTTTTTTTTTAGAAATCACACCAAGTTATCAACTTTTTATGGTTTTTCAAACAACATGGCAGCTGTGAAATGCAACAGAATGACTAAGAGGTGGATGAGTTGGGGAAGCCCACATGAGATGTGGAGCTGACTGCCTTTGTGATAAGAGCTATTCCATCATAAAAATATTTGGGTGACATTTTTTAAAATTATTCTACTGAGGATCCTCTAGTGTATCACCAGAATTCCGAGATGGATTAAACATGACTTCATGTGGTCTAGAATATCTTCCTTATTGGTTGTCTAGCTCTAGGACCTTTGCCCCAGAGTTCATGTTTTTTCTCATAGGACAGAGCTCATGTGGGTAACTTGTGCGGTTCAGAAGAGAGATTTAAACAAGCCCATTTCAAAAGGCAAAACCATAGAACGTGGTAAAATATAATGTAGTACTTCCAGTCACACTGGTAGGACAGCACTGCCTGAAGTTTGAGAAAGGAGAGAAATGGAGAGATTTCATTTGACTTTTTTACACTTTCTGGAAGTGGCCTTCCTGCGGATAAAGGATTTAATATTGTTAATGCTATACATTTTTGTTCTGCTCTACTCCTTGTCAATACAAAAGTCTAATTCTCTTTATTCTCTCTCTCATATGGGCCTAATTCGATTCCCCAGGAGAATGAAGTACAAAACTTATTCTTTTTTCAAAACTGAAACTTGAAAGATTCATCAAACTGCATCTGGGTTTGTGTTTCTTGCCAAGCACCAGGATCTTTTTCTCTCTCTGGGAGCAATGCAGTGATAGTTATAGCTCCAAAAATTGTGGTCTAAACTCTGAGTTTTATTTCTACATATCCATATTTATCTAGCTGTATAATGGCGTGCAATAATGAATTAAGAAATACGCATTCCACCCTGAACAGAAAGCAGTGAATGAATGTTGCCAACAGGCTGTTTTGAAAGGGGGAAAAGCCTTGCCTGAATTTACACTCAGATAAAGTATTGCTTTAGTGTGATTTAATATTCTATTAATCAGGCTTGTAACTTGTACAAGGAGTCCTCTTCCTCCTTTGACCTTTGGATTATTTAATATTCCTCTAACATGATAACCATTTGAAGTCAGCTCTTCTGGTTCTTCCATTGTACATCTTCTGGATAAATCTGCAGTGCAGAGTGGTATTTAAAAGGTTAATGCAGGTTAATTCAGAAGGGTTTAGTCAGAACAGAACAGTTAGAGCATCTCTCCTTTTTTGTATTGCCTTATCTGCAAATGTCCAGCCTGCTCAGCTTCTCTTTCATTATACAGCCTTGACCTGGAAACCTGTTATGATAATTTGCTTGGGCTGGAAGGTCAAAGTATGTGCCTAGGTTGTAACTTCTACAGCGTGTTGCTAGTGAGGTGCCACATATGGTTTCAGATCTGGGACATCTCACAAGACAGACCACTTAGTAATATCCAGCCTCATTCAAATCTGGAACTTTAGGCAATAGATGGCAGTGTTGTACTAAAAACTTTGGCTGGCAAGGGAAGGTGACTTCAGGGTCCTGCTGATGGCACCCTGTATCCCTGACTCGAGAAGAGTGCGCCTCATCCATGCTCAGTGCACACCCCCGCTGTGATCCTCGCTCCGTCAGGGCTGAGAGGCTGCTCTGAGCCCCTCCCTGGGTTCATTGCCCTCCTCAATAGCTGCCTCAAGGGAGAAATAGGCTCATCACTTCTCCTCTCTCCTTTTGGTCTTTTGTTTGTAGTCTGATGATTAATAGCTCCAGGTGAGTAATAACAAAAGAGAAAAGTTACTTGTGTGTACTGCTGTTATTGAATAGCAGGCAGATTAAATGCTGCATGATGCTGAGTTTTCTAAATGAGAGTATTTACTCAAATTTGCTTCCCTCTCTTGTGTGTGTATTTTTTTTATGCTGGTAGAGAGTCTTCATAAATCAATAGGTTTTACAAGGGACTATGTATTTTAGCAGCAAATTGTCAGTTACAATTCTTTGCTACTCGGTTTGTCCTCCAGCACTGTTTACTTCATTGCTCCCTATTAATCAATGTATCAGAGGTGAAGACAGCTAGGAAAACTTGTGCCGGATGTTTCTGTTCATTCATTTATTCTGTGATTTGTTAGTCTGCCCATCCCTAAGAGCCTTCCTGTACTGACTCAAGTGGATCTACATCATCCCAAGGGATACAGGAAGAAAGTGCTGATTTTTAATTTCTACCGAGCTGAAGTCTTAGTTTTTTTTATTTAAAACAATGAAAGCCTCTATTTTGCAGTTCTGAGTGGTTCTGTACCAAGCTGTTAAAAGTTGAAGCCCACAACCACCTCAAAGCCAGGTCAGCTTTGTCTAATCTGGCAATTGAAACAATAAGTCATGGATGTTAAGTGTCTTGTCCAAGGTCACTCTTGCTCAGTAGCAGAAGAGGGACAAGACACAGAATTCTTACTTCTTCATTTTGTTTCTTCTCATCTTCTTTATCCAGATTTAGTCACCAGACTGCAAAGAAAAACTGATTTTCAGGTACAATTAAATCCTAAAAGCTGCAGGCAGAATGCTGTTTCAAGTCCCAGTAAGAACAGTCATTGAGCAATGCTGATCAACTACATTTCCCAGATGGAAAGATTGCATTTCCCTCACCTCTTGCAAGTAACCCCCAAGAAGGGAAAAAAACTTTGTTTGAGTGTATCAGTTATTGAAAATTACTTGCTTAGCTCTAAATGCCAGGTTGAAAAGCTACCATCATGGCTTGATAAAGGAATGACTAGAAATGTTTGGGAAAGGGGAATAAAGAGAGCAAGGAGAGAACTGTGGAGGCAGCCAGCTTGTTGCAAAAATCACATTAAAAAAGGATGACTAAAATGTTGTGTCTCCTAATAGAAGTTAATGGCTTTGGTGAGTGCGTTGGGAAGGAAAAGAAGAAGAGAGAACTGAAAAATATTCAAAAAGAGGATTAAATTAGTAAGACTCTTCTCCTGTCAGATCTACTGAACTGCCTTAGAAATTATATTTAATGATGCACCAAAGAAAATGAAAGAAGAAGCCAGAATCCGAAATTAAATGTCTGAGAGTTCTTTAGGAAAATTAGGAAGTATTTTTTTTCTATTGCTCTAAAAAGCCTGTCCACCTAAGTTCTGCAGGGCAGTGGGTCTCTCTGAAACTACTTTTGCCTTTCTTCATGGTCAGAGTAGTTATTTAGATTTAGATAGTAAAACCTACTCAAAATATCCTTTGCCACTGAAGTGAGTAGCAGCATAGGAGCTGCAATACTGGTTTCAATGTCAGATTCCAGTTTTTCTGTCTCCTTTTCAGCAGTGATCAGCAACAGATGCATAAGAGAGACACAAGATCATATACTGGTTTATTTGGAAGGGACCTTAAAGATCATCTAGTTTCAAACCCCCTGCCGTGGTTAGGGACACCTTCCACTAGACCACATTGCTCAGAGCCCCATCCAACCTGGCCTGGAACACTTCTGGGGATGGGGTACCCTCAGCTTCTGTTGGAAACCTATTCCAGTTCCTCAAGACCCTCATAGTGAAGAATACTTGTTCAAGCTCTGCATACTACATTACATGTATACAGAGTAAAATTCTTTTCTAATCTGGGGCTAGCTAAAGATAGGTTTATGACCTAAGGAGTACAGCTTGAAATTTATAAATAGTAGTATGAAGATTTTACTCCATTTTTATCCCAATAACTTTTTTTGAAATGTAGTGTTAAACAGGCCCTGATTTTCTATACTTGCAGTAGGCTATTCATTAAAAATAATCAAATGTGTATGTTTGTAGGTTGGGCCTGAGGTCTTCAAGGGTTCAGAGCTTTGGAAAGCTTTCTGCCATAACTGAATTAGAGGCTAATAATAATAAAATGGATATAAAGCTGCACAGTGGCATAGCAGCCAAGGAGAAAAACGGGATTTTGCACAGTATAAGTTCTGGCAGGACCTGGCAACCTGAGCATGACTGTAACAGTATATTAAATTTCTTAGCAATATTCCAGAAGTTACTTTTTGTGTTTTGCATCAGGAACTATGTCAGTTTCCCCAACACTGAAATAAATAGCCACCTGTTCAATTAGTGAATTGCTTTCTGTAAAGGGTTCTGGTAAATGGGAAGTGCTTCATATTGGCAGTCAAGGCTATGGTATAATCATCTCAGAGGTTTTTCTGAAGGTCACATTGATTTAGTCATTTACAGCCAAATTGGACAAAGTAGAGGAGATTGTTTTGTCAGCAACAGTCCTGCACTAGGATGAAATTCAGCCATACATGGAGCATCAAAACAAAACTCAAGCAATCAAATCTTATTTGGAGATGTTAAAGGGAATCTGAGGCACAGGAGTTGCGTGGTACTTTTATAAACTTTACAAATATTGAAGGGAAGCATAGCCAACACCTACCTTATAACTGCTGAACAATTTCTTACTTCATCTCCATCCATTAATTATGGTAACATTAGAAGTTACAGTGATTGGACAACAGTTACTGCAGGAAGATAAAGAAACCTGAAACTACTACTGAGCAGCAAAGAAACCTTTACATTCATCTTACAATGCAATCAGTCAGTATCTCCACTAAAATAAAAGAGCCTCTTTCTATTGTGTGTCTAGATATCTGGTTTTATGTTCCACTTTCTGTCTCTTCATTTAATATTTGATTCAAAAATTCCAAAGGAAAACTGAAAGTTTTAGTTGTTATTAGGTGATAAATGGCAGTAACTATTGACAGCCAAAAGTTAAATCCAGCTATTCTTCTGGTGAACCAGGAAATAATAACTATTCAAATCTCTTTATCCTAACATTGGATTAGAGCATCAGGTCTCCAACCCTATGTTGCAGGCATATATCTCACTTGGCTCTATGGCACAAGTTGAAAGACTTGATATACCCTCTACGGGTTCTGGCTTGATCTCTAACTTCATTGGTAAATTATATGATTTGTGCTTCTACCTTGCATCCACTGAAGGAGATGTGCTTTTTCCAAAGCTTATTTCCTTCTAATTAGTACTTAAACATACTAGAGCAGACTTGGTTTGTACCTGATCTGTAAATGCTCTAGTACCTTGAAGTCCCAATGTGAGCGGTTTAAACCATAAGGCAGCTAGAAACTTCCATTCCCTCTGCTGCTTGACTGTGAAAAACTCAGTGGCACAGAGTGTCCTTTGTGAGAAAAGAAATCTGTGGAATTCATATTTCATTGTGAAATTAGCCTAAGTATAACTTCTGACTTCTGGGTAAATCAGCTTCTGGCAATATTTCATATTTCCACTGCCTCTTTGGTTGTAGGGCTCACCTTTGACAGCATTTTTGCCAACTAAAATACCAAGAGAGACAAAAAAATGGGCCTGAAGCACCCCAGAATCATCTGCTTTCTCAATAAGTTTAGAGGATTCTGTGTCATAAGCTGAGCCAGTGGGGTTTTCATGATTGAATAATCTTTCTAAGCCTTGTATCCTGCAGGGAAAGGGTCTTGGAACAACATCTAATAGTTTACAGAAATGAAAAGACTCAGTCAAAGGCAAAGTTGTTCACTCAAGTAGTTTTCTTCTGTGAAGTTCTACATTGGCTCTTAGGACTTTACTATTAGAAGAACAGAAATGGTTATATTAGGGCATCTAAATCAAATTCCTTCATGTTGGGAATATTCATTGAAAGAGGAAAGACTCATAGTGAAACATATAGTATTATAATGCACTATAATCCAAGAAAATAAAACCAATACATTGTAAACATGAATGGAGAGGAACATGAAGTGAAAATTTGAGCTGATCTTATTGTATTTTACAGCTCAGATTCAAAATCTGTAGATTTCTGCAGATGAAGAAACCTGCCCTTGAGTGCATTGGTATTGCATGGACTTCTTTTCCTCTCTTCCTCACGATGATTTCTTGCCCTAACTACAAGCAATGTTTTCCTTTTTGGTGTATGTAAGGATAGAAAAGGTTCTGTCTCAGGAGCTCCTAGTGTTTATTGGTGTTGCACTTCAGATTCAGGGATGGTCATGAGAAGACTTAAGAACAAGTAATGAAATTCCTGATTAAAGGCAGTTTAAGAGTTTCAGAGGTGAGACACAAATTTAGTTTCTTTCTGTTTTTACACAATTACCCTAAAATGCATGGGGAATTCTTCTTTAGGAAATTTATTACTGGTCATTAATGCTCCAGTACAACAAAGGGATGAAATGAAGGAAATCCACCTTCAGGGCTTGCCTGAAGACTTTTGATCTTTTTTGAAAGAACATTCATGTTTTGCTCTCAAAAATACAATTTATCAACAGAGTAACCATTAAACTTACACTTGGCTAAAGACTCACTGGTAAAACTTTTACATTAAAGATTATTAACTGATGCCTGCCTCAAATCTTCATTAAAAATTTTAAAAACCCAAACCAAAACATGCAACAACTCTAAAACTTGCTGATTTATTGTCTCAACTATTTCTATTTTACATCAATTTTCAAGTGAAAATGAGTTTTACTATTGTATTTTGCAGCCAAAAAGTTAGTAAAAAAGCTTTCAGGATGCATGAGGAAATAGTTTCAGATCATCTCTTCTTAAAGAAAAGGAAATTGCTCCATATCAACTCTCCTTCTAAAAGGTTGTTTATCCATTTAGAACATAATATTTTAACAGTATTATTAATGTTAGCATTAGTTGTCATAAGCCAGACTTATTTTCATTCTAAAGTGAGAATTTTAAATTTTTGAGAATTGCTGAAAGCAACAAAACTAACAACCTAACTTTTAGACTAGCATAATAAACATGACTGGGATGAATATAGAGATATCCTAAAGTGTATTGATATGATAGAAGTGCAAGAGGAAACCCAGTAAGAGGAAAGCAGTAAAAGCCTATTTGGAAAATATTCAGTGTGTATTTCTTAGTATTAAAAGAACTAAGAGCAATTTTTTATGTGTGTGTATGTTGTATTCAGGAATGTAGGACTGTTGCATGCTACAATTTATGTAGTTTGCATCACAGAAACTCTTAATTGTGTTGTGTACTAAAGAATAGTACAACACTCTGGTAAGTTTTTGTGACTGTGAGAAGAAAAAATTTTGAGAACAGAATCTTAGGGCAGCTGAAACTGAAATACAAATGCTCTAAGCTTTGTCTCATGTTAAAAGGTAACTCTGGGTGAAACAGTGCTGTGTATGACCTTGAAGCATGAACTCTGGCTGTGTTCTGACAGGGCTCTTCTAAACACAAAAGGAGAATATGGTGGTGGCCAACCAATAATGGCACTTGGAGCAAGAGACAAATTGAAAAGCTCAGGAAAATACTTGCTTCTTGTTGAATACAAAGAAAAATGTAGATAATGGAAGTATTTGTGGGGGAAAAAATCTACAAAATAAAGCAGACAATTCTTGTCAGGTCAACTTTCTGACATTTCCCTTCTCTAACATGAAACAGCCTGTATGTTTGTATTCTAAATAACTTTTAAAATTCTTTTTTGCAGAGAAAGAGTTCTTGAAAAGTTTTATTATCAAATGACCATTAAAGCATCTCATTAATCCTTAAAATAAATTAATACTTTGACATTTTAAAGATATTTTTCCCATCTATTTAAGTTGGAAATATTTATGGAAATTCACCTGAATTTTGTGGTTTCTGGGAGATTGGCACTTCATTTTACTGCTTGTGCAAAAATGTCAATAAATCCTAGTCTTTAGCCTTGCACTCTAAAAAGTGGTTACAGCCTGTCCTCTGCTAGAAAAGCCTCATATAAAGTTCTCATATCAAAGCAAAGGAAAGAAAACAGTTATCGAATTTGCTACTTGCAATGTTCTAAGATTAAAGAACAACTATTTACTGAAAGCAAGAAAAAAAACATATTCAGGAATAAATAAATGAGAAGAATTTTTCTTCATTCTTTAAGATGCAACTAAGAGAGACTAAACTGGGTGTAAAACTACTCCACTCTGTGTTTCTGAGGTAAATGTCATTGCTTTTATTAGTTGTCTTAGCACCTTCTTCACAGTTTGATGTGTTTAATTACAGTGTATGTCCAATCATTACAATGTATGTAGAGGCTGACAGTAGCCGAAAATCAACCAGTGCAATATCATTGGCTGATTTTTTTTCCGAATTGAAAATGCATCAATATTTCAATTAAATCTACTGAGAAAAGAACTATCAAGTAAATTTCTGCAAATATGTTCTCATTTTTGTACATCCAGTTCTAGTAAATAAACGGTATGAAATCCTGCCTGCTAAACCTCAGTTCTTCTCCTTACAATCACAAGGTCTTACTTCTTCCTGAACTTCGGGCCTTTCTTAAGCCTCATAAAAGTGGACGTCTCAAATTAGTAGTCTGTACTTGCAGGTGTGAGATTAAACTTCCACCAAAAATACTGTTCCTTTAAAAGCAAAATTGGCAATTCCGTTGGCTGCTGAGTTTCACTGGCAAAAATCAACTGAAATAAAGCTTGAAAACATCGCATATATTGACAATGATGTCTTGTAATTGGAAATATATGCTGAGGAAGGAATGACTAGATTAAGTTGCAAATTCCCACATTTCTGCACAGCCTTTGTAATTGCAGTGCTCCTGTTATCCTGAATGTATCTGACTGGTTCATTTCCATTAAATCAGGCATTAAAAATACCTCATTTAATAGCAGAAACATGTCTTGAAATTTAAATGCAAATATCTTGATGCTCACTTGCAAGCAATGAGTATTTTAAGTTAAACTGCCTATCACTGAAGTTATAGGTAGTATGTGTGGGGCAGTGACTGAAGTTCAGATCTCCTAATGGTTCTTTATAAGCAAAAAGATAGGACCCTCTCATTTGGCATAGCATGTGTTCCTATAATGTGTTCCTATAATAAAGAATGCAGTTTTAAGTAAGTAGGAGCAAATAATTTATGAAGAAGATGAAGAAGACACATTCTGGCCTTTATTAGTATCTCCAGAAACATATCGCTGTGCCCAAGGGAACTGCAAAAAATGCGTACCCCAGTTAATAAAGTTCCTGATTAAGTATTGTGAATAAAATTAAGTATGCATATAACTTCTCTTTCTTTTAGTTGTTTTGAAAATCCCCGAGATTTCCTACCAATGACCAGAGGAAGTTTACACTTTATGTTTGGATAAAGTCTACACTTTTTGAAAAGAAGCTCTGATTTAAAACATATATATAACATTTTTTGTGTTTTTGTTTTAAAACAAAGCATATTTGGGAAGAAGGCTGAATCAGAGCACAAAGATGAATAATCACTGTTGGGTTTACATTGCTTCTTACAAATGACATCATCCTTTTCCACTGAACCTGGAGAAAGCATAATTCTCCTTCCAATGTGAAAATTAAAGTGGTGCCTCAGACACCAGAGAAATCTGTTCTAAATATATCTTGTGAGAACAGTGCATATTAGTCCTAGATGTGGGTGCATGTCTCTCTTGCCCTCTTAACATTCTTTGTGGTCTAGAATTTTTCTTCAGAATTGATGTAGAAACTACCACTAAGTATTTGCATCACCTTGCTTTTATGGCAACTTTTTTTAACTGGGATCTTTCTCCACCTAATTAATTTATGATTAAGCAAATAAACATTCCACAGGTCAACAACTAAGAAGTAGTTTGGGTAGATTTAGAAGTAAAAAGTAAGTAGATCTTCTGCTGGTGCACATTTGCAGCACAGCAGTCACTGAGATCCATTTGACCACGTGAAATTTTGAAACCAACACCTACTAAGACTAGCTTAAATTTCAAGTAATGAAGATGTGTCTGTCTCAATGTCCTCTACAAAAAAACCTTAGTAATTTCACCAAATTAGTTTAAGTGCTCTCTGGCAGCAAACTGATTTTTGCATGTCAAGTTTGGCTTCTCAAAGCACAAGAGAGTACTCCATCTATGAGTAGCACAAGTGCAAATTTTACCCAGAAACAATTTAGGACGATTCTTCTCCCTAAAGAGCACTTTCCTGGAGGTGGTGGGGATGGGGGAAGAAACAGGAGGAGGGAAGAGGGGAAATGAAATCATTAATTAGATTAACATACTTATAGATAGCTAGAACCTGGAAGCAAACAACAGCCTTAAGTGTGACTACTTTGAAGTAATTTACTTGTCTTTAGTGTGTTTGTTAAAGGTTACAGGAATCCTCAGGGCACGGCTCTTCTCCTTTTTTTTTTAAGATGAGTTCAGTTCAGGGAATTAGCTAACAGGGGAGGACTTGTTCTGCTCCTCTTTTTCATCAACTGAGTACCACTGCATTCTGCAAACAGTGTCAATGATGCATGATACTTGAAATAAATGTCACTTTGGCTGAGGCCATATGTCTCAGACTAGTTGTTTGGAGATATAACCATCTTATTCACTCATGAAGGAAAAAAAGAAGATATCTAGACAGACATAAATGGCAGATTAATTTTGTAATGTGAGTGCTGATTATCCTGGTCTTTATTGTCAAATTCCTAACTTGTATGATGAATGAGAGGAGACATGCTAGGCTCAGTTCCCAGCTTTTATATCAGTAAAGTCTGTTTGTGGAATTTCAGCTGTCTAAGTCTAGTGAGAGACCTATGTCTCTGTATACTTTAGTTATTTAGTATTTATTTCTATGAAGACTGTATTCTCAAACACATCACTGTTATCATATTGATTTGCCACTAGATTAAATGTTTTCTCTTCACTACAATGCTTGAAGGAGGGAAGAGGTTAATTTATCCCTTCTTGAGAAAGAGAGCCCTGCATCATTTAGGACAATAATCTGTAGGAGATCCTGTCCCTTAGATTCAGAGGCTTACCTCTGTTCCTTTTGGCAGGCTCAGACATGCTCATTTAGCTCTGCAATATTTTCCTATCCAGAGTTGTTCTCTCAATACTCTGAGAGTTTGTGAAGAAAGAAGAGGTGGAGTTCCATGAAACCTGAGGAGGAGAGACTCCAGCTTCCCACTCTCCAGGGATGCCAGCTATAAAAGACCTGGGCTCCGCAGCCCAGGCTTGCGTGACCTTTTAGTTGTGCCTTCTGTGGCTGGGAACCTGAAAGCATTTTCATCCTGGAATCCAGACTGTGATCATGGAGATGAACAGAGCCCAAAGGAGGCCTTTGAAAACTCTCTCTGTGCCAACTTTTTTATGCCTTTTAATCAGGTGAAGTGAGAAAATGTGAATTTATCCTTGATTTGCAGTCCTTCGATCCTACTTTGGCAAATAAGACAATTTTAAAGCTATAGTGATGACTACCCCCCGAAGGGCTAGATACTGCACTGCATAAAAATGAAAACCTCTCACACCTTCTCACTGAAGGCCTACTGAACGACAGATTAAGGACAATTTACCCAAATTTGCCTCAGTCTACCACTAAATTTGCATAAAACACATTTCCTGAAAATCCTTGTGCTCACTGGATTGTTCACTTTTACTTTTCATATTTACTACATATTTCAGTGAGAGATAGCCTTATTTTCAAGTGATACACTGACACAGCTACTCTATATAAATAAAGAGCCTTAACCTGAGCCTGCACAAACATGTCACCTGCAGTTGCAGTAAATGCCTGTGAGGAACTGTCATCCTGCAGCTCTGTTAAACTTTGTGTCTGGACAAGTGGATACAAACACTTACTGACCACTCTGTCCTGATTTGTGGAGAGGTTTAGTCAGAAGGTAGCATCTTATTCTGATGATGAATGATAGAAGGAAAAGTGGGAAAGATATGGAGGCATTTTTGGCTGACTTACTTTAAGGTTGACTTACTATCTGTAAATCCTATCGCTTTTATACCTGATGATACCTACCCACCACCATCAACATTAACCTAGTCCTCATTTTGCATTCTATTTAATATATCTCAGGTATTATAGAGGTGCTCAGGTACAGCTACACAACTTGAGAGATACACTGATCTTCTATTTTTTTTTTATTTTTGAGTCATTTAAGACAAACAAAACAGCATAGCTTTGGTGGTTTTATTTTAGCACCCTTGGAGGGGATAGGAAGCAGGAGTGATCCCTAATTATAAAAGGTTTTGAAAGCTTTTAAATATCTCACTATGAAAAATCTAAACATTACTGTAAAAAATATCATTACTGTAAAAAAAAAGGAGTTGCATTGCTATTTCTATAACAGCATTACGTCAGTGTTAATCACAAAGAGTAATAATTAATAGACTCATAAAGGCTTTGTGAAAAACCACAAATCAGGAAAAAATATTATGCTCTAGTATTGCTGTTTTAAACCTGTGTGAAGTTTTCTCTAAAATTGGGAGAATTTTCAGTTTCTCCTTCTGTATCACAATGCTACTTAAATGCCTGGGACTTGAAATAAGGACTTTGTTCTCAGTACTGGCCATTAATAACACACAGTCTGTGCCCAAAATCACAGGTGGACATACTTGACTGGTGTAAAATCCTATTACTATTCCTCCTTGAAAGAAAATAATTAATTTATCTGTCATCAGTCATGAACCCTGAAACAGAAATGAAACTGAAGTCTCAGTGTTGTGATTCGTTTTTTCAGTCAGATAAAGAAAGAAATAAACCTGCAACTAGAAGCATGAAAATACTGAATTGTGTTACTTGGAGTAATCAGACTTCTTCTGAAGAAACTGCTAGAAAAACAAATTTCAATATTTTTTTTTAATCTGTCTCAATTAACAGAGTTGTCTTCCATTTAAAAATCAGGATTGTTACATGAGTGATTGAATATATGTATGGAAAGGAAAGTATTCGGACAAATGTTTGATAATTTTTCAAGCTCTACTTTTTTTTTTTCCTCTATTTCTTTGGGGCAAATTTCAGTGCTCAAAGTTTCTTAACCACCTGGAAGTTGATCCTTTAATGTGTTCTTTTTTTTTTCTTCCCCCCCCATTTGTATATGTTAGCAGTGCCACTGCTATCTATTGGTACTAGGTATGTAGAGTAAGATATATTTCCAGTGCTGTCCAGCATGCTACAAAGGTTACTGTTAAAAAGCCAACATTGATCCACTGTAATTGAATCTCAGATAATATAACCACTGGATCAATGGTTGACATTTTAGTGACAGCCATAAAAATCTAGTACAGAGAAACACGTCGAAAACTGCCTGCCCCAGACAAAGTGTATCTCATACACTGTAGTACTTACCTTTAGATTACAAAGATTTGTTTTTCCATTCAATTACTGTACAGACCTTTAGAAGTATTATTGTTACATGCAAGAGTGGCACACAGTTTTACCACTGCTCAGAACATCTATGGTTCGCCTAACTATGTTACTAAGAAAGATTTTTGGCTCCCTGTGCTCAGCACTGCTGAGCCAAACCTTGAATCTTGCTCAGTTTTGGACACCTCACTGCAAGAAAGACGTTGAGGTGCTGGAGTGTGTCCAGAGAAGGGCAATGGAGTTGGTGAAGTGTCTGGAGCACAAGTCTTATGGGGAGCGGCTGCGGGAGCTGAGCCTGGAGGAAAAGAGTCTCAGGGGAGATGTTACCACTCTCTACAACTATCTGAAAGGAAGTTGTAGCCAGATGGGGGTCGGTTGCTTTTCCCAAGTAACAAGCAAGAGAACAAGAGGAAACATCCTCAAATTGCACCAGGGGAAGTTGAGATTGGATATTAGAAAAAATTTCTTCCCTGAAAGGGATGTCAAGTGCTGGAACAGGCTGCCCAGGGAAGTGATTGAGTCACTATTCCTGGAGGAATTTAAAAGACTTGTAGATGTGGCACTTGGGGACATGGTTTAGAGATGAATTTGGGCATGCTGGGTTGAGGGTTGGGCTTGATTATATTAAAGATTTTTTCCAGCATAAACAATTCTATGGTTCTATTGTAAAGAACCATAGCAGTTAAGGAAGTCTTCCATTACTGAGTTTAGAATAAGATCTTAACAATGAGCAAGTTGTCTCACAGATATTTGGACCCATATAGTTTATGGCAACAGTGTTGGAATCATCTAGGGATGGCAGGTACTGCAGATAAGAGATCTGAGCAAAGGAAGCATGCTTCAAATCAAAAAAACCTTTAATTCTTCTACTGTGATTATATTTTAAAGGGTACTCACTGATTTTACAGACATTAATAATTATGTCATTTATAACTAGAACACCTAAAACAGGGTGATAAAATCGTTTGTATCAGTGTATATTTACAGTTGAAGAGTGTTTAGTCAAAGAAAAATGAACTTGCATTAGAACATAAGATAGCAACTATTGCTAGAGGCTAAGAAAGAAACCTAAAACTTGATAGTTCAGTGACATGATACGATACAAGAAATTATATATTCCAAGAGTTTATTAAAGACCTTAGATTTTTTCATAATATGTCAGGCTTAGCCAGTGTTATGTTCTAGTGACTGGGAAAATGAAGAAGCAAATCAAGAGCCTTTGTTATCCATTAAGCTGTACCTGCATAACATTTAATTTCATTTATACTATTCCTTTATCAGAGCAAGCAAAGAACCAAACAATCAGAAATGCCAGAAAGAACCATGAAATAATAAAGATTCACTCTGTAAGTATGTCATGTTTGTGATTGGGCTACTGCTTCCAATTCAACCAGCCGTTATTTGCTGGAATAGCAATTGCTTTTGGAATAAAAATCAAAGCTGCTATAGGAAAGGCTTAAGAACTGCAGAGCAGAAGAATTCTGGTGCTAAGGAGTGCCAGTGATCATTTTTCTGTTTCCTATGGATGAATTTTCAGTTCTGGTAATTGAAATAATGATACTGTAATTGTGTTCACCCAGTTAACAAACCCCACAAAAGATGGGAACTTACATGGTCATCTGTCTTGTTTTGTCAGAATGGATCACAAAATATTCTTCAAGGCTCAACTATTATCTAGGCTAGAAAGCAAAATGCAAAACATTTGTGTCTTTTTAGGTATCCACACTTGACACACTAAGGGACAGAGCTAAAATAAAGATTTAAAATTTAACATCTGAGTCTCCCTCTACTCTGAAACTGTACTTTCTGATGAGATATGACACTAATGTCTCCCAATATTGACCGAGGAGCAATTTCCAGTAACAGTAATAGATTCATCTTGGCAACATGTTATTCAATGTCAAAAACATGCCCTTGGCTCTGTCTGGAGGGATCTTTCTGCTGTTTTGGGAAAACAGCACCAGAGAGAGAGTCAGGGTTAAAGTGGGTCTAAATTGTTCAGCAGGCTGCTCTGAATGTTCTGCCTTGTCAACTGTCCCATTGCTTCAACAGACTGGAACAGTTAGTCTCATGTGTTGTGGAAAATCCCTGTGCACATGACATCAACTAAATACAGAGAAAAGTGGACAAAGTAGCAAGAGTGTGGTCTCACATGTGCAGAATTGAAGGGAATAATCAAACAATCCTCAAACAACAGTCTTACTAACACTGCTTGGTATGTGGCTGGCCTTCTTTGTCTAAGTTTCTTGTAACTTACATTCAGCTTGTTCTTCATGAGCACCTCCCTTGCCCATTTCTGCCCAACTTCTTTATTGTAACTTGTCAAATAGCCTGTTGCTTACAGAATTCTGCATTTGCCTTTTATGGACTTTATATGGCTCCTGTCAGTCCATGACTCCAGTCTATTGAGGTCTCCAAATAGCTACTGCACACTTCAGTGTATTAACAGCTGCACACAATTTATGGACATGCTGAAGGTACATCCACCTCATCACCAAGATGAGTTACAAAGATGATAAACACTATCAGTTCCAGTAACGGCCCCTAAGGAATGCCAATAGTAATGAGCTACCAGCTGGTAGGGGAAGTAGCTGGCATAACAAGCGGAGAATCAATCCATAATTCCTTGTAAAATGTGGATTGTGCCAGTAGAAATCTCTTGATGTTCAACAAGGAAAAGTGCAAAATTCTGTATTCAGCATAACCCTCTGCATCACTGTGGGCTGAGAACCAACTGGCTGGTCATCAGCCCTGCTGTAAAAGAACCTGGAGCTGATGGTGGACATAGCCTTAAATATCAATCAACAGAGCAGTCTCACTCTGAGTAAAAGGAACCACATACTAGACTGTGAGGGGACTATATGTGATTAGGGGACTTCAAGGGACAGTTTGTAAATATTAGGGACTATATGCCCATAATACATAGGAACATCATGGCGGGCAGACCAGAGGAAAGTATTAGCCTTCTCCACTCAAAGTTGGTGATGCTACGCCTGACATACTGTGGCTAGTTTTGGCTCACCACTTCCAAAGGGATGTGGAGTTACAGGAGAGGTTAGTTCAAAAGGCAGTAAAGACAGTATAAAAAGGTGCAAGAGCCACCACTTGTGTATGTATGATTAGAATGGACACTGGGGGAAAAAAGTCACGAGGAAGCTGGATTGCATTGGGAGAAATTACCAAGAGAGGTTGTGGAATTTCCATCCTTGACATTTCAGGACCCTGCTGGACAAAATCATTGCTAAAACTGATCTAGTGCTTTACCTGAGTAGTTTGACTCCATGAACTCTCAGATGTCACTTCTAAACAGAATTTCTGCAAGTCTTTAATTTACGTAACTCTATAATTATAAAAGTGTATTTCCTTCCTTAGTGTTCATTACTATAAAATCTGCAAAACATAGGTTTCTAATGGAACTTTCTTGATCTCATACTAGTCACGGAACTTTGCAAGGCATTACGGTTTAACTTCAGATGGCAGCTAAGTACCATACAGCCACTCATTCACTGATAGACACACACATACACACCCTGGTGGGAAGAGGAGGATAATCAGAAAGAAGATAAAATCTGTGAGTTTTCATAAGAACTGTTTAATAATGGAAACATAATAGAATATATTAAAAATGTGCTCACCTGGATAACAGCTGAAATCTTTCTACAACTCACTCGGGGATAGAAATCAAGGTGTTACATCTTGTTCTGCCTTATCCTCCTTTTCTACTGATGGTCCTGCTTCATCCTCCTTTACTAAACAAGCTGACTTTCCTGGCCATTTCTTCTTATGTATCAAGGCAACTGATACCAACATGGGTTTGTTCTCTGATTCAGCACAGTGCCTGTTGCCATGGTTGGAGTAGCCCCAGTGTCTGTCACAGAAACTGGAGTACCTGCAGTGTCTGTCACCCTGTTGTTAGATCCAGAGATGTTATTTACTCCTTGAGGGTATTGGATAGTGTTGAACAGGGCTCAGTGGGCATGGATCAAGCCTCAGTACATTGCAGTGATTTGTGTCTCTCTGAAATTGTCAGGGTGGTAGCATATTTTTTCCAAATATTTTAGTAGTTTTTCAGATTTTGCACTTGTTAAGCAGTGAAGTTGCAAAAAATTGAAGGCATCTTGTCCGAGGCACTTGCCTGTAGTATCTATTGCACACTACCATTCATTGCTATCCAATCCACAGCACATCTGTGGGTTGTATTTTTAAATAGTTATTTAACCTTAGACAAGATCTGGAACCCATTCAGCAACACGGTAGTTCTGACCAATAGGACCATGCTGGACTCAACATCCCAAGCCCATTCAAAATTTTCAGAGTTCTCAAATGCTACTGTAATTAGACTAGTGGGAAAGGGGAAGATGTGGTAAGATGTCTCCTCCATAGTTTGGGCCTCTGAAGAGAAAAGTTAAAGGTGTAATTAATAATAGTTTCTGATAGATTCCTCCCAAAGTATGGAGATGACAGCAATGCTGAGTACAAATACCAGACTAGTTTCAAAACCATCACTTGTATCATATCATAAGCCAGTGTTACAAAATACAACATGATAAACTTACCCCCATTCCCATGGATGATAAACAGCACAAAAGGGAGCATATACTGCAAATAAGATTTTATATGATACAACACACCAACTTTGAGAGCATACAAATCAACATTGTGACCAGGGACTACCATACTAATATAATGAATGTTTATAACAAATCTGTTCTAATGCATTCCAGCAAAATTTGTCACTATCTCCACCCACTGTGCCTCACATTGTGTGCCTAAAAGTACTGTCATGGTTTAACCGCAGCCATCAACTAAATACCATTGAGCAATTTGATCATACTTCCTACTTCCACCCCCTTCCCCAATGGGGAAGCAAATCAGAAAGAAGGTAAACCCTATGGTTTGGGTTAAAAATGGCTTAATAGTTGAAATAAAAAAGAACACAATAGTAATAATAATAATAATATAATAATAATAGTAGTAGTAATGAAAATGGAATCAACAAAAAGAGAGAGGGAAATAAAACCAAAGGGAAAAAAATCCATATAAGTATATATATATATGTATATGTGTGTGTGTATATATATATATATGCACACACATATATATACATATATATGTATACACAATACAATTTCTCACCACTCACTGACTGGTGCCCAGCCAGGCCCTGAACAGCAATTGGCACCTCCTAGCCAACTTCCCTCAGTTTATAAACTAACCATGACATTTCGTGTTAGGGAATATTCCTTTGTCCTGTTTGGGTCAGCTGTCCTGTTTGTGTAATATCCCAACTGCTTGTGCCCCTCTAGCCTTCTCACTGGCAGGCCATGAGTAGCTATCTGAAAAGTCCTTGACTTAGGATAAGCCTGCTTAGTGACAACTAAAAACATCAGTGTGTTATCAACATTATTCTTATACTAAATCATAACCACAGCATTGTACCAGCTACTAGGAAGAAAATTACCTCTATCCCAGCTGAAACCAAGACACAAGACCAGACCAGCCTTTAGGGAATCCTCAAAATGGTAGAGGCAGTATCTGCTTCTTAGAAACATGAGAAAAAGATAGACTTCTTTGCTCATTATATCTAATCTTTATTATTATAGGCAACCATTTAATGACTATATTTGACAGATTTGCTGCCTTCATTAAATGAAGATGAAAATTCTCACAGGTATAATATTGAGGTCCTCAGAATCATTGAGACGGGAACACAGTTCACAGAAAGTCATCCCCTGTTCTTAAGATTTTGTCTGCTTCCTAAATCTGATGGATTTGCTTTTTGTTCCTACATGGATAGAAAGTATTCTAATTAAAGACTTTTGGGATATTTTTTAACTGGTTAATATGTAGTGACCCTGGTTTTGAAAATGTTTCCCCAGTTTGTTCCAGGGAAACAGATTCCTTTTGCAGATATACAGTGGTTACTTGCTTCTTTGCTTTCTGATACATGTTTCAGTATCTTGTCATGCCATTAACTTTTCCAGCATCTCCAGACATTTCTAAAAACCGTCTCATAAGTGAATGTCTTATGCTAGAGCTCAAGATGAACACTATTCCCAGATTCAAAACAATCTCACAGCTTAGAAGAATATGGATCTTGGTCCTGATTTGACCTCCACAAATCACCTTTTTGTTTTAGTATTCAACAGCAACTGAGTCCCTGTGCTGAATACCATTTACTTTGAGACCATTTTAAATTCTATATTTTTCATCTGTGATTCAGTGTTGTGATATCTCGTTTTACACCAAAATCTAGTAACTTAGTTAAATGATTTAGTGTTACAAAGTAGGTCAATAGTGGTAGTAGTTCATCTGTATACAAATGTAACTGGAATTTTTACTGCAGGGGCCAAAGAGTATATGATATTTACCACAAAGCAATCCAGCAATTCCAGTTTCTTATTCAAATGAAAATAAAGATACAACATAAAAATTGAGTTTTGTATGACACTTAGGTTTTCAAGTGACAGATACAATGAGAAAACAGAATGACCAAAAAAGATTATTTTGCTAAAAATTACACAGCCAGGCTTGTCATAGGAATATCAAGTTTACATATTTGGTTTAAGCTTAAAACAAAACAGGAGGATAGGAAAGAATTTTTACAAAATAACGTAAAAATAATATGTGGTCTTCACTCTAATCTCTTGATGTGCACTTAGCCCCAAAACCTGCAAAAATACATAACAAAAAAAAATCTATCAAAATGTAGGCAAAGAATCTCAAGAGAGTGACTAGTCACCTCTGTTTTGTCCTTCAGATACTTGCTAGAGATAGGTGATTAGTAAGTAGAATACAAGACTAATAAACTTGTGTTATTTATTCTGTAATGCAGTTCTTTCTAGGGCATGTTTTCTTAGGAGATCGCTGCTGATGCTTTTGAGAAAGCACGCAGGATCACCCTTGAGGAGAAAAGACAACGCAGAAAGAATCGTGCCTTGCAGAATATACCATCTAAGGAGTCTTTCTGCTGTGCCTTTTGCAATCGGACTTGCCCATCTCGTATTGGCCTTTTTAGCCACCTACGCGCTTGCAACAAACGTGGGTAGAGCCCTTCCCAAATCTTCGTTCGCGAAGCCCAGCCATGATTAGTCTATTCATTGTGCAAACTTGAAAAATGCAAAATTATTAGACAGCACATTTTAAAATCCCGTTCTTTACATCAACAATGCCATAGTCCTCTGGTATTCCCTATGCTAGTGTAAAAGTTAAAGCTGAGCCACCAGCATGGAAAAAAATCTTGAAGGACAATTTGACTGCATTATTATGAGGACTGGGAAAAAAAAGCTTTCTACCTTCACAGTGACTCACATAAAGAAAGTTCTACACGAGGTAAAAAAAGCTGCTTAATGCACTGAGTATTTCTAGGTAGATCAACTACAACTCACATTGCTCCCCAGGCTGCCCAAACTAAAGAGAGTGACAAAACTCTATTCAACTTCATGGTATTTCATCATGAGCTCACACAGATACAAAAAACTGCTGACACTGTACCTGCGTGAAAGCTGTGTGGTGACTGCCATTGGGAGTGCACAGGAAATGAGTAAACTCTGTATCTGAGACTGGAATTTCTCTGAAGTAACTGCCTAAAATACTGGGGACTGTCTTCTTAAACTTTGCCCATTTTGATTTTCACAGGTACTTATGTTGCCTTATGTTGACTTAATCTGGAGTTCTGTTTTTCTCTCACACCTAAGGATCAGCTAGCTACCTGTAGTGGGTTTTTACTCTAAAGATCAGGGGTTTTCTTTTGCAAAGTAGGACTCCCGTATGACTGTTTTTTTGACAGCAGCTAGCACAGCCATATCCAGAATAATAAGTCAAACAAATTCACTCCTATCTGGAAACCATATTAAAATTTTCATCAATTCCCCTGGAAATCTGGTAATTTAGGACTTTATTCAGCAGTTGGTAAACAGAGAGATAATTGGAGTGCTTTTCATCCCTTTCATTTCTTCCTTGGGCTAACTGGGAAATGAGTTCTTAAAAATGCCTTTAGGGCAATCTGTTTTCCAGACCTGTCACTCCTTTCAAGACAGAAATTTCGGTAACAACAATATATATGCAAGCAGAGTTTAGAAGCAAACCATTAGGAGATACTTCAAATACAACTACTGAATTAACGGAATGTAACTTCTTTTCTCTTGGGAAAATGTATTACTTTCACTTTCACTGATATGTTTTCTACCTGAAACATAAGTATGGAGGAAATGAGAAATGAATCCTTTGCTCATTCCTGGAACACAGAGTTGCAGCAGTTGTGATCTGTACTGTGCCTTAAAAATTGTAACAATTGCTTACTTCTAAGAATCCATTCAAAGCAGGAGAAATACCATGATTGTGGTAGGGAAGGAGAAGGGACTTAATGAAAGGGACTTAACTGGGCCCTGTACAACACACAGCTTTTCAGAGGACTGCTTGAGTTTATACCAGGAGTGAACGGGCACAGTCCAGAGGATTCCTTTCATAGACCTCTCAATGAAAGGCAGTTGAAATGTGTACAAGCTTATTAGATATATTCTGCTCCATCAGCTCTCAGCACAGAGAGTTGAATTTTTCTCATCATCTTTTGTACATATTTCTAATACTAAGTGTAGCAAAGTGGACTAGATCTTAGAGTACTAATTTTGCTTTAAAAGCATGAAAATATCTTACAGTAAGCAACAGTATACTCTGGCACTCTCCAGTGCTCCTTTCCAAATCCATTCAGTTTAATAGCTCTTGCTGATCAAATTGTTCCCATAATGATAAAAGGAGAGAAAGATGAGGAAATGCCATGACATGACTGAGTCTGATCCCACCAGTGGTTTTGAAGACAGACCAATGCCTTAAGTGAGCTGACACAACACACAAATGGAGCTTTAATAATTTCTGATGAGTCAAGGTTGTGAGTATCCCACTTAACAATGGTGAAGATAGCAGGACCAAAGTCCCCATTCACATTCCCAATGTGCTGTCCCCATTCATTTATACAACACCAGAATAGAAATCCATCGGCATTGTAATGAACAGCCTGCTCAAAGGACCCAAACCTTTGACATCCAATTCTGTGAGACTTTGGAGGGCAGGAGCACAGATTACTATTTAGCCCATAAGTAGGATGATGAGCTCCACGGTGATTTCAGCTCTGCCACTCCCTTTATACAGTCTCTGACCTTGGACAAATCGTTCTTTCTCTGTTGATGTTTAGTTTCCACAGGTACAGTGAGAATCTTGTAAGAATGCAGCTAACAGTTGAGTGTACAGCATTTTATTCATGAAAAAAATTCAAATCTTCCTTTCAGAGATGGATAATGAAGTCGATTTATGACACTAAAACAAGTAAAATCCCTTGGAAGTACAATTTGACAGGAATTTACATCTTGCTTGATGATTCATTTGAGAGATGAAAGCTTTTTTGTTATTATAGAAAAAAAGGAACTTAAAAGATAAAACTACTGAAAAATAAACCCTAAAAGCCTCAGTTTATGCTTCCTTTTCTTGAGCTCTAGAAAATAAATATTCTGAACACTCCTTTTATCAGGGCCTCTTAAATGGAATAATTTAAGGGAAAAACAAACAGCAATTGTAAGATTGTAAAGAGAAATTAGCATTTTGCTCAAAAGGAATAGCAATTAGCAATGATGACATTGTGATTTATACTAATTGAGATTAAGTCAGACAAAATGGCAACATTAGTAATCATTTGAAGTACTGTATTACTCATTATACTGTGCTTTGTAAACATCTCTCTTGAAATTAAAAAGTAATTAGTAGCATTTTAGTAATTTAATTCACTGTAATTAGGATTTTAGGGAAACTACAGCTCTGCTGTTGGGAGCCTTTAAGGTTTTGAATTGAGGGAATGGTGGGGTTTTTTAGATCAGCTTTTAGTTGTGGCTCATTTTCTGTGGTTCACAGAGGCAAAGGGTATCATTGAAAGTAATATGAAGGTATTCATCAGACATGTCTCTGAATGGACATATGCATCAATCTAAGTGCAGTGATGTGAACTCACTGGCTTAGAGGGATGTTCATAGGGTTACAGGGCCAAATCTAGATCTCAATTCAAAGTCTGGACAATGAATAAGCAAAGTTGTTACTTTCAAGAGGAACTAAGTATGTCCAGTGCAGAACAAGTTGTTATCTGAGCAGAATATGGGACATGAAATTGTCCTCCTTTTATAAGATCCAGCAAAAGGAGACACCTGAGCCTTACATTCACAAAATGTTTTAAACAAGCAAGCATTCACCTCTGAAGGTAGGGTGTGTCTGCAGAATCACCCTTCTCAGTGACAAAAAGATACACTGGCAGAGGATGGTGTGTATTTGACAGCCACTAGTGTGAGTAGTCAATTGGTTCAAGGAAGGTGTGAAGCCCATACCCCTCCAAAGGTTGGTATCCCTCCAACCTTCATAGAACTTCCCGGATAAGAGTGTATTAACAGGCTGTGAAAGCAACACAAAGTATCTAGTTTGACATATCTTTGACATATCCACGCTATCCATCTGTTCAAATAGGTATACAGAACAATTCTGAACTTCCAACAAAATCTTTGTTGATGTCTGTATGACACTCTGATTATACATATTTATAATAAAGTTTCTTTGTATTTGAACCACTAAGTTATAAGTTCAGAAAGAGGTCTGAGGGAAAATTTTAGAGAATGTTGCAGAACAAAAGTCAGGACTATTCACTTATTTATCCTGCCTTTTTTAGAATACCTCTCATTTGCCATTGTCACAGAACATTGTAAAGACTGTCTTGGAAAAATCTATGGTCCTCCGATGTCACCTCAATGGTGAATGAGATCCCAGTATTTTGCACATGGGTGAAAACTACAAAAAAAAAACTCAGCTGAAGCATCTGATATTGGCCGCTTCAGTCTCTTACTGGATGATAGCCCCTGTTACAGCTTGCTCCCGAAAGTGAAGGTACCCCAGGGTCTTGTTAATAGATCCCTTGGGGCAGATTAGAGTGATACAACACTGAATGATCAGTGTTTATAAATATATGTGTAGATACATAGGGTTTATTTTAGAACAATTTGGTTGCAATAGAAAAGACATATGTAGCCATTTTGGTTATTATCTACGGAAATATAGCTATATAAAAGCATAAAACTAACACTTAAGAGAATGTATAAGGGAAAAGAATGAAAGAAAGAGAAAGAAAGGTTAAGGGTAGAAAGATTGCAGCACCCATGGATCCAGTGAATAGACTTGGCTTTTTTGATGTCCCTCAGTCAAAATGATGGTTGCAGTCTTGATCTACCGGGGAAGCTCATGAAACACAGACTTCAATGGGTTAATATACACTTAGGTTTACGTGGGAATGCCCAAGAACCTTCCTGTGGGAGGCCCATCTTGTGTCCTCCAGTGGTGGGTGGTCATCCCCTCTGTCTTCCTTGGATCAGAGGTTTCACCAGCATACATCCAAAAATTCTCCTCCTCCCCTTTGGGTCTGTGTGCAAACCTGGCCTCAGCAAAGCACCCTGACACCATGGTCCACTGTTTTGAGTCGTTAACCATTAACCATTTCCTGTACAAAACTGCTAGAAGAAACTTTCTGGCACCACAGTCTGATGGCTGGTTAGTTTCTTCAAGGATTTGTTATGACCAGGACATATTCAGTCACTTCAAGTGAAAAGTTAGTCACATTTTGGGAAGCACTGATTTACAAAAAGTTGATAAAGATATACTTTGTACTGAAGTTTATTTGCACTGCTAGTTCCTGAAAGGATTCAAAAGCCAGGGCTGGCCAGAAGAGAAAAGTTATGTTTCGTGAAAAAAAATTTGGAAATTTAAAATCTGTTTATCTGTGTAATTGTCGTGCGCAAAACCAGCCTCATCCATATACAAAAGAAAGCAGGAAAACACAAAAAGACTAGTTACCAACAGCCCAGTGACTACAGCACTCGTGGAAATCCAAGCACTGCACATCCAGCATGGGTTTAAGGAGACAAACCTTTTATTTTTCTGTGTGTCTCCTGTTGGTGCTATTTCAGTGGTACTAAATAATTTAGCACCTACTGGGGCATGAAACCGACTCACTGCTCTGAGTCATACACACGAGAAGGAAGGTGAGTTCAGGATTTACAAACTGAGACTTTAACAGGTCTCACTATTGTGACTGAATACCTGAACAACAAAGCTGTTGTTTAACAGGTTTGGCCTTCTTTCTGTCCCACTAAATATTATGTAAGAAGCTCTAAATCAGTAAGTTCTGTTTCTATGAAAAGAAAGAAATATATCATCTGAGTCAAAACTGCAGCCAGATTTGCTAAAAACATACTGTGATCTCAATGTATATTAAATTATATTAGCAAAATAAAACCTAATTTTAGGATTGAAGAAAGCCAAAAGGAGCTGAAAATCTAGTTCTGACTGTCCTCACAGGAGTGTTAAAGATGGCTCAAAAATTGAGATTCAGTTCCACTGTATTCTTTACAAAATAATCACAATAAGGAAACTGCAGTGGTTTCTGTTTTCTGGTTTTAAATTCTGAAATTAAAATAGTGTTTGAGACACTGGTGTAAAGTATATTTGTCATATTTCCATTTATGTTTGCTTACTGAATCAGTGTAATTTCTTATAAACATACCAAAAAAAGAGTCATGGTAAGTGTCTCTGACATATGTAAAAGTCAAATTACCAATAAAAAAAGATTTTTTTTTTTTTCTGACAGATGGGTTGCAGTAAAGGAATAGCAGAACAGCATAAGACAGGGCGGGGGAAGAGAGGGAGTGCCTGTCAAGCTGGAGGGTGTTTATTTTGACAAAACTTCTAAATGCAAAAAACAGATCTTATCAGATGATTCTTATAATATTTGAAGCTGTACAACTTGAAGTAGTGGCAAGCACAGAAAATAATTTATACTAAGAACTGATATTCCTTTTTTCTATACCAATTGGATTGTTTTAATTTTCAAAAAGTCATCTGCAAGGGTTACTCTACTGATATACTTTTCACTACCTTTTTATAAGCTTTAGTTCATTTCCTTTCGTCAAATCTCCATGGATTTGTTCTGTCTCTCAGACTCTATGCCCCCTCCATGCAATCCTTGCCCAATTTTCCTTCTTCTAAGATGTTTCTTTAGGGTACTTTTAGGTAGAGGCAGAGTAGAAGGAAAAGGGTCTAATCTGTGGGGTTTCCTAATGCTGTCAGCACAACCGCATGCTGTTCTCATTTTAGATGTGATCCCTTTTTATACTTATTATCTCTTTATTGTTTATTCACAGTATTTTTTTTTAATTACCTAGTCCTGCAGTTTGGCTCCATATTCTGAAATCTGCTCTTGGATGTCTTGTCAGCCATTTAAAATGTCATTTGTGTAGAATCAGCCTCTTAAGTAATAATCGGTCATAAATTTTACAGTTATTTCTTCAAAAAAGAAAGTGGAGAAAGAAACAGTACCCTGACACCTATTTTTATGCCTAAATTGATTCTGTAGAACCAAATGACCTGGCATATGTTAAAAATTACAGGTTACCCTGCCTTCTTCTGGAATTATCTTGGTTATTATGGGTTTAAGACACAAAAGAATGCCCCTTTATCAAGGGGTTCTTCCATTCATGGCAGATGACTACCTGATTTTGTTGCAGTCACTGGTAGAGGGGTGAGAAGTTGACCTAGAGTATTTTATACATATCTGCAAGATTCTGTAGGGAGCAGGAAGACTGGGTAGCAGCCCAGGGCACTGCAAGTAAGCATGTTTAAACAGGTTTCTGAATGAATTTAGTGCTAGAGGCTCATTCTATCACTGCATTCTTCTAGTGCAAGGACTATCAGGACATGTTTCACCCACACAGAGAAGGTAGACCTTGAGTGGGTTGACTATATATTAAACTTCCATAAGCAGTTTTGTCCTCACTTTGATATTGTTGTATTACACCTAAAAGTATAGAGTGATTTATGCATACCATCAACTCTATTTATTATTTAGATTTCTTTTCTGCATTATCTCCTACTTCAAATGAATTTTCCACCATTTATTTCTTTAGATGCTCTGTTTTTACCTTTCTATTTTCTCCACTATGTTCAGTTCCCATCCCATCATCTGATTCTACTAGATGGAACACAAGCTTTACAATTTGAAATCAAGCTACCGCATCCAACGCGTTCCAAGTACTTTCAGAATTAGATAAAATTAATCAATCTGTTTGCTCAGTGTGAAAGGGCTATTGAAATTCTTCCTGATTCTTCTGAAAGATTGTTGTTCCAAAGAAGAGCTACAAAACCTGTAGAAGTTTGGTCTTATGCATAGTAAATAAACAACCACACCACACAGTTGCAACGACCTTTGGAAAGATGATTCACTCAGTGACAGATGAAATCTCTGTTAATGTGTGCCTTATCCATCTGTGAGAATGTGCCTCTCTTTAGCTGAAGAGCTTTGTCTAAAAACATAATCCCTGGAAGACAAAAACTTTATGACCCAAGAGGGTCATTCCACAGGATAAAGTATTTGGTAATTAGCATATTGATATTGCATTGGAATTAATGAATGCCGGTGTGTCACTTTAATTGACAGCATTTGTTTCTATAATCATTAGTGATTCTACTGTCCAGGTTGCTCTACTACTTCCTCAAGCTCTGTTCTTCTGCACAGGAGGCTTCTTTTCTCCTTTTCCTTCTTCTGCTAAAGAGAACAATAACTGACAACTTATTACCCAAATAATGAATATAGAGGAGGATGGGTCAGCTCACTCAGGGCTTTAATTGTCTTTAAATTAAACTATCTGTTTCCTCCAGAAAAGCAGCACTCTTATAATTGTCCCTATGCCCATTAACCAAGGGTTCAACTTTCCTCTGCTGCTTGTGGGTAAAAGGACCAAACTCATTTAGTAGTTGCCAAATATGCACAAACACACAGAGAACAAATAAATACACAGGTCAATGATACAGGAGTATTGGGAATTCATTTGAGAAGCTGCAGATCAGTGGGATAACATGAGAGTCTGGGGGTTTGGGAATCTCTCTTTAATAAAATGCTATTTCTGTTATTTTTTAAAAGAAATTAATATTTGATAAGTGATGATGGTTTTATGAGGGATGTTAATGTTCCCCTTACATTTCACTCCTTTTTTACGTATTTCCTCTTCCTTAAAGAAAGCTTTTTATATTACATTTGCCTCCCTTTATGTGAGAAGATCTGGATACACCTCCTAATTCAGGAACATTTCTAGGTCAGCTTTACTTCACTTCTGTCAAGGAAAAAATTGTGCCATCTGTATTTCAGTTTGTACACTAGTCTTGTTTGGTTTTAAGTGAACAAGGCTCCACAGGCAATAGTTATTAGAAAGAGAGTGGGCAGTATTCTTTCCATGTTACTTAAAATGGATACAGAAAAAGTCAACTCGATCTTGAAAAAGGAACTCAAAATATGGCTTGAGAAGGTTATATGTATGACAATAAAGGAGTGGACTGGATTTGAAAAATACTCTATCCAAAGTCCTGAACTACTATTCTAAGACTGTAGTTATTTAGAACAGCCAATTTGATGAGACTTCCATTACACTAAACTTTTATTTTTGTAACCTGTAAAATTTATTGTTACTCTACTGAACACAATGTAATTACTCTGCAATTACAGTGGTGTTAAAAATTGTAAACCCGGCAATTAACCTTATGACTATAGGAGTGTGTTGTCAGTACAAGTAGAAAAACATGTAAGTTCAGAATAATTACACTGCCATGTGCAGAATATGAAACTCATGAGATGATGAAGAATTCAGTTCTGTAGTTAACCTCCCTGTTACATGAATTAGCTGCAATTATTACTACAAAACAAATTATCCATTATGTAATTGCATAGCAGTTGAAGAAAAAGATCTCATACATTTAAGATTCAGGGACACAGTCTTGCAACCTGATTTACCTAGCAAACCCAAATAATCTCCTTCCTTAGGCAATAGAAGAAGAAACCGCTTTCTGAAAACATTTTTAAGACTTTGCCAGAGTTAAGAAGATCACAGTTCTTTGTTTCTGTCCTAAAATTTTAGAGCAGACAAATAGGTGGACACAATGTAGACTATTTGTATGGGAAGACCATCAGCTCAGATCACTATGAGGAGATTATTGATTCAGGGCATCCACAGTAGATCTGCACTTTGATTTCTGAAGGACAGGCAGTTTAGTCAAAGCTCTGCCTTGGCTTAGCTGCCTGGCATGGAGACATCTCAGGGAAACGATGAATTTTCTCTTCTTCCTTTCACAAAAATTCGAAAGCAGAAAGAATGTATATGTCTAGAAATTCCAAATGGATAGTAGTACTGAAAGAGTCAGCTACTAACCTGTAGCTAAACTATATGCTTCAGGAGATTAAAAAGATATTAATTCTGTATTAATTCCTTCTATTATTTCATGCTAAAAAGCAACACAGAAAAGCTCAATGAATTTCTCCCATGGCAGAGAAGTCAGATCTTGAAGCTTACAGTTGGGTATGAGCCCTCTTATAACGTGCAAGATCTAAAACGTAACAGCACAGAAGAGCGTCAAGAGGTCCTGCAGGAAATCTGGCCCACCCATTGCAGAGTAACATTCTCTTATTATCTCTAAACTCTGTGTGGTTCTTTGCTTAAAAAAATCTCTCTCTGCAGCTTGAATAGAGCTACCAATACTACTACACCACCACTGCAGCTGTTGTCATTTCTCCCCTTTCCTGAGTCAAAATCTTCTCATAGGTTAAGAAGATGGGTTTGATTTGTTAGCTATAATTAGAAAGATATACTACAACAAGTAATTCTGTCTCCCTAAATTGCCTTTGTAGTTTTAATTCCTAGCTTGAAGTATTCATGGTGTTACTATGTACTGTTGCACAGTTTCATCATTCACTTTACTAGCAACTCCTTCCTAGTCATGAGTCAAATTTTATTTTGTATAAGTGATAACTAATATGTTCCTTTAAATAAAACACAAATAACACCAAGTACTCTTAATCAGTAGAACTTAAACTATTTTCCAAAAGAACCATACTCTTTTCTCTTGAGGAAAGAGAGGCACAGGCATGTGAAATGAATTTCCAAGATTTTCAGGAATGGCAAAAATATCAAAGAAGGTAAGTGCTCTCTCTTGAGTTCAGGGACAACACTATGTTTAGTAGTGTTCATTATAGAGGTATATTATAAAAATACTTTGTTCAAAAGCATGAATATGTGTAAAAATACTTGTCTAGATAAAATATTCAAGAAAAATGGAACTTTGCATGTTTCTACCATGCTTGGCTCTGGGCTCATAGAGAGGCAAGACTCAGGATTTGGCAAAGACAGTTACTCATTTTGCGTTATATACTCTGTGCTTTTGACAGCAGATTTTATTTGAAAGAGGTTTAATCCCTTAATAATCTAGGAACCTAGGAAGGTTCCTAGGAAGGAAATGAATGTTTAATGTAGTCTCTTTTATTCACAGTCAAGATCAGAGCAGGAAGAATCTCCTGGTTTTCACAGACAAAGGAAACTCCTCAATCTTACAATCAAACTTTTTCAACTAGTCTGTACAAATTCCAAAACAGATCACTGAAAACAACTTGCAACCAAGGTATTTGGTCTCCTCATGTTATGGACTTCCAACAGGTCTTGTTAAAATATGTAAATAAAAAATAAAATAGTCCATTATACACTAAATAACTGGTAATGGCAGAAAGCCCATGAGGTTTAATTAGTTAGATGGCTATACAGGATTAAGCACAGATAGAATCAAATAGTGGTAAACTTGAAAATATAACCAAAGGTGTCATGAGGTGTAGAGAGTTCCCTGGAAATAGAAGTTTATAGCAAAAAAAAAAAAAAAAAAAAAGAAGGAAGTTTGGCTTGGGAATTAAAAGGGAAATGTAAGCCACAAACTCTTGAGTTACATAGGTGATTAAAATAATATTGTGAGAATTATATCAGAAGAAGCACAGTCCCAGAAACACACTGGTAAGAAGTAGTAAGACATTACTACCATTGAAAAATCTTTGGCATTGAAAGTCAATGATTTAAGAGAATAAATGTGAAGAAGAAACCTTGCCAGGAGGGATTCTGGGGAACAAACAATTTCAGTTGAATGTAGAGTAAGAAAATACATAACACTTATTTATCCCTTCTCCTGTTTGCTCAGGAATAAAAAAGGCAACTTCAGACAGTCCTATGATGAACAACTCCTTAGAAGTTCAGCAGGAGGCACAGGAAAAGGTTAGACCAAGTTAAGAAGTCATTTTCATGTCTTTATTAGTGTGCTATCATAAAAAGATGCAGATACTGAAAAGAAGCTGTTCAAAGAGTTAATGGAAAGACTATCAAACAAAAGTAAGTGAATTTAAAAAAAAAAATCAAACTTTTCATAGAGAAACTCTTTTCTTGAGAAAATATGGCAATTGAAAAGCATCAACCTTGTAATCTTCTCCTGAACACTAAATAACTTTCTTAAATCTAAGATTTAGTTGTTTGGAAGCTGTTTTTCCCAGCCAGCTGGAAGGGACTAAGCTACCCCTCTCCCTAGAGTCCCACTTCCTATTCACTTTTATTGTGTCACCTTTGATTTATCACCTGCTAAAATGGAGAAAGAATGGAATGCAGCTTCTGAGGCCAGAATCAATATATGTTTCATGCTGAGTGGCAATAGAGTAAAACTTTGGGGAACAAATGTCACCAAAAATGTTTGTTTTGTATTGTTTGCTTATTGTGAAGTACATTTGCATCTTGAAAATGAGGTTTTGCTAAATGCATTAAAAAAATGTAGTAAAAATTTGTAAAATATAGCAAAACAATTTTTTAAATCAGGGAGATTTTAAGAAACCTCTAACATAGCAGGAAAATATTGTGTGGGTGTATTTAGAAAATATTTTAAACTATTTTATTTGTATCTGTAGTTAAGCTGTGAGAACCATAAATGTAGTTTTTGCTGAAAACTTCATAGGACTTACTGACGCAAAAGTATGGAAAAAGTACAAAGTTCAAAATCCCTTTTCACTGATTTTCCTCCCATCACTTGCAATACCATGCCTTTTCTGGACATGGCATCTACAGAGTCTACAATGCCATCTACAGAGTTCCCACATTTTTCTGGACTTTCCCTCACCTTTTACACTTTGAAAACACTTTGCAAAAACTACTCTTCTTTGATCATATCGGAGTCAGACTGGGGAATGATTTCATTTTGTCTGTCAACTACGTGGACTCTTTATTGGTTTAACTTGCTTTCCCATCCAGTTATTTATACATGAAATGAATAATACCATGCCAGTTTTGTTCCCTTTCTTTTCCTCTTCTTATGTAGGTTACCTCCATTGTGTATTTCCAGATCACAAAAATTTCAGAAGAGTGATCTCTGCATTTTCGTAAGTAGTTCTAGGCATGCAAGAAACACTTATACATTAATAAAAGGAAACAGAATTTCACACTTCTTACAAAACTGAGAATATATAACCACATGTTTTAATTCCTTGTCTAGAGAGCTAGAAAGAAACTAGGATTGAACTAAGTGTCATTAAAGACTCAGTGGATTCATTTTCCAAAAAGTATCCATGTCTGTGTACATATATACACATGTGTATGATCTCCATACATTTCTACACAGATGCAGTTTATGAAGTGGAATGGAAATCCATATGGTATTTCTACAAGAGGTTTCACAGATATCTAAAGTTCTCATAAAGGTGAAACATTATGACCTACACTCCTAGAAGAACTCAAGAGGAGCTACAGTAGCAGTTTGTATTAGCTTTTCTGTGTGATATCCTATAGCATTTGACAGGCACAGAGAGCTCAAGACATTCCAAGGTTAGAAGACTGAAGGAGGGAACAAAGTCTGTCCTGAAACTTTATTTCTTCTAGTTTTGATTAGAAAATTGTAGTGGGATGAATATTATCTCTGACAGAAAATCTGTGATGACTACACTCTCGTCCACAGCATGGATGATAAAAATTGAAGAAAAAAAGAAAGTCTTTACATTCAAAAAGCATAAAGAATGACTGTTTTAATTTCTAAAGTAGAACTTACAAAGAATATTAACAAACAAGCCATAAAAGGTACTATCTGTATAATTCAAAAGCTCTATACTAGGAAAATTTTTTAACAATAAAGACTTGTAATAACTAAGATTTTTTTTTTTTTTGAAGTGTGTTGACTAACCATAAGAAAGGTCACTATGTTACAAGAGTTATTATCGTCTGCTGATACAGTCATGTTTCAGAGGCTATGCCAAAATATTACTTCTCAATCAACTGGATATGGTACCTCTGATGTAGAAAATTTGAGGTCTACATCAGTAGTCACAATTGTCTAACAGAGGCCAGAAATCTAGTCTTAAAACCCAGCCTGTTTTTTATGGTTGTTGCTGAAATGATCCTTTAAAATTCTTATAAATAAAATCAAGTTCTTCAGTAGCATTTACTGCTCAATCCAAATCCCAAGTATGGGCTCAATTTTCAGTTCTGTATTTTCAGGTAGTAAAAAAGACTTCAGTCACTTCAAGAAATTATGTTAAAAATGTATTTTAACTAATGAATTTAACTCTTATTAGGGAATTCATCATGATGAATGTATAAAAAGACTCATAGACTGGGTTGGAAGGGACCTGAAAGATCATCTAGTTCCATCCAGCCTGGCCTTAAATACTTCCAGGGATGGAAGTATTTAACATCAGCAACTTCTCTGGGCAACCCGTGTCAGTGCCTCACCACCAGTGAAAGATTTCTTCCTTATATCTGATCTAAATGTATTCTTTTTCAGCTTAAAGCCATTCCCCCTTGTCCAATCACTACACGTTCTTGTAAGAGGTCCCTCTCCATCTTTCTTGTGGGCCCCCTTTAGGTACTGGAAGGCCACAATTAGGTCACCCCTAAGCCTTCTCTTTTCCAGACTGAACAAATCCAATTGTTTCTGCCTTTCCCCATAGGAGAGGTGCTTCATCCCTCTGAGCTTTTGGAAGGATGCTTCACTTTGGGGCAGGAAAGCTCAGGATTGCATCATGAAACAGTTTAAACAGAACATATATTAAAAAAAAAAAATCATTAGTAGAGATTAATACCATGTACAAATACTCAAAAACTTAAATAGTTAACAAGGTAAAGACTTTGAGATCAAGTGTGTCATATGTGTCATATGTTTGCCATAATGTGGATGGCAGCATGATGGAGATCAGGAGTGCTGGGGTGGACCTGTTGCTACAGTTTGTATGGGAAAACTGAACTCAGTTGTTTCATATTATTTTCCCTATTTTATACTTTTTGACAATTTCAACTAGTTCTCATCTTATGAGTATACATAATAGACAAGCTTTTATGCACTATTTTATTCTATGAATTAATTAATTAAAATTTACTGGTGTCACCAAAACTTTTTGTTCTGAAACTTTATGGTTCTGAGGTTAATTCATTGTGTTGAAAGCACACAGGCTTCCCAGACTTTAGGTAAAAATACCTTAATTTCCTGTAGTTTATTCTTGCTTCATTTATATTTCTGGTTTAATGAAGTATATTTTCCAGCTAAGATATTGCTGACAACACTTAATAATATGTGACCAGGTTAATTTATATATCCTCTTATCTTTCAGGATATAAAAAAAAGTTAATTACTTGAACACTGCTAATAATATATAAATGCTTGAGCATTGTTTCTAACTTGGACATAATGTCTATGTATTAAGTAATATTCTGATGCAAACTTACAAAGCTAAGGAAAAACAGAACTGTAGAGTTCCCTGGGCATCCAAAGATGCAAAAGAATACTGAAATAGAATTATTCTTAATTCTCAGATAATTCTATGCAGGTTATTTACCCAGAATGACAAATATAGTCTGCTGAACCAATTCTGGGGGACCTTTATCATATTTGTATCTCTTAAGTCTGATGCTTTACTTCAGTGATTGGGTTTTGGAAAAAAATTGTTTATAAAGATTTCATTGTATCTGACACATAGTCACACAGTACTTCAATTTTAAATTAGGCTAAATATCTTTAAATATATCAAGGTTTACAAGAGAGGTTTCCATTTGGCAGTTCCAATATTTAGCCAAATTTTCTTTTGTTCTTTTCCTCATAATGGAAAAAACCACATACCTTTTAATTTCCATGAGAATATCTGTATTTTTAATATTTTAATATTCTTAATATTTTAATATTCTTACCCCATACTTACCAAATACACTTAGTTGATTAAAATAATTCCAAGAAAAATAGAACAATGGCATTTATATTCAACATCTTCTTTAACTACAGCTGCCCACCCAGAAGCTGCTTCATTGATCTCTATAGCTCAGGTAATTAGGAGAAAAGTTTACAGTAAAAAACCTGTTCAGTGAGAGTCTCTCTCTCAAGGAGATTTACCAGGACCAAAAAGACATTTTATCTAAATGAATGCAAGTAATTGCTGTATATATTGGGGGGAAAAAAATTAAAAATAAAATAATTCAGGGTTCCTTTTGTTACATTTGAGCTGGTCAGTTATGATCACTCTAAGGATGTGTTCTTAAGAGAATAATCTTTAGATATTGTCATTGGTCAGGGCAAACCTACAGTTCTACCTTTCCTTTTCCTTCGCTTTTTGGCATTGATGTTCTCATTAGCGCCTTTACTAAATATTGAGATGAGTGTTAAGTATGTTAATTGGTCTCAAAGAGTAAAATCATGGTTTATACAAATCACATTTTTTGTTTCTCCATGTGATATGCAGGGACATGAAATATAGCCCTCAAATAAAATTGATTTATTTCTGAAAATGATAGTATAGAATCCAAAATTAATTTTAATTTCAATATGGATTAAATATATCACTGAAATTTAATGTGAGGTCATTAAATCACTTGATCATCATTTTGACAGCATCTGTTGACATACTGGGAAAGAAGATGTCCAAGTCAGGCTGACTTTTTTAACATTGACTCTACTATATTTTTATCCGAAATGGAATAAGGGAGGAAATATGTCTAGATCCAGTCTGGAGTTCGGATCAAAGTATGCTCTTCCAAAAAATCCAAAGGCATTTTTAGAAGACTGTCTAATGATATTTTAGACAATATGACATAAATTAAGGAATAATCATTCTCAGCCTGGCACATAACTAACTGAAACAGTTTTGCATCCTTTAGGCTACATCCATACTTTCTTGCGATCTACTTCAGGGAATATTTGCTGAATTATTGCTCCAATTAATCTGGAGCAGTGTGCATCATCCCCATTCATTGCTAGCCCCTTCTAAAACCAATTTACTATATCTACACTGCATAGCACTTGGAGTATCACTGGCTGAGAACATATTCCATAATCTGCTGTGCCAAGCACCATTTAGCATGCCACACTACCCATCTGTCTGTCCTCACGTGCCACATACCTGCACCATCAAGATTCAAAAACACCCCATAGGAAACCAACCTCTGCTTGGAGGTCCTGGAGACAACAGGCTGCACCTGCAGCTGCCACTGCTGCATCCCCAGTGTGATAAGTATTACCATCTTGTCAGGTCTGCCACTGGGTCAGCCTTGTCCTCCTGTAACCAAGGTCTACACAGCCATAGGATAGGATATCAATGATTAAAAAAGTGTCTTTGAAGAAGAAATGAGGAATGCAGTTGTTGATTATGTACGAGGACACATGATGTTGCACTGTGGTTCAAGGAGCCCAAACTTGGACACAGGACTTCAGGTATGGTCTTCTCAATTGTGGAGTGGAAGGGTCACTTCCCTGGACTTGGTTTTCTTTGCTGCCAGTGTGCACTGCTGGCTCACATACAGATTGCTGTCTACGGGACACTCAGGTCCTTTTCTTTGGAGCTGTTTCAAACAGACAGTTCCAGAATGCAAGTTGTGCCAGGTTATTTATCATGAGCTACCACACCACCTGCCTCCCTCATGCACCACGTTTCCCACTCTGATGCAGCAGCCTCATAACCTGTCATCAGTGTGCAGGTGGCAGCTCTCTTCTTCTGAGACTACCCTCTCCCTGCTCAGAGCCACCCACACCTTTCCTGCCCTGCTGGTGGGGGCTATCTTGCAAGGGGCCAGGCCTGCCCACCAGTTCCTGAGTGGCCGGAGCCTGGGGGCAGCATGGACGAGCCTCATGAGGGAGTTTCCAGCAACACTGATGGGTGCTGACCCCAGTACTGGATATGCAAATCCCATGGGAGCCAGCCTCATAGCAGGCAGAGACTGAGATGAGAGAGGGCTGGAGAAGGCAGACTGCTGCAGGTGGGTCTGTGAGGGACAGCTGGTACCGGTTCCTGCCCACTGTGTGCCTGTTGGAGATGGGCAGGCTGTGGGGTGTCCAGCTGAGGTTTCTTTCAGCTACCTTGTGAGCCTGTCTTACTTCTTCTGTGACAGGCAGGAGCTCCTGACATGCTGAAGAAACAACACTTCCGTGGAACAGTGGTGTTGAACAAGGCTCATGGCTTTCTCCCACCTGGATCCTTGGCTTAACTTAGTGTTTGGGCATAGCTGGCTCCTGTCTGACCCACGTCACCAGTGGGGGTATAGAATTCCAGTCCTCTCTCTGTGGGGTGCCATTGTGGGTACCTGGATGTCTCCAGCCTGTAAGCTGCTGGGAACAGCCACTGTGAGCGACATCTTCCCAGGTTTTCTGGGGAAAGGAAGATTTTCGTGATGCTCTGTAAAATCACAGAGATACCGGAACAGGGGAACTACAAGGGTGAAAGAAAGAAAACCCATGAGGTTTCTTGGGAGGGGGGATGTATAATTGCTGATTTACTAAGGGATGTGCAAGAGCAGCAGCAATTTTTTTTCTGGTGCATGTGTGCATTCTGAGAGGGAGTAACGGTGAATGAAGTCTTTTTGTCCCTCCTTGCAATGACATTTTGACAAGTTGTTAATTTACTTCACTTGTAGCTGCCCTTATGATATGATGATTACTCTGTTGTTGGATCTGACCACTTCAGATGTTACACATCTGGTCCAGCAAAGGATTTAATTTTTAAACAGAAGTATCTATGCACTCAATGGTCTTACTTGTGTGTTTGTTGTTCAGTGTCTTACAGAGACAGGAACAGAAGCTATTTTGATTTGGTATACTTTTGTCATTGCACCCTTTCATTTTTCTGGCAGAATTCCTATCTTCTAGGCCCAATTAGGTCCTCACCTCTGGTGATGCTTACTTGAATCTCCAATCACTACCCTCTCAAGAACAAAGTGAAAGGAATATTGAAGTGACCTGACTTAGTCCGCATATTTGTCAGCAACTGAAAGGGATACCTGTTTTCTCAGGTCTTGATCACTAACAGTGTCAAAGGCTAAAACCTGTTTGAAACAACTATCTGGTTTTCATATACTGTATATTCCATTTTGGATACAACTTTGTTGTTTAACTGTACAAATTGTGCTTCGCATTTCATTCTCTCACAGAGTTTTCAAGGTAGTTTCTGTGACACTAGAGATCAAATGCCATGAGTGACAGTGCTCTTACAAGCTTTACTATACTCAGAATGTATCTGCTTATATATTCACTTACTATAATATCATTCCCTTTCTTTGAAAAACCTCAAAAAGTATATTTTTTCTGTACTGGTAAATACAATTGGTTTAGTTTATGAAAGCTTGCCAGTGAGTAGGCTTGGGGTGCACCATAATCTGGGAGGAGATATAGCTGGGACAGATGACCCACAGTGACCCAAGGGTTATTCCATACCATATATCATTCTCAGCAATAAAAGCTGAGGAAAAGAAAGAGAAAGGAAGATACATTTAGAGTTATCGCTTTTGTCTTCCCAAGTAACAGTTACACATTGATGAAGCCCCACTTTCTTGGAAATGGTTAAGCATCTGCTTGCTGATAGGAAGTAGTGAATAAATCCCTTATTTTGCTTTGCTTTTTTTGTGCAGCTTTTGCTTTGCCTATTACACTGTCCTTACCTCGACACACATGTTCTCTTAACTTTACCCTTCTGATTCTCTTCCCCTTCCCACTGTAGGGAGTGAGCAAGTGGTTGTGTGCAGCTTAGCTCCCTCCTGAGCTTAACCCACAACAGAAGTTGTTTTAAAAGGAGTACAGCAGTTTAACGTCTCAGTAAACTGCAGAATCAATACAGGATTGGACCTGAGCATACTAAAGCAAGTTCTTCCTAAATCTGATCGGTAGTGAAATAATTAATATTTACTTATAAATGGTCATTTTTATGCTTCAAAGTTAACAAGCAATAAAATGAATGAAGCAGTTTAACTCTCTTGTAGAGACTGTGGTAGATTAGCAGCAGAATTTGAATTAAAAAAAAAATCTATGTATTAAAGTATGTAATACATCTATTATGCATTATGCAGTTCTTAAAAACAGAAAAGATATCAACATACTTGTTATGTTCTGAACTATTATTCTTACTATGAATCATGAATACTCTGATTAGATGTCTTGCTAACTACTTGAAAAATATGCAGGCTGTTTACATCTTTAAGATGGAAATCTTTTTTTCTTTTGGTGCCTCTCTTCGTCAGTTCAGTTAAACAGTGAGGTTGGACTTCATGGATCTGTAGTTTAAAGTATTAATTAAGAATTTTGTTCTATTTTTGACAGTGTCTCTGGCTAAAGATCCAGGTTATCTTCATTGGAATTCCTGGCAGGACTTCTTCATAAAATACTCCATAACAAGAAAATTTCAAAATGAAGTGTTCTTCGGAGACTTCGCAGTCTCCAAGCCCTCATTACATCGCCATTTATACAATATGCTTCCTAATCACCAGGGTCACTTTGCTGTGAAGGTACATCACAAAGGGAAAGCAGTAAATCTCATCGAATATTTCACAACCCTCTCTGGCAATTAAAGTTTTAAATGGCATCTTCTCTGCATAGCCAATAAAATGAGAATTGGAAGGCAACTGCAGGATAGCTCAGATAAAATGAGCCAACTGCTGTCTCATAACATTTCACATTGAGAAAAAGAACACATACTAAACTGAAAGACAATATACAGGGTTATGGCACCTCACTGTGTAGCAAAAAAAAATTTCTATGGAGTTCTACTGGCTCATAGGACAAAATACTTTTAGGAGCTCATTTCAAATATACTGAATTTCTTTATCATCTAAGATATTCAGAGAATGAACATCCATTTTCTTTCTCTCTCTTTTTGAGAGACACAGTGTGTTGTCAAGGATCTCCCCTCTAACTGTAAAAGACCTTCATTGAATTCAGTCTGGACAATCTCTCCAGTGCTCCCATTTTCCATTAAACTGGAAACAGGATTATAATATATTTCCAGCCAATTTTAGAAGTTTTCAATCCACTGAGTATGCTAACAATTTTTGCAGGAACATCATAAGTGAGGCTAGAGTCGCAAAAGCTAGGTTGAATGTTTTTTTGAAAAGTACTCTTGCTCCCTGTATTTTACATTCTTCAAAATGCTACAGAGAACTGTGTCAGTGCAGCTCTGTTTTAGTGCAGAAACAAGATAGCTGAACATTGTAACTGAGAATTTTGTATCTAGATACTTTTTGAATACCGGAGAATTCTCCTATTGTCTTCGAAACCTAGAGACATTTAAAATTACATCTTGAAAATTAGGGAAACTAGGGTGAAAATTCTGGAAATGGTTCAGCAAGGGTAGAAAAGGAGGCATTGTCACATCTACGGGGATGAATATAGGAAAGAGGCAAAAATCTGAACTTAATTAAACAAAAATGGTCAAGACACAGATGAACTCTTAAGCTGTTAGTGAAGACCCTCTACCTGTTATTTATTCCAGATATGGTATTAATAATTTCTTATTTAGGGGGATTTATTAACTCCTGTCACTGAATATTATCTGTACAACAGTAGAACATATGAATTAGTAATAAGAGTTATTTACCAAATTAGAACTTGAGGAAATCAAGAAGTTAAAAATTTGCTTTTTATAGTATAAATTTAGGCAAATAAATAAAAAATTAAAGCTGCCTCAAAATTTTCTGCATATGTCTTGACAGTCTTAAACAGTACTTAAAGATCACTTATACATGAACATAAAAAATGTTAAATGTTGGTAAATATTCTGTACAGATTTTTTTCTGAGATGGCGCACTTAAAAATTGTGTATCTCCCATAATAAACTTGGCTAGTTAAACAAACCCATTACATTCTCAAAGCATGTTAATTTTAAAATGTTAAATTAAAATTTTGTTTTTATAAATTATTTTTAATAGCAGTATTATATTCCAGAGTTTCCTAGCCTTCTTTAATGTGTCACTTAACTGTGTAATGAAGTGTCACCTTTTGGCATGGAAAAAAGTATTCCCTAACACTGTCAAGATTATGAAATAGTCAATAAAACATCATTTTTAAGCACAGATAATATTAACGAATCTTGGGTCTTTGTATCTGTTACTACTGTAGGGTATTCCAACATGCATGTGAAGAAGAGGAATAAGATGCTTTGTTGTGCCACTGAACAGTTAGAAGTTACTCAAGACTTGAGCGAAGAGTAAGTCCTGTGGAAAATTCTAGTTGGTAGAGAACTGGTTGCAAGGTAAAAATGAAACGCAAGGACTTTAATCTGACTCTAGAACACACTGCATGCTATTAGCTTCACATGCATGATTTATTGTATATAGACATAGTGATGCCCCATCCGTGGAAGTGTTTAAGGCCAGGTTGGGTGGAGCTCTGAGCAACCTGGTCTAGTGAAAGGTACCCCTGTTCATGGAAGTGGGGTTGGAACTAGATGATGTTTAAGGTCCCTTCTAACCCAGTCCATTCTATGATATGTGTTCCTAGCAGTGATGATTATAGCCATATTTTTGAAAAAGCAATCAAGCACCTACATTAAAAATCAAAAATCAGTGTCATGAAGTTATGTTTTTCATTCAGTGTTTATGATCACAAGCACCTAGGACTCTCAATCCTTTGAAAAACCATTTTAGAGTAAGCATACTCTTCCCTTCCTCCTGCCACAAAATTTGAAAAAAAACCTGAAGTAAAAGTGGATTGGTAGAAGGAAGCACAAATTCTCATAAAAATATTCTAGTTTTTACAATCCTGTCTCACAGGATTAATGACACATATTTTCAAGTAAAATGCATATCTAGGTATCTTTGAAAATCAGAGATAACATACCCACTTGAACTTTGCGTTTCAAACTGTGCTGCAAAGATATGCTACAGAGAATAGATGTGTGCTGAGGCCCAGCTGTGGTGGACACCAGTGAATAACAGAGGCTTAAGTGTCATGAAAAGTGGTACTTCGCTGCAGTCTTTTTCTTCATCTGGTAAATCTGCAGAGAATGTTGAAAAACACTGTTCCAAAAATCTTGAAACAAACAAAACATAAGAACGCTGGAACTGACAGGATCTTTCACAGTAGGGATAATGAAGGATTTCTTTTAAAATTGTGGTTCATACAGTGAAGTTTCACTCATCTGCGTGACAAGTCCTGTAGACTCTGCACAGTCAACACGTGCTGAACTACCAGACACAAGGGATACAGCAGACAAATTTCAATGCGATAGTCAAACCTCTGTAGTTTAGCATTCTTTACTTGCAAAATTATTTCAACTGGTTTGACCTCTAGTTATTGAAAAACTTACTATGCCTCTAGTTGCAAAAAAAAAAAAAAAAACAAAAAACCAAAAAAAATTGGTAAAAGTCAGTACATTTGATTTTACTTCATTTTAACCCGAAAAGCATAGGCTTCAAAGGAATCTGCAAGCCAGGTGGCAGGCTGACATACATGCGGGGACTGTTCCTCAGTTGCGTTCCTCTGTGGGTTTCCTTTATGCTGTCTCTCTGACTAATGGGTGCACAGCAAAATAGAGATTAATTAAAGGCTCATCAAATGTTTCTAGGGCAGACCTTCCTCCTCCTCATTCCAGCAGCATGCTGGTGTGATGTATTAGAGGATAATAAATATGTTAGGGAACAGCATTACTTGGAAAGAATGCATCTAAGTTTGTTCTGGTGATGTTGCATTGACACTTACAGATTAACTCCCGCATTAATAATCTAGGTTTCTTTCTTGAGCACTGGACTTTTACAATAACATCTTGATTCAGTGTTCTGAATTCTTAAAGCTCAGGGAAAGATGTCAAAAAAGATTCCTGGGGTTTAGTTCTTCTCTAGTTGTTGTTGTACAGAATATGGCATAAGCTTTATGGCAAAAATTATCTCCTCTTTGAAGGTGGAAAACCACAAAAATTTAGTCTGACGCGATAGGGTCTTGTGCTATTGCAATATTCCTCTGCTCCTTTGAAAAGCAAGAGTAGAATTTGCTCTACCTCTTAGTGGTAGCTCCTTCGATAATGACTCTGTTAAGCACAGTGTCCAGTCTCACAGCCTGACACTTGGGGATCATAAATGTACCATCCACAAGGAGAAAGCAAAGGCTATTATTATCATTTAGCATCACATTAAGTTAGCTGAAGTTACTCCTGTGTGAAAATGTTATCTTTTGGGAATATCCAGGAACAGTTGGAGGGAGGAGGAAGAATTTCTTTGCAAAATGGTCAATCATTACAGTTTTTGCTTGCGTTTGAGCATTTGCACACATAATTTTGTAATTAGCAGATTTAATTGCCTTTTGACACTGAGGATTAAGTAGCCTGCCCTGCTCTCCACCCTCAGAGACATTAATGTGCCTGTTGCCAAGGTCAGTTGAGTCCGTTTCAGTACTATTTCTCATCTATTTCCCTCTTACTAAGTGAATACTCCAGGATGCCTAAGAACAGAGCATATATCAAGGCCCCATTTTGTCTCTACTGTTTACAGTACACAATTTCAGGACAATTATACCCAGTTCTTTTACTCTGGAAGCTATTATTTATACTAAGATATCAACCAACAAAGGTTACAGATTTATCAGTGTTCAATACTTTTTTTCCTGACATGGTGGCAATAAATAATAATTACAGAAAGCATGACAGAATCACTTGATCACAGAATTTAGCTGCAGTGTTAAATATGAACTATGTAGGTTGTTTAACTTTTCTTTAGTTTCCAGTGTCAGGTATGATTAATTATATCTTCAATTTACCCTAATATTTACATCCATTTGCATGTTGTTTTCATCAGTCTTGAAGATGCCAGGAGCTGTGAGAAAAATTCTGGGGTTTAGTATGCTTTTTCTGAACTTCTGTGCTGAGCCTATTGAAATGAAATTCCTTATTACAGTGGTTCCCACATGTATGTCTATGTGCCACGCTCTCTCATATTGCCTGAGACAAGCACTAGGGTTAATACTGACTAAGTTTCTTACAATAAGTGAATATCAATATGATGTCAAATTATACTATTACAAGGACTATTATCATTACCCTGAAACACATGGAGATATATCAAAACACAAAATATTGAAATAAAAGCTTTCCACAGGAACAGGACACCACAGATTGTGATTTAATTTAACTCTCCAAAACCAAGTTTGAATTCGCACTAGGGAAAACTACAAAGGATTTATTATATCAATGCATCATTTGAAGTGGCAAGACCAAAAGCAAAAACAAGAAAAATATCCTTTGCTCACAGGTAGAAAGACAAAGTTTGAGCAATTCTAATTTTTTTTGTTTTTTTTAAACTTTCCTCAAATGTGGAAAAGTGCCACTTCCTTTACAAGGAAGTCTGTGGATTGTAAAAATTTACATGGATTTCGAAAGCAAACAAATTAATGAAAGAAAAATCCATTTTGAACTCCTGAATACAAAATCTTCACCTCTAATTGCAGTAGTCCTCAAATGGTAAACTGCTGTATTCTGGAAGAATATTCAGAGCATTCCTTCTCTTGTTGCTTTAATTTTATGCTCTTGTCACAATACTGTAGATTGTTTTGTTCAAAGAATGTTGATTTAAATTGTGCCTGACTCTATTTTCTTGCAAATTACCTGGAAAAGAGAATAAATCTTAAAGTGATTAAGTTTGCTCATGACACTTTCAGAATAGTATAGATGTGGACCACCGTCACAGAATGACAGACTTTATAAAACTCAGTGGGCAATAAAATGAAAAATTAAGTTCACAGGAGATAGACATCAAATACCATCAAACAAAAATAAGACTTATTTTCATACGTGAAATGATGGTTTCAGAGCTGGCCGTTACCAGCCAGGACTGAGATCACAGTCTTATGAATCACAGCTCCATCAAAGCATCAGTTTAGTATCTAACAATTGCGAAAAAGCGATAAAATGTTAAATATTATTAGGAAAGAAATAGATTGCAAAACATGGTTTAACAAATTCTTGGATACTGCGTGTATAATATAGGAACTAAAACTCTGATTGACTTGTTCTTATACAGTCATAGAGGACAAGACACATTATTAGATGATGCATTGATTTTTCCCAGTACTTCCCCATATTTATGATGTTATCTTTGGCACGTACAGAATTATTTAAATTCATTTCAATGAGCAATCAAGAAAAGCATAGGCAAAAGTCATCATAGTAGTTATTAATGTAATCAAGAAATACTGAACCTCAGTTTTAAATAGTCAATAGAAATTTTGGCCCTGTGCATGCTGGCGAATTAATGTTACTTTGACCGTAAGTTCTTCAGTGCTCCAAACTAAGCACACACACATGATAATGCAACTGCTCTCTGTTTCACACTTTTGAACAGATGAGTTCAGGTGTATTAACTCTGACTGATTCTTATGACTGTCTATGTTGACACAACTGTTGTAAAACTTTTATGTTAGAACATTAAGACCTCAGGCTCCGAGCCATAAGCTCATCAAAGAAGTTTTACTTTAAAATATACAAGGCTTCAAAAATTTTTCAGATTTATTAAAAGGACCCTCAGTTCATTTATATCTTGAGAGGGCACAAGGGAGAAGGTGCCACACATGTTTTCTCAGGAGGTAAAACAACACACTTTTATTGACAAACTTCAGAAAATAAGGTAACTTGGCAAAAGTTTAAAGGGCAACATTCAACCAAAATGAAGCACTACACAAAGTATTGACTTAGCACATACCCATACAACTCAGCAAAATCCAACCCATCCAGCCCTAAATTACTCAAAATAACAAGAAAGGAGATTAAGAGAAGAAGTAAAGAAAGAGAGTGAAAAAGAGAGAATTATAGCTACCTCCTGGAGTACCATGCAATTCCAACTTCCACATGTCCAGATGGTAAGGTCCAAACACATGGAGACCATAAGTCTTTGGTTTTATCTGCTCTGGCCCCCCTGTGACCACCCCCCAGGCGGGATTCTGGCCCACTGGCCATTCTGGGTCTCTGGGGTGAAGCATGGACCAGTGCTCCTGGTGTGCCAGCCAGTCTGGGGCTGGGTTAGGGGCTCCCTGTGGCGTGGTGTGGTGTGTGGGAGTGCTCCTGGTCTGCTTTTGACTCACAGCTGATCCAATTCTGCCCAAGAAGGTTCAAAGGGGCTGGGGTATGGAACAGGGCACACCTCACCTGCATGAAATTTGATCTGTCCCTTTCCCCCATCCCTCAGCCC